>JAVXUP010001823.1:0-188830 GCA_033070095.1 Escallonia herrerae | reverse complement strand
CAATATCTGAAATATAGTCGCCCGCCCGGTGCGTCTCGTCCTTGTCCTTCTTCCGCACGTGCGTCTGATTATACGTCAGAGCTACGACCTCATCGTCCTCCAGATCCGGGTGCTCGACCGCGTTCTTGTGTCGGACGATGTCGTGTGGCACCGACCCCCCCGTGTGCGTCGGATCTTTGTTCTGTCTGTTCTCAGTCCCGCTCTTACTCTTGGCGTCCCAACCTGGATCCGCAGCCCACCGATCTATCATCTCCCCCCATACACGGTGAGATATCCAATGTGGGGGATATCTCCATGTCCGTCATCGGGGCACCCGCGGGCAGCGCCTTCTTCGCCCGGTCCCGTGCATCGTGGAGCCATCGGCGGTAATTCTTGCCGATGTAGGCAAAGAAAGCCTGCTGCCCCAGTACCTGCTGCTGAGGCGTGTCAAACGTGAACCCCTCCTGTAAGGCATTCAATAACACAAATTAACAACATAAAACAAACTGTAATTTAACATTTACTAACGCTGAAAAAAATACTTCACCGTACCAGCCACTCCTCCCATAGGGCCTCCCTCGCAGCGGCATCCCAGTCCTTCCAGTACAGGCGTGGCTCGAAGAATCGGCCCTTCACAAGAACGCCGATCTTCGTCCTCGCCTATTCTCCAGGATCCTGCCAAAGAAGTAAATAAATTAAATACAGTTCAAATATAAATTAACACCCCAAAATTTTAAAATAAGGCATGAGGTGATATTTTTAGTACTTACAGGCCCTCCTGCGTGAGCGTAACTCTCTGTTTACGCTGGGGGTCGATGCGTACCCCGCGTGTCGGACCACGGCCTCGTCGAGATCCTACAAAACACAGACATTAATACAGTTCAAATATAAGGCTAGCGAAAATGTACGAAACACCGTTATCAACTATACCTGAGGTAGAACCCACGGAAGATGGAGAATGCACGCGCGTGTGGGATGAATCTGCGTCGGGCTGGGGCGACGGCTCGAGCTGGGGCTGGGGCGACGGCTGGGCTGGGGACGGTGGCGGCGACAGCTGGGCCCCCGATGGCTGTCGCGATCACTCTGTGCCTCGTCATCAGTAGGCAATGACGAGGTGGGACTAACCGGGGAGGAAGCAGCTCGGCGTCCAGCCCGGCCACGAATAGCCCGTATCCTATCTATCTATTCGATTATATACAAAGACATTAACACATTAAAAACAAATATATTTAGGCATAAATCATCATCGGCACTATATATATATATATATATATGTGCAAAAACATCAATCAATCCACTAAAATGTTACTACATTTTTCCCGTGATGTTACAACATTACAAGTCAATCATTTTCAGTTTGCGAATCATCTTCATCACTTTCCTCGTCGCCCTCTTCTTCGTGGGACTCGTCGTCCTCTTCATCTTCTAATTCATCCTCTTCATCAGTAGACTCGGTCACATCATCTCCAACACTTTCAACATCTTCCATCATCTACGACTTCTTCTCCAAGAAGTGTTGTTGGAAGAGGAAGATCGTCCTCCTCGTTGTTGACCTCAACAGGGAACAAGACACGTGGTTGGTCGGCTTGAAAGGAGTCTAGCTCACTGTCATATGTCACGGGCAATTTCTTGGACTTGATAGTTGTATACCAATGAGATTTGGGATTGGCGACGTCCTCCGCGTAAAAGACTTGTACAGCTTGACTAGCAAACACAAAGGGCTCGTCTGATGCAAGTCTTGACTTGACATTGACATCTACAATCCCTTGAGAGCTAACACGGATTCCTCTACTGCATGTGACATCGAACCACGTACACTTGAACATTACCAGGCGGTTTTGGGAACCAGATATGTTAGCTCAACAATCTCATCTAGCTCTCCGTAAAAATCCATGCAATTCTCGGCATAACAGTCGCCGTTGACCAAGACTCCACTGTTTTGGGTTTGTTTTGTTCGGTCATCATCTTTTACGTTAAACCTAAACCCGTTGATGATATAGCCTCCGTAACAGGATGTTTGTTTGTTAGGGCCTTCGGCTAGTAATTTCAAGCATGAGGCCACTGGTCTATCCATTGACTGAACCTATTGTAGATGACGGTAAAAATTAAGGATAAATCAGTATACTAATTGGCCACAGAACTGTATATAACACATAATATAATTTCGTTAAACAATCTTACACGGATTTTGAACCACTGTACAAATTGTGATTTCCGATGAGATTCAAGTCCAGCGGGATCAGTGATTAAAGATTCCGCATCGAACTCACTGCAAACCAATATAGTTGACTCGCTTAACACACACTTTCAATTATGTACAGCAATGTAAGTGAATTAAGACTTTAACTTACTCAACGAATGCCGAAACTTCATCGCAATTTAGAAGGGCATATATTGTTGCAGCACTGTACTCTTCATCCGTTAGCCATCGAGTATACGTTCGGCCGAACGGACTACTGGCTGCTTGAATATTGACAATTGCCCTTCCAAATTTGTGCTTGCTCCGGGATCATTTCGGCCTAGTTGATTTAACCTTGTACCAACATTAGGCCCGAAATATTGACTACAAAAGTTTACAAGTTCTTCCATTACGTAAGCCTCCGCAATTGAGCCTTCAACCCGAGCCTTATTACGGACTTTTTTCTTTAAATGGAACATGAACCTAGAAGTTTAGCGAATCGAGTTAGGTGGAATATCAATGATAACAGATGTCGCATTAAGTGTAAACGAACAACTGTAACAATTTAAGGATTACCTCTCGAAGGGATACATCCACCGATATTGCACGGGTCCACCCATCTTAGCTTCATATGCCAAGTGAACAGGCAGATGCTCCATTGAATCAAAGAACGAAGGTGGGAAGATTTTCTCCAGCTTGCAAATCGTCACCACAATGTTCTTCTCAAGCACTTCCATGTTACTCACCCGGATCGTAGAAGAGCATATATCTCGAAAGAAATGAGATAATTCAGTCAAAGTCTCGCAAACAACCCGTGGCAACAGTCCCCGGAAGGCAATAGGAATGAATCTCTCCATGAATACGTGGCAGTCGTGACTCTTCATCCCTTGGAACTTGCATTCCGATACATTGCAACAACGAGATATGTTGGACGCAAACCCATCCGGAAGCTTCAAATTCTTAACCCACTGACAGACCTTCTCCACTTGTTTCTTGTCTAGACAGTAAGGTGCTTTCGGAAGTATGGTCCTCCCACTGACTGTCCGAGGATGCAATTCACGGCGTACACCCAACTGTTGTAGATCCCTTCTCGCTTTAAGGTGATCTTTCGATTTGCCCTTGACATTCATCACTGTGTTGAACACATTATCAAAAACGTTCTTCTCAATATGCATCACATCCATGTTGTTTCGGATAACGAGCGTCCTCCAGTAGGCTAACTCCCAGAAGATACAAAATTTTCTCCAGTTGTGCTCTTTCCCGAACCCTGCAATCTTCCGATCCGGCACACCCTTACCGTGTGGTATGTCAGTATCAAGTGCCTCCAGGTGTGAGAGCTTCTTCACCAGATGGGTAGTCCAGTGTGACAACCTCACGCTCGATTGTCCCGTCAAATTTATCCTTCTGCCTACGAAACTGATGGCCCGGTGGCAAAAGCTTACGGTGACATCCGAACCACGAGGCCTTTCCGCCGTGCTTTAACGTATGACCGGGGTTCACGCCCATACAAGCAGGGCATGCTAGCTTCCCATGTGTGCTCCAGCCACACGTCATTCCCAATGCGGGGAAATCATGTATAGTCCACATCAAAGCAGCCCTCATCTGAAAATTTTGTTTAAGGGATGCATCATATGTTTCGACTCCATGATTCCATAATTGTTTTAACTCATCAATCAACGGCCTTAAATACACATCTATGTCCTTACCGGGACTCTTCGGCCCCGGAATAAGCAACGACAAGAACATATACGGCTTCTTCATGCACATGCCTGGTGGAAGGTTGTAAGGGACAATAATAACAGGCCAACAGGAGTAAGGCGTGGTAGACTGACCGAAAGGGTTGAACCCATCGGTTGCCAGACCAAGTCTAACATTCCGAACTTCCTGAGCAAAGACTGGATGCCTGCGGTCAAACTCCTTCCACGCCTCTCCATCAGCTGGGTGTGTCAGCACATCGGCATCGTTGCTGCGAGTCTCACGGTGAGCCCTCATATGTTCAGCTGTATTGGAGGAGTAGTACATTCTCTGAAGCCGTGGTGTGACCGGAAAATATCGCAATATCTTCCATGCAATGTTTTTCTTCTTCCCTTTGTCCGGTTTGTACCTCGAATGATCACATACTGGACATAATGACAAATCCTTATTCTCTTTCCAGAATAATACACAATCGTTATTGCACGCATCTATCCGGTCATAGCTCAACCCAAGTTTCCTCATCATCTTCTTCGCGTCATAGTACGACGGCGGTAGCTTTTCACTTTCGGGCAGTATTTCTTTGATGAAGGTAACAAACTCGTTAAAACCTTTCTCACTCAGCCCGTGGTCTGATTTCAACTGTAATAACCTACTAACCGCAGACAGCCGTGTGTGTTTCGGAGCTCCATCCCACAGCGGCTCTTCCGCAGCTCTCAACAACTCATAAAACTGATGAGCCCCCTCGTTCGGCGGTTGTGGACTGTCGTTACCCCAGTCAACATTAGCATGCCCAGCATCCATAATCATATCTCGGAAATCATATCGTGCCTCCTCCCTAACTTCAGTTTGACTAGCCAGGTTGGACGACAATACTATCGTTTCCCCGTGCTGCGTCCACCTTGTGTATCCACCCATAAAACCGTACCGACGAAGATGCCATTTTACTTCAATTCTTTTTCTCCAGTGCAACAACTCACATCTACCGCACGGACACCTTATCTTATCAAGGTCAACATGTGCAGGATGCGCATAAGCGAAGTCGAGAAATTCGTCAACGCGACACTCAAAATCTTCAGCATTCTTCCTTTTCATCCAACTTCGATCGACTGACATGACGACTGAATTATCGTACTGTATACCACCTTCAATAATGACCAGTGATTAGGCATTGTCGATGTAAATATCAATGCATGAATGTTACAACATGTCTACATATTTCCCCTCCACTCTTGAACAGGTAGTGGTCCTATCCCATTCAGAAAAGCACATGTTTATAAAACAGTGAATAACTCATGCTTAGTCCGATGTCTGTGGAAAATTCGGCAGCACCTCCCCGCATTTCTCCAAGTACACCACATCGATTAGGTGTTCTAACATTCATCTAACCTTGCTCAGGAAGGTTTGACGGATGTTAGAACACCAGATCTGTATGCACCCGGAGAAACACACGAGAACGTGTACCAAATATCCACGACATAGAACATAAAGCATGAGTCAAAATACTGTTTTATAAACAATTAGCTTTTCCAAACTGTCCAAACTGGACATCCAAAGGCTCATTACAAGGCATTACTTTGTAATGAGTACCTTTGAACGGGAACTAAGGGTTTCTATGCATGCATGTGTTCAGAAATTGATAAGATATGCAAGAATCTTTCCGAAATATCAAAACTACAGAATGATCGTTGCATATGTTACCAATTCCACATTAAATAGAACTCGTTGGCAACGAGTTGAACCATCTCGTTGCCAATGGACTTCTCAAAACAACAATTAATATAAAGAAGGCAGGGTTTGTAAACAACGAGTAATTGAACCATCTCTGGGCAACATGGAGTAATTATGGGATGTACAAGGGCTAATTAGGGCTAACTGGGTTATTAGGGTTAATTACGATTATTAATTATAGCTGATTAGGGTTGATTAGGACTAATTAGGGTTATTTAGTCCTAATTAGGGTTTAATTGTGCCGAGTAGTGATGATTAGTCCTAATTAGGGCTAATTGGGCTTAATTGGGTTATGTTAGGGCTAATTAATGTTAATGAGGGATAGTTTCGGATAATTATAGCTGACTAGGGTTGATTAGGACTAATTAGAGTTATGTAGTCCTAATTAGGGTTTAATTGTGCCGAGTAGTGCTGATTAGTCCTAATTAGGGCTAATTAGGCTTAATTGGGTTATGTTAGGGCTAATTAATGTTAATGAGGGCTAGTTTCGGATAATTATAGCTAATTAGGGTTGATTAGGACTAATTAGGGTTATTTAGTCCTAATTAGGGTTTTGATGGTGCCGAGTAGTGTTGATTAGTCCTAACTAGCGCTAATTAGGCGTAATTGGGTTATGTTAGTGCAAATTATGACTAATTAGGCTAACTACAATCAATATGCGCGGGTTTTGGGTTCATTTGGGCTAATTTGAGGTAATTACAGCTAATTTGAATTTCATCAGGTTCTTAGGGTTAATTAAAACTAATTAGGCTCGTTAGAGCTAATTAGGGTTAATTGATTTACTAAAATATTGTTAATCAGGACTAATTAGGGCTAATTATAGCCAGCGCTGGAGCCACGATTAGATTCCAGGGGGTGCATGCTAAAAATGTCGCATTAACCTAACTAACCTAAATTTAATGCACATTCAACAACCTCAATTCCGACACCTCATATAGGGTGTCGATATGGTGTCCGATACGTGTCTGACACCTCCGGACACGTGTCCGACACATACCGACGCGTGTCCGACGCCCACCGACACGCACCTCCAGACACATCGGCATACGTTAATTTGTTTTTTAAATGCTGGACACCGTCGATCAAACGTGGTGTCCGTGTCTGCGCTAACTAACATGTATCTCAATCCAATTGGGTCTCATCCTCCGTCAACAACCTCAATTCCGACACCTCATATAGGGTGTCAATATGGTGTCCGATACGTGTCTGACACCTCCGGACACGTGTCCGACGCCTTTGGACACATGTCCGATGCCTCCGGACACGTGTCCGACGCCTCCGGACACGTGTCTGACACCCACCGACACGCACCTCCAGACACATCGGCATACGTTAATTTGTTTTTTAAATGTCGAACACCGTCGATCAGACGTGGTGTCCGTGTCTGCGCTAACTAATAGGTATCTCAATCCAATTGGGTCCCATCCTCCGTCAACAATCTCAATTCTCAATTCTCAAATGCTCAATGCAATAAAAATTAACAAAAATCACACATTCAATCCAATTGGGTCCCATCCTCCGTCAATAATCTCAATATCTCAAATGCTCAATGCACAATTAACAATCTAAAATCATCTTTAACTTTTCACAGCAATTTACATGTATAAGAGGAAGACAGAAGGTATAGCGTAGAGCAAATAGAGAGGAAGACAAGAACTTTACCTCACGAGAAATACTGCCAGAGGTGAGAAACCGTCGTCTCCGGTGGTCCCGGTGGTCGACGCTGCTCTCTCTCTCTCTCTCTCTTCTCTCTCTCCTCTTCACAGATCTGCCGGAGGTGAGGGCCCGTGGTCGCCGGAGTTGCAGGTGGTCGTCGTCGTCGAGGGAGGTCACCGCCGGGGTCGAGGGAAGTCACCGCCGGTGTCGAGGGAGGTCACCGCCGGGGTAGTCTCTCTCCTCTTCACAGATCTGCCGGAGGTGAGGGCCCGTGGTCGCCGGAGTTGCAGGTGGTCGCCGTTGTCGAGGGAGGTCACCGCCGGGGTCGAGGGAAGTCACCGCCGGTGTCGAGGGAGGTTGCCGCCGGGGTAGAGGGAAGTTGGGTTTTGGGATTTTCGAAGAGAGAAGCAGATCTGTGAATTTAATAGACTTTTAGCGACGGATTTATTCCGTCGCTAAAAGTCCGTCGGTGAAGACCTATTTGTACCGACGGAGTTTTTTGCGACGGAATAAATCCGTTGCTTAAATAATATTTCACGGCAGAGTGTTACCGACGGAGGTTTCCGTCGGTAAAACGCCTTTTCACCGACGGAGTTTTTTGCGACGGAATAAATTCGTCGCTTAAATAATATTTTACGACGGAGTTTTACTGACGGAGGTTTCTGTCGGTAAAACTCATTTTAGAGACGGAATCTATGCCGTCGCTAAAACTCCGTCGCAAAAGACGCCTTTTCTTGTAGTGTAATATTCCTCACTTCCCACCCCTCCGAACCCTAAATTATGCGCGTTCTAAAAAATTTAGCGCCAACATGGTAAATTACCAAAATACCCCCTGATAGCCGCTACATCACCAACACCTCAAAACTGCTTTAAAACTACTTTTTAGATGTACTGCATCATTTATAGACCAAATATTCTCTAAAAAAATTTTAAAGAGAAAATTATCAAAACACCCTTCTGGCGGTCATCGCCCCAACAAACGTCTCAAAACTACTTTAAAACAACTTTTCAGGTGTCTTACATCCCTTCCCAAACCAACAGTCCTTCAAAGCATTTTATAGAAAAAAATTACCAAAATACCCCTTCTGGGCGACAAATTATCAAAATGCCCCCGGGGTTCACTATCACCGCAACGCCTTGAATCAGCTTCAAAACAACCTTTTAGGTGTTTTACAACCTTTTTGGGCTAAAAAGTCCTTTGAAAAACTTTATCGAGAAAATTACCAAAATACCCCTTCCGGGTGGTAAATTACCAAAATGCCCCTGAGGGTTCCCGGACTCAGTAAAATCTCAAAACCACTTTAAAATGATATTTTAAGTCTCCTGAATTCATTCTTGAGTAAAAAGTATTTTACAAAATTTTCGCTCAAAAATTCCGAACCGGTGTCCGGACCGAGCGCTTAAAAGCTTGTTCAGTCAAAAATAGCTAACGACTTCGGAATGACCTGAACTCTTGGGACATGGAACTTCTAATTATTATAGAGTCCTCATAAAATGTTTGAGCAAAACCACATTCGTTTGATATTTTAAATTTTACCATAAAGTTCCAAACTTCCCACCTCCGTTTACCCTCTTCACGATCTTGAAAAAATCTGAAATTTTTCCACAATACAGGTCTCCTAAAAATAACTAGGGTCGGATTTTCGCACTTTGGATAAATAGGCCTCTAGCTATTTTTAAAAATTCATATTAGAACTATTCACTTAATTTCCTGTTTTTAGCGACAAAAACACCTACTGTTCACATCACTACACACACTAACACACCTTGGCCACACACACTCGTCTTCCTCCTTCAGCCGTCACACACACCTGGGCACATTTCTCCTTCAATCTCGCATGAATTTCTCATTTTTTTTCTCAATTTTAATCAATTAATCGCATTCCCATATACACTTTAATGGCCTAAATCTGTCCAATTTACATAATTGCATCACATTAATCCATACCCATTACCGAAATTGAAGAACACACACTAAAGAAAACTGAAACACACACCCAACTCTGAAACCTTGCCAAATTCGAAACCTTAATCAATTTATCTTCTTTGTTGTGCTTTAGATTCTAGTATTACACAAGCTATCAAGATCCCATTTCCATTTCCATCCCGAATTTATGTACACAGTCGAAATATATATACATATATGTCACATGTTCTTCAACCAAAATTTTACCCAATTCCTCGATAACTTTACGATTTAGGGTTCAAAATAATACCCAAATGAGTTCACGTTCTTCCTTTCTCCTTTCTCCTTTTCCTCTCTTCTTTCTTCATTTCTTCTCTTTTCTTCCCTTTTTCTGCCGTGTCCACTGTTCCCATTCTTGTTCTTCAGGTTGTGTTCTTAAGTTTCCTCTAATTCCATTTTCACCCCCAATCAATTTCCTTTTATATTCACTTCATAAATTCTATCCCCAACATATTTTATTATTGATACCACTTAGTCAGCACCAAATCCCCGAGAGGTGGCAGCCCTTGGACTGATTTCTCCAAGGTTTGTGACACCTATTGCCAATTTTCCAAAATTTGCACTTTGCCCCCCCAAAGTTTCTAAAATTACACTTTGGCCCCACAATTTTAGAAATTTTGCACTTTGACCCCAAAACTACACCAACCCCTCATTTCACTTCCTAACACCTAATCATCATCAAAATGATGCTACTTGATAAAAATATGCATCTCGTTCACCATATTTCCTAAAATTGCATTTTTTGCCCTTAAATTTTTCAAAATTACATTTTAACCCCCAAAACCACACTAACCCTCTATTTAGCTCCCTAACACTTAATCATCACCAACATATTGCTACTTAATAAAAATAGCACCCCTTAATTAATCAAACTTACGGTTAGATTAATTTTCGGCATTTTCCAGGGTATCACAAGAATCGTGATGACCAACAACATTTATGAACCCCCCCCCACCCCCATGAAAAAAATGCTTCGTTGTTATACTTTTGTACTACTACCAAGACCTGTGATGAATCATTAGCTTCTCACCTCTTCTTAAATCATCAGAAAAAATTTGTAAAAAGAAAAAAGAAACACAAGTAACAGATGATATAACATAAAAAAAATCACCACTGATGTGATTTCACGGCTTTTACAGCACTTTTGTCTTTTCCATTAGCCTTCATCATCAATTCTCTAAATAACGTAAAATACAAAAAACCCAAACTCAAAAGTATGAGTACGCATCAAACCCCTAAAATGAACCGTTGGCGGTGCATCAATACCCCTAAAATGACGAGATTAAGTAGCCAGCAATAGGATCGGTGGATGGTTGAGGGTGTTTGGTGGACGGTGGCTGGTGATGAGGTGGTCTGTGGGCATGGTAAGGTGGATAGGACAATGGTGCAGCGCAGAGATGAGCAGCACATAGAGATAAAACAGAGTGAACTGTAGTGTTTCTTTTGTGACCTACTTATATTATCAAGATCGACGGTTAAGATTGCACAGAATTAGGGTTAGGATAGCTATTATATAAGGGACATGTATGGATCACCGGGGTGGGTTAGACCAAATATCAAAACTAACCCGTACCCACTGTAGTTTAAATTTTAATTATCATACCCTCCCCACATTGGATATCTTCGACTGTATGGGGGGAGATGATAGATTGGTGGGCTACGGATCCAAGTTGGGATGCCAAGAGTAGGAGCAGGGCTGAGAACAGAGATAGAACATAGATCTAACGCACACAGGGGGGTCAGTGCCACATGACATCATCTGACACATGAATGCGATCCAGAACCCAGAGCCGGAGGAGGATGAGGTCATAGCTCTGACGTATAATCAGACGTACGTGCGGAATAAGGACAAGGACGAGGCACACAGGGCCGGCGACTATGTTTCAGATATTGCCCGGCGGATTGACGTAAGTCAATTTGTTTAAGTTGTTAATTTTTTGTCTTTCTATCCTCAATGTATGTTGCGTTAATTAATGCCCTAACATATCTTTAAATCACTATTTTTACAGGCCTCGTATGAACAGCTTAGGGGGTCCGAGCAGCAGTCCAGACAGCCATCAGTGTCCACTAGTATGGTGCGAGTACTGGGACGTTGAAGCGATGGCTGGATACGCCGGAGGTCGTCAATCGGCCGAAAGGCCGCATACGCGGCCTACCTAGCACTAGTGCTAGTGCCGTGATAGGAGCGTCCCCACCCCTCCACAGACACCGGCTCCTCGGCGTCCGTTGGACGGGGAAGAGATCCAGCGCATTGCTACAGTGGTGTTGAGGATGATTAGGGAGCAGGATCAGCAGGGCACCCCTGTTGGATGTGCCGAGCTGGCCCCGGATCAGCAGGATTCAAATCCGGGACTCAGCAACCCCTGATGAGCCCCTTCTCGTGCCCAATCCTAGCTTGTCCCCCCTCGCTCGGCTTGTACTCGATCTTCTCCCCTCCCCTAACCGGCTGTATCGGATTTCCGGCTTGTACATCACGAGTTTTTTTAATAATAAATATTTTTTTTAAGTTGATTATATATAGTTGTTTGTGTCTTGGGAATTATGAGTTGTTTTTTAGGATTGAATTTTTTATTACAGGATTGGGCATTAGAAAAATAAAAAATATGTTTTAAAAAAATGACTTTTAGCGATGGATTGATTCTGTCGCTAAAAGTAAACTTAATTCTAAGATTTTTAGTGGCAGAATATTCCGTCATTAAAAATCTAATTTAGTGAAGGAATACGTTGTCGCTAAAAATTATATTTTGTCGCTAATTTCACAAAAAAAAAAATTAAAATACGTAAAACAGAATTAGCGACGAAAACTCCGTCGCTAATTTATAAATAAATCCATTGCAAAAAGTTCAATATTAGACGATGGATTTTAAAATTCCATCGCAAAACTTTTAGTTACGGGGTTTTATACGAGAGACTTTTAGCGACGATATATCCGTCGCTAAAACTTTTAGCGACGGATTTTTCCGTCTCTAGAAGCCTTATTTCTTGTAGTGGAAAATGCCGCACTGACTAATTGTTCGGTTACTCAATGGGGTGTTTTTGGGTGTTTTGAAGATGGGGTTGAAACGAGCTAGTTTTGATCTGTAAGAAAAGCACTAACTGACTAACCATCCGGCTCACCTATCGGCAAATCGACCGATTGGTCAAAAACTCTTTTCCTGCAATCTACCTTTAGCGAGTAAATCGGTCAATTTATACAATACCTGTCGGTTTCCGAGCCGATGCCATAATAAACATGGCAGGTGTTCTCCCTAAAAGGGCAAGCCACATAAATGGTCAAGGTGTATGGTTTCCTTCTCAACTCCGGGTGTATTGTTACTCCGTTGACTTGACTTGTACAATGTACCTCTTACCCGTAACTCCGGTAGTTAATAATGGGTGATCACATGTACATGTACAAAAGTATTTAACATGCCAAAATACCTGGAGCTCTCGGTACTAGGCCTTGAGGTGAGAGTGCAGTAGAATTTGTCACGATAACTAAGAGGTCTACGGGTTTCAACTGTTATTCTCGAGTGGGTGGCTTTGGGACAATCATTCGCATTTATGAGTCACAAAAATAAAAACGCATTTACCATAATTATAGAACATTTTACACATTATACAAAACAAAAGAAAAAACAAAAGGCCAAAAAATGAAATAAAACTTTTCAAGTCTAGTACTCATATTTTTAGTCTCCAATAGGGTTGCCACTGTACCGAACCCCTTTGAAAAATTCCTTTTTTGACCCGCTAAAGGTCTAAGAAAAGGAAGAAAAAACCTGAAAAAGACTCTAAGATGCCAAACAAGTTTCTAACCTACTGATAACATAACAGATGGTTTCAGGGACTAAATTATACGGCAAGAAAGTGTTAGGCATCCACTAAACCCTTTCGGTCTCTACTTTTTTTTATTTTTGGCCTCATAACTTATAACACATAAGCATGCAACAAGTATACCATACTTCTAATTTTATAATTTTTTTTTTGAATTTGATAACTAGAGTCAAATGGCCTACGTACCCAATTGGACAATTAGGATCAAAACCATCGTAGTTCGTTGCAGACCCTGCGAGAGGTGACCTAAACTTTGGTTTTTGACACAAAACTAGGAAAATGGACTTGGAAGACTCTATTCATAAAAGTTTGTTATGTGTGACTGAAATTTGGTCACGAGAAGGGGAATACACTGGACTTTTCTAGACTAAACTAGAAAGCAAGATAACATTAACTCTAGATGATGATGGCTTAGAGAACTTAGGACTGCCTTGAGATGAATCCACGATTCAATGTAGATCATCAATATAAAGAGAGTATGGATGTGCTGCAATTCTCCTAAAAATTATGTATCATTTCTAGGAAGAAATGGTAAAAAGGTTTTAGAGAGACTAGCCTTCTCTATATTGTAGATAAAAGGTCCTTTTTTTAGAGGTCTGAGGGCTGAGGGGGAATTGGTAAAGATGACTGATTCGAGTCTATCATATTTGATAGAGCCAAATATTTGATTAAAATTCCAAATTGAGGAAAACTCAACTAACCAGCCATTTCTCAAAAATCGGCCAGTCACCCCTTTATATTTTGAGATTTTTTTCAAAATTTGGGACATCAATTATCATTGATTAGATTATCTCTGATAAAGTAGAATGGATGTCTCATTTCATCTAAATCAAGGAGATTTGATTGCATTAAGGATATTCCTAAGATATTTCGAAGTCACTAATCAATCACAATCTCTTGACCTTAACTTTGGGTTAAACCTAACTAATTGGACTGGTTTAGGGTCAATATATTGTTTGGCCTAAAACCACAATAATAATAATAGTTAAATTAATTATCAACAAAGCCCAATAAAGCAAATAAAAACAATAAAATAAAACTAGAAAACATGGGGTGTCTATAATTCCACTAACACCCGAACATGCTGATTACAAAATTGACCAGCCACCCACCCATGGCAGAAGCCACCAAGTGAACTATAAGAGTCAACAATTCTTCCAATCAAAGTGTTCTCCCATAATGCTTGACACGAGCAACCACATCTGCGTCAATAAGCACAAAATGTCCATACCTGACTAGTTGATCTACTAGATTCGAAGATGCCATAACTAGCCAGCAAACAAAAACCCACTCCACCAAGCAGACGCCAAGACCAGTCGCGCGCACACACAAAAGCATGCCTCAAACAAAGAAAAAACAGAGACATTGCAACAAGAAACAAACACAAAGAACCTTTAAGAGATAGAGAAACTACACCACACAAATAGCGAAACTCACAATACGAAGGAAAAGATCATTCATTCATATCATATATAAAAGACTAAAAAGAAAAGTAGGCCTGGCAAATGGATTAACTCGCCGCCGATATGGGTAATACTCTGACAGGCATGGGTGGTCAAATTTCCTGATTTTTTCTGGGTAGCCTTTTCCTCTACCCATATACCCTTTCCAGGAGGGTTGGGTATACCCGCTGCTAAACGGGTTAAATTTCATAGCTTTGTTCTTTCTTTTGATAAAAAATATTCATTGTCACGCAGACTCTCCTTCGATCAAAAAGTCAAAACCCATTCCTTTCCCTTCATTTCTCCATTGTTCCGTGAAAATTCAAGGTCAGCCTTAAAGTTTCTAGAATTTTCTTGCCCTAATTTTCTCTTTACCAATTCACCCTCACTTTTTTTTATGATGCAAATTACAAGCTTAATCAAAAAGGGACGATAGAGAAAATCATGTTAAATATAAGGAAAAGGGCGGTGATGGACTTGAATTGTGCCACTGATCTGTGACTAAGGGATAGAGAGAGAGAGAGAGAGAGAGAGAGAGGGTGACGGCAATCGATCTGTGACTCTGTGTGTCTGTGTCTGTGTGAGAGAGAGAGAGAGAGAGAGAGAGAGAGAGAGAGAAGGAAGGGGGCGGGGCAACTGTAGATAAGGAAATGGGCGGCGACAAACTTGAAGATTGACAGCAATTTTGGACCGATAGGTAGAGAGGGGGGCGACGGTTGATCTTCGACGGTGGGATGGAGAAGAATAGTGGCAGAGAAGGAAGGAGGTAGTGATAGAGAAGGCAATGGGGAAGAGGATGAGAAACCCTAAAACTAAGAGTAAAACGACTAACTGGCTAAGAAGTGGGGGTGTAAGGGGCAGTGGGTTAACAAAAAATCACACACACTACAAATAACAGTAACGCTGAATAACCTGTACTCGATCCAATACGAACCGCAATTTATGAGGTGGTTCAGATATGGATAATAAAAATAAACAAGTCTCTATTTCAATGCTCTTTTCCAACGGGTCAAGTCAATTCACGGATACAGACTTTTTTTTACAAGGTGTATAGTAAAGAGAGTCACACTGATCACAAGAGAAAAATCAAGGTAAAGGGCGACATGACCTTCGACATATGGAATCTGGTGACGGGGAGATGACGACGTCGAAGACAGGCGATGAAAACATCTAACTGATCAAAGTCGTGATGTCCGTGAGAGAGAGAAGGTCGATGTGCAATCTGTGAGGCGTGTTGTGTGTGTGTGTGTGTGTGTGAGAGAGAGAGAGAGAGAGAGAGAGAGAGAGAGAGAGAGAGAGAGAGAGAGTGGGACGAGGGAGCAGAAGGGAGGGCAGAGTGGGCTGTGTGCTTTGTGACTGTTTAGGTTTATATAGTTAGGTTTCATATAGTTAGGTTTCCGGGTGTTAGGGCTTCATAGATTGAGCTATTTAGGGGATGAGTTCTATGTTTATAAGTGGGTTTGACGTTTTGGGCTAATTGACTTTAAGGCTTGGCCTTCAGGTTTTTATTTAAATTTATATGGTTTATATAAATATTAATTCTTCAAACATAATATAATTAATTTATTATTTTGACGAGCTGTACGTTTGTGAATATTTACAGTGTTCACGTTCGGCTCGTCTAATTAATGAACTTTAAAATTTTGGTTATATTCGGTTCGTATATTATATGAATGAATGTAAATGAGTTTTATGACGAACGAACTATGAGCGGTTCGTGAAAAATTCGGTTCATGAAAAATTCGATTCATTCACAGCCACATTAGTTCCACATTCTAGTCATTGTATATTTTTTAGGGCTAATTACACATATGTCCCTGAGGTTAGGGGGTAATTACAGTCAAGGACACAAAGTTTCAAAATGTAATATTCCGTGACCAAACATGTTTCAAATGTAGCCGTGTCCATTCGTCAGGGTTCCGTCCAAAAAGTGTATTTTTTTGCTGATGTCATCCATGCGTATTTTCTAAATGTCAATACTACCCTTATACCACATATTTACATATACACTGTATAAAAATTAAAAACCTAATCTAAAAAATTAGGGTTTTAAACCTAATACCAAATTAGTGTTTTAAAACCTAATTCTCTCTCTCCAAATTAAGGTTTTAATCTTTTTAAATTAGGATCTCTCTAATAGAAATTAATTCTTTTTTCCTAAATCAAATTACAGATTTGAATTCTTTTTTTTTTAAATTTGTGTTTTTTATTGGATTTAATTTGAACCCTAACTTTATCTCTCTCTATCTCTCTAACCATCATCATTTCTGAATTTCAATGGGGCTGCCGCCCTATCACCGCCGCCTCTTTCCTTCTCCCCTCCACCATGCCGCCGCCTCTTGCAATTCAAGTGTTTCAAATCATGCTCACACATTTGAATTGCTGGATTTGCAATTTGATTGCATGTGCAATCGAATTGCACATGCCGCCGGCAGCCCCCTTCCCCCGCCCCACACCGCCGGCAGCCCCCCTCGCCCCACCATCCGAGAAAACAGAGAGATAGACACAACCGCAAACACCACATATTGTCATCACATCCCTGCGCCACCCTCCCCCACCCCGTAGCCGCCCCCCACCATACCTACACACCATTGCGAACCACCATCCCAACTTCTGTGAGCCAACTACGCAGCACCACCGCCGTTACCCACCACCCCCGCACCACTGCCATAACCCACTTCTTTCTTCCCCAACCAAAACCCACCATCAATTCAACAACCTAGGAAAGGCATCCTACCGTGATTTCGAGTTACGCCATGAGAGAGAGAGGGGCGATTCACGATGTCTTGCGGCAGAAAGGGGTCTTGCGGCATGGTGGGAAAGGAGGGACAGCGGCGACGTGGGGGGAAGAGCGGGGGCAGGGCCGGCGTAGGGGTGCAGGGTGAGGTGGGGTGGGAGTGCGGGGAAGCTGTGGCGTGGGATTGAATCTGAGAGATTGAGTTTGAAGATTGAATTTGAGAGAGAAAGGAGAGAGAACAAAAAAAAAGATAAAAATGGGAGGGCAGAGTTTAAAGGGGCAGAGTAGGTATTTTATTTTAAAGTCAGGGGTAATCAAGTCTTTTTGTCAAAACCGTTAAGTATTTTTGTATTCCATTTGCCAACGGACATAAGTGTTATATTTTGAAACTTTGTGTTCTCACGTGTAATTACCCCCAAACCTCAGGGACATAGGTGTAATTAACCTATTTTTTAATCGTCCAAACTCATCCAAAACCCACCAAACTAGAATAAAGAGTCGTAGAATGTAAGATGACGTGAGACTTGTTCACTGCACCCCGCAGCTCACCGCCCCCCACACGTCTCCACTGCGTCACAGTTCCTCTCCCCCTTTTCTTTATCTGGAAAATCCCAAAATCACAACAGAATCTCTCCGAACTTTCCATTTCGGAGAAGAGATACACCCGTTTCCCTTCTGCCTGCATTTCGAAAAATTAGCAAGTTCGGTTCGTAGCTGATCCTTCGCTGCATCTATTTTCAATGAAAGACCTTCTGATCATGGGTTTCCAGGTGATTTGTGCTGTTTAAAGACTATTTGGATTGACAAATTGTTGTGAAATTCACGAGTAGTCACTTTCTAACTTGAACTTATCAAGTAGCATAGTTAGCAGTTGGTATGTATAATTACGGTTATTGCGAAAAATCGCTGGCTGGGTTTGAATGCTTAGAAATTTAGCACGTGACCATGAAAGGAATTCGTCACGAGTAGATTATAATTGACGAAATTTGCTACGTGGGTGATGAATAGAAACGGCATATGTTTACTGTCTAGTTTAAATATTGTTAGTATCGGCAAAATTTGGTCGATTGGAAGTGTTGATTCTTAAATGCAAAGTGTTGTTTTCTTTTTTCTTTTTTTTTTTTAATTTTTCATTTAGGTGATTGGGTAAGTTGTGCTGCTTCAAGCTGATGTTTTAGAAAGGGCAAAGATTGGAGATGGCTATGGCTAGCAAGACTAGAAATATGCTTGAGGGTCTCGTAAGAGAAGGATCATTCAAATGGTTGATAAAGAATCGGAGTTCGTTTGAGGAAGAGTTCGAGGAGATGGGAAAGTCTACAGCTGGAAGGAACTGGATGCCTGAGCTCTCTCCCGTAGCTAATGTAGTTGTCCGTAGATGCTCAAAGTAAGTCTGCAGAGGCACTTTTCCTGTTCACTGCTCCCTATGTCTCATAAAAAGGGCTGCCTTTAATTTGTTTTTGACTAAAACAAGGATTGCCACCATAAAAATATAGAAGTATAGTGTCGTTTTGACCAACATTATGCATTTTAAACCTCTCTTAGTTTTTGTCAAAAAAGTAACATGACTTGTTCAGGGACTGAGCGGGTAGCTTTCTTTCTGTATAGACAAGTTTTATGTCATTCTACCTCAAAAGTTCTTCTTTATTAGTTCCTTAGTCGTGCTGATCAGTCTCGTATTTGGATGAAATATAAATGATACAGAATTATTGGCATTTCTGCGAGTCAGCTTCGAGAAAACTTCGTTGGAGAAGCTTCTGATTCCATGAAGGATCCATCGCGATATGCTCGGAACTTTTTGGAATATTGTTGTTTCAGGGCTCTTGCTCTATCTACGCAAGTAACTGGTTATTTGGATGACAAGAAATTTCGACGCCTGACATATGATATGATGCTTTCTTGGGAGTTTCCAGCAGCTGGCAGCCAACCATTACTTAATGTATGCTTTTTTGGTATTCTTTATGTTTATCTCTAAGTCAGGAACTACCTCACTTCTGTAAAGCTATCCATAATCATGAAATTTTTGAACTCATATTTTTCCCTTGAGAAAATACGAGAATATCTTGAATCAGTATGGTATAAATCTAGTTACTGTTATTCATTTAATATTCTGCATGCACACAAAGTGGATAAGTTCTAAAGCTGTGGAACTAAATATGTTCCAATATGTTCACACATGTATGTATGAACATTATATGACGTGTATTTGCACATATTGTGATAAATTCATAGGATAAACTGTTTTTCTTGAACTTTTAAGCTGGTAGTTGGCAGTTTTTAATATGCTCAAGTAACGAGACATATTCTACTTTTTTTCTGCCTATTTAATTGGTATCTGCTTGCATGAACCTTTTCCATGCTACAGATGGATGAAGATGCCACTGTCGGGGTAGAAGCTTTTTCCCGAATCACTCCAGCAGTTCCCATCATTGCCAATGTGATTATCAGTGATAGTCTTTTTGAGGTTCTTACATCGGCAACTGGTGGCCGACTTCAGTTCTCTGTCTATGAGAAGTACCTTCTTCGATTAGAAAGGTAACATGCTTTCTTTTCCTAGGTTGTTATACTAAGCATCTTAATCATTTTAGTTTGCTAATATTTTACAAAAAACATGAGTGTTTCTGTGAATAACAAGAATTTAACTTAATGGAAGATTTAGCTTCAGTAAACATGGTTCACCAGTGCAAGAGACATTCTTAAGTTGTCGGTATGATTTTACAAGCTGATAGGGCCTTTACAATCTGCATATTTATCTACCTAACAGGATTCAAAGTTGGCTGTCACAATCCGATAACGGCATGAGATGGATTTATATGGCTACCTGATGAAAGAATTCTAGGCAAGTCAGCCATATATGTACTTTAATCAGTGATATATTGCAGAAAACTCGTCCATAAGCCCAAAAGTTGGTATTGTGCCACCATGGCATAAACCGGCGATACAGATTCCAGATAAAGAAGATGTGCATAGTATTGTGCCCATGACATAAGAGTACTTTGATGGTTCTGCTACAGTTTGATGTGCTTTGACAGTCTTCTCGTTTCACGTATGTGTGATTTAGTATGGGAGGATGGTGATTGGGATGTCTGTTTGAGGCGAGCTTGACAAGGGAGACCTCAAGGATCCAGATGAATCTCATTGATTCAATGAAGAGGCTTAATGAGCAACCCGCTGAGGATTTGATGCTTAAGTTGATATAACATGCAATATCACAACCTTTAAAAGCTCTGTTGCCAGCCGAACTATGCTTCCCCTCTACGTCCCATCTTAATACCGATGATGCAAACATGGGCAATGGCAGAATCTACCTAAAAAGCTAGCTATCCAAGCAAGGGAACCCACATTGTTACAAGCCCTATATCCCCAGACCTAGCCAATGGTGTAGTCCCACTTCGGCTAGGAATGGAAATATTCTGGGTTTATAAGGCAATTGGTTTCATCACTTGGGTAGTTGGCGTCCGAGGTTGAGTACTCTTGTGTCCCTTGTTTGCATCAGTAGGTATCAGAGTCACGCCATTCCCACCCTTGTGGATACTACGTCACCCGTGGGTTGTCTCAATAGTGGTCCGTGGGTTGTCTCAATAGTGGTCAAAGCACCTTAGAGGTTGGTTGCCCCTTGTAGAGGCACAAGGCTTTTAAACAGAGGCGAATGATGCAGTCCCACATTGGTTAGCATGGGGATATTCTGGGGTTTATAAAGGCATCAGACCTTTTAATCTATAAAGCAAAAAAGGTGGGGCGAATTTGAACTCTTCGTTGTTGACGAAATCCACACCCTTTTGTCACTTGAAGATGCACCAGTGACACTTTTAAACCCTTTGATCTGGATTTTAAAAGAGAATGTGGATATATAGCCTCAGCCTTTAAGATTTATCGATGTCATAAATATGTTAATTTAGAAGTAGTAGAATAGTTTTATTTTATCCATTATTTTTATCGTGTTTTTGCAACCTTGTATTATACTTTTTGTGTTGTCTGGTTACTACTATATTGGTGTTTCAAAAAATTAAAACTTTAAATGCAACACGGTTAGAATGTTTTCTTTTTGTAAAATAAAATGAATAAATGAGTGTGTAGAATTTCATTTTGGTCCATAATTTTTCCCTCCAGAGGATTGTGACCAGTCTTACAAGGCCACGACCCTCTGCCTTTAGTTTTTTTTCTTTTTTCACTAGCTTATAATGTCACAGCCTTGGACAATTTCAAGCCAACCATGCGGCACGTGGCACTTTCAAACCCCCGCTAGAACACAAAGTCAACCTAACTCCTTGGGCTGGGTAAGGGCAAGAGTTAGATAGAGAACAAAGACACAAGTGTTCTAGGGAATGCTTGTACTTTGAAGAGTGCTTGGATGGTTTGGCCAAGTGACGGCCTCCGCTGTTTATACATGTCCACCTCCTCAATCGACGGTGGTGATCCATACGATCCTACTGTATAGAATTCGTCTCTAGAAGTCTTTCTAGATTATCTAGATATTTGCATGGCTACAAGTCTCTAGAATTATCTACAATGTACAAGTGAAAGACTTAGAGAAATAGAGAACATTCTGGAGACAGTTCCAGTAAGCTGCCATGTCATGTCATCGTAAGCATCCAATAAGTGTCTGCATGGCATAGACTTTACAATCCTTCTCCATCCTTGGGGTGCGGGGACAGTAAGCAAACCTTTCACCTTATGTTTGCATGAGGATACTCTAGATCTTATACATCAGTCTTAATCTAAACAATTTCTCTTGATTTCCCATCAAAAAGATGTCTGTAATATGAAATATAGAGCAGCTCATCTTATGTGTAGTACTAAATCTTGAAATGCACTTAAAGGAATGAGAGGCTCAGCCAGTACAGGGCTCAATGCAGCAGGGGCTAGGGAGGGTTGATTTATGCAACCTTTACCGTCCCATTGGTGGAAGGATCACATCTCAGGCCCTTGACCTCTAGGTATGGGATAATCTTAGTGCTGCGCGAAGGCTAGCCCTCTTAATCTAGAAATCCACTTTTTTATTGGTAAAGTAGTATAATTTATATCTACACACCGCAACAATATTGTACATAACTTTATGGCGTGACGATGATGATTGTCCTTGGTTTTTTATTGCATTTTCTCTGGGGCTAGTTCATGCAGATTTTACCCCCACATCTGTTGTGGGGATCGCATTTCCAACCTGTTGACCTCTAGGTCACTGGGAGAAAGACTAGCCCTCTTAATCTGGAAATGCATTTTCTTTTTAATATCATTACATGTTTACATCTATACCTCACAACAATGTTATACGTACTTTTATCACATGGTGATGATGGCTGTTTTGAAATTTTTATTCGACTTTGTCTACGGCTAGTTTGGATTCTCATTATTGTATTTATCGTCCTCTAGATGTCCTTTCCAAATATACTTTTGTCTTTGTAATGTTTAATGGAGATAAATCCAGTTTCTCAATTGTTTGAATATTTCTCTATACAGGGCAATAAGAAAATTAAAATCCCAGTCAGAGTCATCTCTCCTTTCTGCCTTACGGTCAGCAAGGGGTGAAAAAATACTGGAAGTGGATGGAACAGTGACCAGTCAACCAGTTCTCGAACATGTAGGAATTTCTACGTGGCCTGGTAGGTTCTCGGCATTATTCTCTTCCAACTTTTCTATTTTTTCCTCCTAAAAGCTATTTTTTTTTTAATTTTCTTATTCTCTTCCCATTATTCTACGTGGTGACAACTCTGCTCCAAACTTGGCAGGTTTATCTTATATATGTCCTCGAATATGATCTGTGATTTGTGGTTGCAGGTCGATTGGTTCTCTCTGATCATGCTCTCTATTTTGAAGCACTCCGTGTTGTGTCTTATGATAAGGCAAAGGTGTATGATTTGTCCGATGATTTAAGGCAGGTTGTTAAACCTGAGTTGACAGGACCATGGGGAACCAGACTTTTTGACAAAGCAGTCTTTTACAAGTCGAATTCCTTGTAAGGCAGAATGCATATCAACTGATTATTCTTTAATCAGAAACATTATTACCAAAAGTGGTTATGTTATTTACTCTCATCATCATCAGAAATTTACATTACTTTGAATGCTTTTGAAATGTATTTAGCGTTTCTAATGTAGATCAGAACCCGTTGTGATGGAGTTTCCGGAGCTTAAAGGACATAGTCGTCGTGACTATTGGCTAGCCATTATTCGAGAAATCTTATATGTTCATAAGTTCATATATAAGTTCCAGATTACTGGAGTTGAACGTGATGAAGTACTTCTGAAAGCTATACTTGGCATTCTGCGAGTACAAGCCCTTAAAGAATTAAGTTCTACAGTCCCTCTTTGCTGTCAGGCTCTTCTCATGTTCAATGTATGTGATCAACTTCCAGGTGGAGACCTGATATTGGAAACACTTGCAGGCATGTCGTCCTCAAGAGAAGTAGACAGGACTAACAATAATAACACTGGAGGCGGAATGTATGCTATTTCCGCTTTGGCGATGGCTTCTAACTTGGGTTTTGTTTTCGGAACAAGTTCAAACGTTTCTAATGAGGCAGGCCTTGTTGTGGGTGATATAGCTGTGGGACACATGACGCCGCTGGAGAAGGCAGTTAAGGAATCTAGAAGCAGCTATAAAAAAGTGGTGCTTGCGCAAGCTACAGTTGATGGAGTTAAAGTTGATGGCATTGACACGAACTTGGCAGTAATGAAGGTGTCGTTAACAATGCCCTGATTTTTTTTATTTTCTTTACTTCATACATATTGTGGAAGTAAAACACAGCAGCATAGCTTCCAATCCCAAATGGTTGTCCTTGGCCTCCGCTGGTAATTATTCCTGTTAATCACATTTGTTACTGAATTTTTGCTGACTACATAATTTTCGTAAAGGCAAATGTGTAAATTAGTTGCTCTAACAGCTATCTGGGGTTGGCAATACGAGTCCTGTTCTGGCTTACTTCCTTTCTTATCAGAAAAGAATTGCTGAAATACGCATGTAACTGTCATCATGCAGCATATTCTAAACTTTTAACGGTCTTTTAGGAGTTACTCTTTCCTGTGACCGAACTTGGAAATCGCCTTCTTTTTCTAGCACAATGGGAGGACCCTATGAAGTCTTTGCTGTTCTGTTTGGTCTTCACATTTATCATTTGCAGGTAAGTTGGTTTGTGTGACCTACTTCTGCACCATTTGCTGTTTGACACCTGGCTTCGGCCGTGAGTTTATTTCTTCCAAATGCTTCATGCATTTTTCTATAATTGAAAGTTGTTTTCTGTTCTTTGGTTTTAATAGTGATGTTCAGATTATGCAATCTATTTCCTTGATACCCTTTTGAGTTTGAATTTGGCATCTGGATTTATGTGCATCATGTTTACAGCATATAGTCAGCTTAGCGGAATGATATGTGGTGCATTTCCATACTAATATATCTTATTGAGTTTTAGAATAACCTGCTTAAGGCATTTTTCTCCTTGCATCTGATTCAACTTTTCGCCTTTGTAATTCCTTCTTGCTGATTCTGAGCTGAACAACCTGTAAATAAGCTATGTATTTCCATATCAACCAACCCTTCATTGGTTAATCGAAGAAGGTATCAGATAAATGCCTTGATTGATTAATTGAAGTCATAAGAAGAATTGCATTTGTCTCTTGCTGCTGAAATGAAAGCTGTGTTACTTTTCTTTAGTATTCTTAGACCAATCATGTTCACGACAAACAATCACAATCTTCAGGGAGACTTCCTTGAACAGAAAACTTTAGAAACTGTGGTGTCCCATATGCTTGCTCTGGACCTCTACAAACTCACCATCTTAACCAAGTCTTGAGAACTTCTTGAGCTGCTATGAAACTCTGCACGTCTATGAGCTTCAACATTGTTTGGCGAATAGTGGTAAGTGGTAACTACAAGGCTTCAAGATCCTGAAGATGAGGAGACCTTCACCCTTATCACTCACGTACACCAATCCTAATCAGTGTTGGCCTTGTGCTTTCCTGGGGATTACCCAGAAATATGCTGCTGGAATAGATCTTCTTTGTATGCAAGAAACTTCTCGAAACTTAAGGTACTGCTATGGCTGGAATCTCTTTAACTGATGCCATCTTGCTTGTGGTTGAAGCTTTTCCTGCCAACTGTTAGGCAACAGGGACTGGGTGTTCAAGGGAATTGGGAGACAAACTTTTGTAAGTTTAGGTCTTCTTGATCTGGTTCTGGAGATATCTGGTGGATGAGTATGCTCTTTGGAGGATGGTGATAGTAGCTATGTTAAACGGACACTTCACTTTCAGGTGAAGGAGCAGTGTCGGCACGACCTGACTCTGACAGCGGTGCAGGATCCGTTTCAGACTCTTCATCTGCTGGACGGGCACTCCATGTCTTCGATTCCGTTGGAAGAGGGAGATCAAAGAACTGAAGCTTATATCTGGAGAGAGAGAGAGCCTTAATCATGTTGGAGACTGTTGACTGACCTGTGTCCTTGTGTCCTTCATTTCAAAAACAGGTGAATTCGAAACTTGGATACACGATCGGGACACACACCAAGTCCACATTAAATAAGATGAAATTGTAGAAGTGCTGGGATCTGCTGCTCAAGAGAGGAGAGGATGGCTTGCCGGATCAGTCTTTGGAAACGCATCATGCTTGGTAAGAGTTTCTTTGGTTGGAAATGGCAGTGGAGGGAAAGACTTGATTTCCACCTGATAATGCCTAAGGAGATCATGCACCATCCGGTCCTTCTTGCACATAAATACAAGCTATCCTCCCTCAGAAGGTCCATATACGTATATACAGTTTGTTGGTGGGGGTTGGAGGCTATTAAGGAAGTCTTTGGCTCAAGAAAAGGTGAGTTTTTATAACGTAGATTACTTGCTTTTTCATTGTTCAGTGACTAGGGATTTTTGGCATTTGTTGGGTGATGCCTACCTAAGTCACTGAACTGTTCTTGAGCTGGAGTTTTGTACAGGGAGAAAGGAAGGGAAAATCACATTTGGGATGCTGTACTAGGTTTTATGTAGAGAGGAGGGTTTCAAGAATATATGCCAGTCACTTGAAGTAATTGAAGGCATTTATACTGATTACTTGATTTCTTGGTGAGTTTTCGTCGGTTATTTTATCTCAGGCCCGAGAGGGAAAGACTGATTTCCACCTGATGATGCATAAGGAGATCATGAACCTTCCTCATCTTTCTTGCACATAAATCACAAAGTCACGTGAACCATCCTCCCCAGGAAGGTGCACATGCATAGAGGTACACATTTTGTTGGGGGCGGGGAGGCTATTAGGCATGATTTCCTTTACATATAGGGGTGTGAGGGTGAGGTAAACATGGATGGGCAACAAGAAGCTAAGAAAGATATCTTTAGGTATCTTGGATCAATAATGCACAAGAAGGGAAAGATTGTGAGGATGTTGCCCAAGGGATAGGAGCAAGTTGGGTAAAGTGGAGGTGTGCCTTCTGGAGTGTTGTATGATCATAATAGTCCTCATAAGGTGAAAGGCATAAGGTGAAAGGAAACTTTTATAGGTCAGCTGTGAGGCGAGCATGTTGTATGGTTCAGATTGTTAGGCAACTAACAGATCGGCCAAACAAGGACGGACAGAGTAAGCAACAAGGATATTCCCAAAAAGGTGGGGGCGGAACAAATTAAGGAATGGATGAGAGAACATCACTTAAATGAGATGCCCCAGTAAGAAGAAATATTTTTCAAGTTGATTGTGTGAGATGAGGTAAGGGTAGACGGAAAACATGAGAAGTAGTGAGAGAATACTTGATTCCTAGTCATTAATTAGACCATGTGCTTAGATGATGATGTCATGATGATGACGACATGTATCTCCTTCTATCTGATTGTTTC
This sequence comes from Escallonia herrerae, assembly GCA_033070095.1. Taxonomy (NCBI): domain Eukaryota; kingdom Viridiplantae; phylum Streptophyta; class Magnoliopsida; order Escalloniales; family Escalloniaceae; genus Escallonia; species Escallonia herrerae. Next base: position 161,826 of record JAVXUP010001823.1, on the reverse strand, counting down.
TATCAGTTTATGAATTCTAACAGTTTTTGCATTATCATTTTTCCTTACTAAAGAGGCACACGGGTAGTGAAGGAGGGATGTGGTCTACAGTAAAAGGGTCGGTACACGTAGAGAAGCATGGACACTGACCCCATTTGTTACTAGTTTCTGCTTATGCATCCTTCTTGAGCTTCTTTCTGCATAAATTTCTTTAAAAAATTTAACCATGCACACCCACCCATCCATATCTTTTAACAGAAACCTTTCAATATCTTTTGTAGGGGATGGCTCGGTAATGCCTTTGCTTTACTCTTCATCTTTTGTGCGGTCTTCATGGTGGTCACACGGTGTTTTAGCCAAGGAAGGCCAGTTGATGAACTCAAGGTCGTAGCACCTCCAGCTATGAACACTATGGAGCAGCTTTTGGCTGTTCAAAATGCAATATCTCAAGCTGAAGAGCTAATCCAAGATGGAAATATTGTTCTTCTCAAGTTACGGGCATTACTACTGTCCATTCTTCCGCAGGTCCTTTCTTTTTCATACTTCCTAGCTTCCACGCCATTTCCTTGTTTTGGTACATTACTTAAGAAGACAGTCGGTATTATGATGAATGGCCCCCAGTCGTTGATAGTTGGCTTCTCACCCGTTAATCGTGTTGCCTGGCACCACATGATGGGCTAGAAGGCTTTGTTGTCGTTTGAGGCAAGCAGGTCGAAACAAGGACAATGGGGTATACAAAATGGTTGTGTTCCCCAGAAGAACGACAAAAACAATTTGTTGTAGTCAATTGCTACTCGAGTATGATGAGAGGAGCTCCATCTCGTTCAACTGTTTTAATTGGAATTACATGTAAGGGACTAGTGTGGGTACTAAAGCTGTACAGCCTTTTTCAATTTCTGATCCTGCATTTCTCTAATTAGTTGCATACATCTTTTACTTTTATCGAGCTTGCATGGGACATTTCGTTTGTGTTCAAGTTTAACCTGTACTTGTTGATCTTCATGTTCAGGCAAGTGAGAAATTTGCAGTTGTTCTTTTGGTCATGGCCCTGATAATGGCTTTCCTACCAAGTACGTACATAATTCTTCTGGTTTTCTTGGAGATCTTTACGATGTACTCACCTCTTAGGAAAGCAAGCACGGAAAGATGGACGAGGAGATTTAGGGAGTGGTGGTTTAGCATACCAGCTGCTCCTGTTATCCTTGAAAGATCTAAAGAAGACAAAAGGAGGAAATGATGCAGATATTATTGGTAAATCTACTTACGGCTATAAACTGCGTGGTTAACGATGGCCCAAGAGACGCCTGAGGATTGTAAATCTCGGATCTGGATCCCAAGTTGAAGTCAGCCCCTAAAAGTGGCTTTTGTCTTCATATGTTATAAGGATGTCGTCAAATGTTTGTTTGTGTGCCAGTTACTTCCGGTGGCTAATATCATCTTTGGAGTTAGCCTAGAAACTCTGGATGGCCTAGACTTCTAAATTTGCCCTGTGAAAAGAATAAATAAACAAGCAATGCGGTAGAAGAGTAATTGTGGTTGCCACCTAAAATTGCCCTTTGACTTGGCGTGAATGAGTTTCAGGCAGCCGAAGTGTGTATATAGTGACATTTACATATCTATGTGCCATTCTGTACTGCCCTTTTGTAGATTCGTTTCTTCAGTCCACCCTCTGTATATTACTGTCTTGAGAAAACTATCATTGCAACCTGTGTTATGTATGGTTTAAAGTCGTGAATGATGGTTACACCAAACGTGCTATTGGGCAAATAAAATACCAAATTATTCTTAAACCACAAAGACCTTTGGTACCTTTTGTAAAGCACTAAATTTTCTGATCATATTTTCATTGAATTTCGGCGTGCTTGATAACTTAATTCAATATTTAAAACTAAAAATTTTCTATGGTTTCAAAGTAACTGCGTCTCATAACGACCTTTTTTACCTTTCAAAATAATAAGTGGCAGGTTAATTAAGGACCGATATTTTAAGTTACCCCCATAGCTTACTTATTACTAAACACATTCGATGCTAGGTCATTAAAATGTTTTTACTTGTAAGTGACTAATTTGGCCTCACTACCTCCTTATCTGCCTCTTCTTGATCCTCTTCTTCTCACAGTACTCCTACAACAATTGCAGGTGCGTGATTTCTTTCTTCTCATGGAGCTTTGCTACGTGGGTGTCGCTTAATCTGTGAATGGAATTAGGGCTTTTTTCCCATTTGTTCTTGAATCTGAATATACCAAGAAAGGAAAAATTGTAGATTCGGATGTCCAGATGTGGTCGCCATCACAAGATATTGGAATGTGGATTTTTGATGCACTGGATCAATTGTACTGCACTGAATAAAATTTTGATGCACTAGATTTGGATACCGTGTGTTTGAGACAATTGCAATGCACTGATTCAATTTACGTACGGATAACAATCAGAACTTGGCTGTGCTTGAAGATAACACTGTTTCGGGCCAGCCACAGTATATAGACAGCACCAGAAAGCAAGCTTCCTTATCTTGGCTAAAAAAGGTTTACCTTAAGTCATCAGAACAAGAAACTTGACCACTTACTCCCAAGGCGTCTGTGTAAACAGGTTTCTCGAAACATCTTGGAGTAGGAACAAGTAGAGAATAGATGATCTAGAGTCTCCATTTCATCACCACATAAAGCACGGGTGTCTGCACTTATCACCCCCCGGCCTTCGAGTCTGTCCTTAATGCGAAGGCAGTTTCCATAAGCTAGCCAAGGTATGAAAGGAACATCTACGAATGCTACCAAAGGTTCAACATGATTATCTGTGGTTTTTCAGGGTGCAAAGGTCCTCTAGAGCTCATAAGAGTTCTTTGTTTCGAATCTGATTGCTCCTATACTTATCACGTCAAAGAGGAATATCTTTATCGGTTCCGCTAAATAGATGAACTCTACCTATAAGCTCAAAGCAAAAATAATTGAATAAATAATGTGAAACTTGAGGAAATTAAAGTATCTGTAAACCATAAGAACTGCTGAATGTTACATTAGCGAACTTCGAGTAGTTCAAACAGCATACCATGATGTCTCTGCAATAACTGTAGGAAGTAAGGTATAGGGATATTATGGTGCTTATTGTAAATTACTTTTTTTTGGGAAACATCAGAAAGAAGAGATGCGTTTGTTTGATAAGTGTCTAAAGCACAGCTGTGTCACTTTTTGATTGTTTTTGTTCCCCTTTGTGTGAGCAATATTTCTTGTAAACCATGTTACTACTACTACTGCTGCTACTTACCAGAGTGAATAGAGATGTCAATGGGCCGGGCTTGGGCCTGCCCAGCCCAGGCCCAGTGGGCCTCAGAGAGAAAACGAGCCTAGGCCGGGCCAGAGGGAAGGAAAATGGGCCAGGCCGGGCCAAATTTCTGGGATATATAGGCCCAGTCCAAGCCTAGGCCCAATCTTTAGGGCCGGGCCCATTTTTTTTCTCTCTTTCCCAACTTCTTGTTATTCAAATTAAATATTTGAATTGCGGTAATTTCTTATTATATGTAAGGAAATTGTGTGTATGCAAACAAGTAAAGATCATAATATGTGTACATGTAGTAAAAATCATTTAGAATATATGCATACTAAACATGTGTTTATATGTTATTTCTTACTAGGATTCGCAGTTATACGCACCTGAATTTTTGTCACTAAAGTATTAGCGACAAAAATGCTACATCTTTAGCGACAGATGGAGATATAGCTAGATTCTCTCAAGTTTATTTCACTTTATTCGTTGTGTTATCTCTTGGTTTATTTATTAGTACCAACTTTAAACTCATTGCAATGTACCAATAACTACATTTCTCAAACCATAGTATTTTATTAGATTTTTTTCAATAAAGTCTTGATTTTCAGGCAAGTAGAAAAAATTGAAGATTAATAAATTAAAAAAAAAAGCTAAGACTTGATGGATAAAACAATAAAGAATTCTTAGGCAGACAAAAATTTGCATAGACCTGAGTCATTAATATCTAAAATCATATCAAAGAAAACATAAATATTAAAGAAAACAAAAAAGAATATGGCCGTTGGAGGGAAAAGGGGAGGGAAAAAATTTTTGAAATAAAATGGGGCAGCCCACTTTAGGGCTAGAAAAAGGGCCAAATTTGGGCCCAGAAAAGGGCCAAAATTCGGGCCAGAAAAGGGCCTAAAATTGGGCCAGTTTCGGCCAGGCCAGCCCCGGGCTGTTTTGAGTGAAACCTCGGCCTGGTCCAAGCCTAGGTCCAAAGCCCTTTATTTTAGGGTCGTTACTGTTCACTGGAGGACCAGGCCAGCCCGGACCAAAAACAGGCTGGGTCGGGCCAGCCCGCGGGCCACCCGACCCTTTTGACATCTCTAACCGACACTTCTCCTGTTTTGGATTACAGAAGGTAGACCTTCAACCTTTTTTCAGTAGCATTTAATAGTATACTACTTGTATAGGAATAGGTTCTAGTGACAGTTCTAGAGCAAACTGAAAAATCCAGAACCATATAAAATTTTCAAGATGCACGCATTGTAGAAGCATTAGATGGTGGAAAATCTGGAGGAAGTTTGAAAAAAGCATTATGGGATAATTTAATTAAAAAAATAAAGGAGAAAGATGTCCTTAATCAAAAACAACTCAAGAACCAGAGGATTTATTTGAAACACAACTATGGCGTATGGCCCAAACTAATTTAAAAGAATGAGAATGGTCTCGATCCGGTGACGAACACCGAGAACTCGAGCCCAAATGATTGGGATTACTACATAAAGGTATAACTTCATTAACCCCTAAAATGCATTTCTATAAATATGAAGAACTATTGATGTGCAACTAAACTTTACACACAATGTACCACAAGCAAATTCAGATGCGAATTCAATATGTTGGATTACAGTGTGTAAATGAGATGAAAGCATTATTTGATGGTATTGGAGCAACTGGGGAGGAAGCCTGTAGTCCACACTGAAGGATGAATTCCCTACCGATGGTGCGCCATCTTTTCAAATACATATAGAACCCCGTACACCTGATTCTTCGATAGATGTGCCAAAATCAAAAGTCAAATGCCATAAAAAGACAAATATGATAAGCTCAATGACCAACTACCCGAATTCTTAAAACTTTGGGGAAATCAGATAGGCTAGGCATGGAGTTGTGCAACCTTATTCTAAATGAGATGCAAACGTTGCAAATGATTGAACATATATACATCGTTGCATGCAACACTTTCTATGAAAGTAAAGCATACAGAGAACAGTGGATGATGCTCAGTCAAGCTACAAAAGAAGTTAGATAAACTTGGATACGAATGAATGGAAAAAGGCTAGGACTTATGTGAAGTTAGTATAAGATGGACTTAGTATCTTCCAACCCCCCTGTTTTCCTTTTCGAGCACAATTCTTGAAATCGATCTATATGTCTTTTAGTAGTTAGAATGCCTATTTCAATACGGCGTTGGTTAATGTTGTTTTATGACGTGTGAGCTTTATATTCATGTTTATGCTTTATTGTGCTGATTACCAACTATACATTATTGTTCATTTATATTGTCCTTAAACGAGTTGAACAGAACAGTGACCACAAAGGAAAGGATTGTTGACTTTAAGAGTCTAGATTCATTATTTTGATGATTCCAATATTACTGCTCTAACATTAATCTAAAAATATTATTGAGTATGATTTCAGGACCAATCATAGTATGGAATATTCTCTGGACTTGGACTTAGTGTAGTTTTCTTTCTTTGTAAATAATCTAAAGCTAAGCCTTATTAAAGATCTACCTGAAAAATCAAAAAGGACAAACCATGAAGTGTTCATCTAGAAAAGATTTTCATTTGAAAGAAAAAGTTTTCATTCGAATGAATCTTTCAGTCCTCACTTTTCTGGATTTAAAATCATTTTTATTCAAAGCAAGGTTTTCATTCGAAGCAAACATTTTCATTTGACAGAATCTTTCAGTCCTCAGTTCTTTGGATTTGAAATTGTTTTCATTCGAAGCAAAGGTTTTCGTTCGAAACAAACATTTTCATTCAAAGCAAAAGGTTTTCTTTCGGCTGAATCCTTCAGCCATAGCCTATCTGATATTAAATGTGTTTTCATTCGAAGTAAAAGTTTTCATTCAACTGAATCTTTTAGTGGCGCCAAGATATCTCTGCTCTTCAAATAGATTCGAATAAATCTTGGATTCATTTGATCGAATTCTTTAGAGATGATTTAACTGGAAATCCCTTCGATTGATTTTCTTCATTCATTCGAATGAATCTTTGTATTATCCCTTTCTCTACTTTTCAATGGTCATATTCCTTCTAGTATAAAAGGAACTCTTATAGAGTTTATCACTAAGTTTTCCTATCTCTGGAAAATCTCTCTTATTCCTCTCAAAAAGACTCTCTCAAATTATTCATACATCTTTGTACAAATCCTTGAGTGGGTTCCTTGTTTGAGATCTTGAATAGCAAGCTTCTAGGTAAAGTTCTTTAAGGTTTCAGATCTTCCTATCTAAGAAAGCTTAGCTCACTTATTTTCATTGTAATATCATTGAAGAGTGTAAACTATATTACAAATTATATTCTTCATTTCACTTGTAATCGTTAGAAACCTTGAAGGGGTTTCAGATCTGTACTGTGGTTTGAGCTAGCACCTGAAGCTAGCTGTTTAGTGAAAGGCTCGAGTAAGTCTCCTTGTGTGGAGTGCTCAAGGACTGAACGTAGGCAGGTAGGGCCAAACCAATATAAATTCTTGTGTCAATCTATTTTTGCTGTATTTGGTGTTATCTTAATTACCTAAATTTTAAATCATTGATTAGACCTATAAACACCTATTCACCCCCCTCCCGGGTGTGTTTAGGGACCAACAAATAGTATCAGAGCCGTATGCTATGTTATTTCTACTTTGACTTAATCGTCTGGAGCTAAAGATCAAAGTATGGAAGAAGGATCAGTAACCAGTCGACCATCGTTGTTGAAGAATGACAACTACAACTATTTGAAAAATTGAAGGAGAAGCTTCTTGAGGCAGTAAACCTATGTGTGGTATGTATGTCATAGAAAATGGTCTGATCATCCCTATGAAGGATGGCCCGAACGGAACCAATGTTCCCAAGGGAATCCTTAAAATGGATACTCATGAGGCACATCTCTTCTCTATGGATTATAGAGCAAAAAAAATCATCAACTGCGATCTCAACATCAATGAATATAATCAAGTATCAGCATGTGAGACAGCTCAAGAAATGTGGAAGCTATTGGAGGTTACCCATAAGGTACAAATTAGGTGAAGGAGACCAAGATCAATATGTTTGTCCAGCAGTATGAAGCCTTCAAGATGAAGGAAAATGAGTCCATTAATGAGATGTATTCCAGATTCACTCTCATTACAAATGGACTCAGGCTTTTGGGGAAAGTGTACCCTGAAAAGGAGATGATAAGAAAAGTTCTCAGATCCCTTCCCAAGAGATGGGAAGCTAAACTTACAGCCGTTTAAGAAGATAAAAAACTTGAATGTGCTCAAATTGGAAGAGGCAGGGACCACCTCAAAGAAGAAAAGTTTGGCTTTCAAAGCTGAAGCCTCACACGAACCCGAGAGCAGTGATGACTCTGACCAATACATGGCTTTCATCACTCGAAAGTTCAAGAAGTTCCTAACAAATCGGAGAGATGGAAAAATGAAGAAAAAATAATCAATCCAATCACCACAAAGAAACAACAGTTATTCGAGTTTAAAAGAAATCCTGATGCTTGTTATGAGTGTGGCAAAATTGGACAAATCAAGAAATATTGCTCGCATCTCAAGAACGAGTGGCCAAGTAGCAGTAGCAGAGATACTAAGGAAAAGAAGTTCAAATCCAAAAAGGCTCTGCTTACTTGGGATGACTCCGACAAAAGTGATGAAGAGAAGAGTAAAAATGATTATATAACTCAACTATACTTTATGGCCAAGGATGGTCAACCTGATGAGGTAATCACATCTACTAATCTTGATTAGCTTTCTTTAAATTAAGAGATAGTCATGAAAAATAAAAACTTAAAAATTTTGCTCTTAAAAAGAAAGGCCATTTATTTGATCAACACTGTTGAAGAGTTGGCGAGTGAGAAGGAAGAGCTAGATGAAAAAAATTGAGTTTTATATCAACGAACTCAATTATTTGAAAAATGATATGATTGCTTCTAAAAAGCAAAACTCTACCCTGTCTTTTGAAATCCAGTCTCTCAAGTGTGTAAAAACCCCTGTAGAAAATGAGCTTTTAAAATCTCAATTAGAAAAATTTTCTATTCAAAAGGGGAAATCAGAAAAAGAGATCAGAGATCTCAACTTCACTCTTTCAAAATTTACACAAGGAAGAAATAACTTGGATATAATTTTGGAGAGACAAAGGTGTGTCTTCGAAAAGAGTGGGATTGGTTATGATCCTTCTAAGAAGCAAAAAGGATTACAAAAATTTCTTTGGCAAGAATCTAGCTTCCTGCTCACCGTTCACACTTTGTACAACCTGTAATAAGAAGGGGCACTTATTGAAAAATTATCAACATAAAGATAGTAAAAGTTAATAATTCATTTCTGTCTCTGGTAGAAAGAAGCAAGTTTGGGTACCAAAATATCGTTTACCTAATCTTCCAAGACCCAAGAAAAGTGTGGGTACCTAAAGGATCAAAACCAGAATCTATTGTAGGTATGCATGAAAGCAAAGGTGGATCCAAACAAATGGATCCTCGATAGTGGATGCTCAAGGCACATGACAGGTGATCGTTCGTTGTTCACACATATCATCCCAAAGGATGGTGGCTTGGTTACCTTCTGAGACAATTCAAATGGAAAAATCATAGGTAAATGTAAAATTGGTAACAGTTTTATCTCTATTGATAATGTGTCTTTAATTGATGGCTTGAAGTTTAATTTGATTACATTAATCAACTAATCGATAGTGGACACAAAGTGTGTTTTGAAGGTGATCACTGCCTGATCTGTTATGCCTCAAATGAAGGAACTTTGGCTGGTAAGCGAGACGGTAACATCTATACTCTTTCATTTGATGGGTTTGATTCCTCTCGAGAAATTTACCTTTCTGTTCAACAAAATGATACTTGGTTGTGGCATCGTAAATTAGGTAATGTGCATATATACTTGATCAAGAAATTACTCTCGAAATAACTTGCTAAAGGCTTACCAAAGTTGAAATTTGTCTAGGATAAGGTTTGCGATGCCTGCCAATATGGTGAAAAATCGAAAACCTCTTTTCATGCCAAAAATGTTGTTTCTATCTCCCGTCCTTTTCAACTCCTTCACTTAGATCTTTTTGGTCCTACAAGACATGCTAGCCTTGGTGGAAGATTTTATGCCTTTGTCATTGTTGACGATTTTTCTAGATACACCTGGGTTCTATTTTTAACTCATAATGATGAAGCTTTAAAAAAAAAAATCAGCCTTCTTGTTTTTTTTCCCGACTTTGGTGTTTCCCCACTTTTTCATTTGACAAAGGGGGAGAACTTTGTTATTGTACATGGAACTCATTATTGTACTTTTTTTTAGTTCTCTATTAATGTTATTTTATCCAGGGCGAGTATGTTGTATTATGTAAGATTAATTCATTGCCATCATATAAAAAAAAGGAGATTGTTGATTTTAAGAGTCTAGATTCATTATTTTGATGATTCCAAAATTACTGCTCTAACATTAATCTAAAAATGTTATTGATTATGATTTCAGGACCAATCATAGCATTGATTATTCTTTGGCCGAAGACTCTGGACATGGACTTGGACTTAGTGTAGTTTTCTTTCTTTGCAAATAATCTAAAGCTAAGCTTTCTTAAAGATCTACCAGAAAATCAAAAAGGACAAACCAAGAAGTGTTCATCTAGAAAAGATTTTCATTCGAAAAAAAAAAGTTTTCATTCGACTGAATCTTTTGGTCCTCACTTATCTGGATTTAAAATCGTTTTCATTCAAAGCAAAGGTTTTCATTCGATTGGATCTTTCAGTCCTCACTTATCTGGATTTAAAATTGTTTTCTTTCGAAGCAAAGGTTTTCATTTGAAGCAAACATTTTCATTCAAAGCAAAACGTTTTCATTTGATTGAATACTTTAGTCATAGCCTATCTGATATTAAATGTGTTTTCCTTCGAAGCAAAGGTTTTTATTCGACTGAATCTTTCAGTGGCACCAGGATATCTCTGCTCTACAAATTGATTCGAATGAATCTTTGATTCATTCAACCGAATTCTTCAGAGATGATTTAACTGAAAATCCCTTTGAATGATTTTATTCATTCATTCGGATGAATCTCTGTTTTAATTTCTTTTTCTACTTTCATATTTCTTGTAGTATAAAAGGAACTCTTATAGAGTTTATCACTAATTTTTCCTATCTCTAAAATCTGTCTCTTATTCCCCTCAAAAGACTCCCTTAAATTAATCATTCATCTTTATACTGTTCCTTGAATGAGTTCCTTGTTTGAGATCTTGAATAGCAAGCTTCTTGGTAAAGTTGTCTAAGGTTTCAGATCTTCCCACCTAAGAAAGCCTAGCACACTTGTTTTCATTGTAATATCTACTCATTAAGGAGTGTGAACTGTATTACAAATTGTATTCTTCATTTCACTTTTAACCATTAGAAACCTTGAACGAGTTTCAAATATGTTCTGTGGTTTGAGCTAGGACCCAAAGCTAGTTGTTTAGTGAAAGGCTCGAGTACGTCTCCTTGTGTGGAGTGCTCGAAGACTGGACGTAGGCAGGTGGGGCCAAACCAGTATAAATTCTTGTGTCGATCTATTTTTGTTGTATTTGCTATTATCTTAATTACTAAATTTTAAATCTCTGATTAGACCTGTAAGCACCTATTCACCCCCCTGTACGTGTGTCTAGGGACCTACAAGGATGCCCTAAGAGTTGTTGCAACCACTCTCATAATGAAAATTTTGAAGCAAATAAAGTCATTTTAAGAGGAGACCAGATACAAATTCTTCGCTTAGAGGAGTTGAATACTTGGACGTGGATAATAAACGAAAATCCTACTCAATCTCAAGAGATTTGAGATGGCCAGATAAGCATTTTTGAACCTTTGTAACCACTTTCGCACTTGAGGGTGGCTAACAGATAGTCATTATGTTTCCATACGGGAGAAGATGTCAATTTTCTTGGTAATTTTGTGCCGTAACACAAGAACTCATTTTGTCAAATGAAGATTCAACCATTTAATGCATAACATGCACAAGTTTTTCTGCAAGGTGTTATTAGGGATGCTAAAATTTTCAAAAGAAATGATTGTTCCTAATATATTATCCTAATGACAATCAAATTTGGCTCCATCGTTGGCTCAGGCACATATTTCAGGTACAAATACATAGTTAGATCTTGATAAAGTTTTCAGTGATACTTATTTAAGTGAACACGAGAATGATTTTAGACATAATCTTGTCTTCAATTGTAACTTAAATGGTTGTTAACTTTTTGGTTGAAGGGTGCAATAGGTTTATTCATTTTATCGTACTGCCTGATTATCAAGTTCGATATAGAGGAACAGGAGGGGTGAATATTACCAAAATGTTCTACCTATGTGTGACTTTCACATGATTTCACATTTATATGGGTTGGTTGGGAGGAGTAGCACATGACTCAAGAATGTTAACATAAACTATGCAGAATCCTGCTAATCATTTCATGTTTCCTTCCCCCAGTATTGAAATGTGGTGACTTACTTATAGTATTGAGATTCATGTTAAAATTTGATGCCGAGGAAAGTGGGTTCGCAGTCGACGTGGAGGTGCCACAAGGAATGCAGTCCGAGTCAGATGCCAAGTGTGATGATGTGAGACACAACAAGGGCGGAGTAAGGGCAGAGACCAAGGGCTTCCCAGACAGAGCCTGAGGGTGGCAGTGCTGCGAGGGCGATGGCGCAGGATGAATATACGACGACAGTCACAGTCTGATGCTTAGGTCCGAAGTCAGGGTCCTGTATGTTTCTCTCTCTAGGATTCTAGAGTGAGAAAGTGAAAGTGTTCTGAAAATGTCCAACCTCCTAAATGAATTCTCAAGACCTCTATTTATAGAGGTTAAGATGATGATATCATCACGCGACACGTGGCGCTCCCTGGGAGTGACACGTCACCGAGGGGTCCACAGCTGCCGGTGCTCCACGGACTGTCGAATCGCATATTCACTTGGCCTGCCCCGCACAGCGTCGCTCTGTCTTTCTGGAAAGACTGGCTCCCACAGCGTCGGTGTGGCCAGAGAAACCCCTTGATCTAGCCTCCAATCCAAGCCCTTGCAGAGTCCCACAGGCCTGGCAGTGGTGGGGAAGACCCGACGCCCAACTGCCAGGCAGACTAGGCACGATGCCCTCCGAAGACCTGCTCCCGTCTCAGAGTGACCCGGGGGTCATAGTCCATAGGGGTGCCAACGCAACCCCCAGTGCCGGAGCACATGTCATGGGAGTGGTGCGGTGACGAACGTCGCGAAGCAATACTTGGTGCCAGGGGCACGCATGATGAGAGTGGCGCACAGGCGCGACGACAAAGGTCGCGAAGCTATAGTTGGTGCCGGGTGTACGAATGATGAGAATGGTGCACGGGAGTGGCGACGAAGGTCGCGAAGCTATAGTTGGTGCCGGGGGCACGCATGATGAGAATGGCACACGGGCGCGGCGACAAACGTCACGGAGCTATACTTAGTGCCAAGGGCACGTATCATGAAGATGGCGCACGGGCGCGGCGACGAACGTCGCGGAGCTATACTTGGTGCCGGGGGCACGTATCATGAAGATGGCGCACGGGCGCGGCGACGAACGTCGCGGAGCTATACTTGGTGCCGGGGGCACGTATCATGAAAATGGCACACGGGCGCGGCGACGAACGTCACGGAGCTATACTTGGTGCCGGGGGCACATATCGGGTGTCCCGAACATGGGATTTGAGCTGAGTGTACCTGTCATAACAAGATGATGAATGCAACATGTAGTAATGACAAAGTTGGAAGTGATGGTACACGGTCGTCAGTGACGGGTCATTCGGTGGTAATGCGCGACTTTGGGGGACGGGCATCACAGGGGCGATGCGGGGTCGCGAACGACGGACGTCGCGAGGTTAATGGACAACGGACGTCACGAGGTTCATGCGCGACGGACGTCGCGAGGTTGGTGCGCGATGGACGTCGCGAGGTTGGTGCCCGACGGACGTCGCGAGGTTGATGTACGGTCGTCCGTAAACATCGTGGAGGTGCGAAGACTTGAGAAAACAAGTTCGCGCCGGAGGGGAGGCCATAGGCCAAAGATTGGGGGAAGGCCAAGGCCACCACCCTTGGGGAGGCCGAGGCCGACCCCTTGGTGAGGCCGAGGCCGACCCCTTGGGGGTGGCCAAGGCCAATGGCCAACTCCCATGAAGGGAGGCCAAGGCCACTCCCCCTTTGGGTGAAATTCGGGCGTGCCGACGGAAGGTGTTTTAATGGGCAATGGCAAATCCGAAAGTTGCATTGCGATGAACGTGTCGACATGAATCGTACCCATGTGACAAACAAGGTGCCAAAGTCACATACAAAGTGTATGAAGCGAACAAAGCGCGAAAGGGACTTTGCGCGAAGAGTGAACAACCGGGGGGAAAGGCCAAGGCCAACACCCCATGGAGGCCGAGGCCAACCCCCCCATTGAGGCCGAGGCCGACCCCATGGCCTTGGGGGAGGCCGAGGCTGACCCCATGGGTTTGGGGGAGGCCGATACCCTTGACCCCGTCGCTCCGATTGAGCCAACGGTCGATGTTATTGGTGAAAATGTGCTTAGGTGGTCGTGGCGCGACGAACGTGGTACTGTGAGTCACGGTAGCATGAAATCATTGGTGACTGAGTCGCGCGTGAGGTGTGTGAGGCAAAGAATGCAAGTGACTTGGGCACGCGCACTTTGTCAGGTTCAAAGCGTTGAATAATGTGCTTGTGCAGACGTGTTATGCACAATGGGACTCAAAGTGGACCTTTGAGTGCGACCAGAATAGGTTGGGAACAAAATTAATACTATATTGTTCAAATAAATGAATTTATTGTAGATAAGGACTACTTACGTGATGATGCATATACACGTACTCGTCCATCTATAGAACCTTTTTTGCAATGTACATTATTGGTTGTCGGACGTCGTACGTGGTCTTCGTGCAAGAACAAAGGAAGAACAATTTAATCACGTATATGCTATATTGAGAAATGACATTGAGTGTTCCTTTGGAGTCTTTAAGGCCCATTTTCCAATATTGAAAAGGATGCTCCCATATCCTTTTTAAGTACAAAGGAATGTTGTTATTACTTGTGCAGCGCTAAGTAATTTCCTTCAAAAATTGATTATCACAAATTCCCTTTTTGAGAAATTTGCAATGGGGATATTCTTCAGAGTCTGGAGCACCATAACGGAGGAGGAAGACAACAAGCTAATCAAATTTTTATGGTTAACTTAAGAGACTAGATTGCAACTCAATTATTTAATTTGAGGTTGTAATTCATGTATGTAATAATGTGATTTTTGACTATCGAAACATTACTGCTAGCTCTTAACGTGTTACTGATTAAAATATTCTTTTGTGCTTCAAAGCTATGCTCATGACTGTATAATTGGATTTGAAGTACCACTCACTAATATGATAATTCGTTCAATATCAAATTGTTTTAACAAGGTTGATAAAGTTTCAAAAAAGAGAGTAAAAGGGTATTAGTGTTATATTAAACAGTTCTCAGACTTCAGTTGTTCTGGTTCTATCAAACAGAATAGACTAATCAGTACTTAAATATCAGGTATGATCAAAAAAAATTTCAGCACTTCATATTAAGCAACTTAGAGTTTTTAGTTGTACATATGCAGCACTTTAAGTTTTCACTACTTAAATTTCAATTTTTATCAAACACAACACCTACTATTCACTGAGTAAAGCATATGTCAATTAAGATAGATTTTTTTTATTTTTTGGGTGGAGTGGTGAGATGTGTGGGGGGAAGAAGAGAAAGAAAGGGAACTATTCATTTCTTGATATAACAACAGTTCTTTTAAAAGACATTGAGAAAACAACAGTGAGGCACTGTCTTTTTCGCAAAAATAAATATTTTCATGGTTAGTTTTTATCTATTGTTAATAAAAAGTTAAACAATAAAAACTCACTTGTTTTATACAATTGTGACTAGTTCACTAAGTCATGAATTTGTTCTTCTTCATCTTCTTCTTTTTTTTTTTTTTGCAACGTGCCTGTGTCAATATATTTTTTTCCACATAATGATGAACGAAATTTTCTTGTTCTTTAATGCCCTTGCATCCACAACCTAATGTGCATCAAGTTTTTCCTTAGCACCAAAAATTCTAAATTTGATAACATTATTCACTTAAACAAAGTATAACATAACTACCTACAGTCTAACGATTACAACATGAGCATAGTAACTAAAACCAACAGAGCTACCAACTCCCCCCCCCCCCCCCGGGCAGGGGGCTTCCATGGCTACCTTTCTCCTTTTCCCCTCTTTTTTTTGGGTAGGGGGTGGGGTGGGGGTAAGGGGTCATAATAATGAAAATATACACATAGAAAAGACTAGGGCTAATTACATTTATGTCCCTGAAGTTAGGGTATAACTACAGGTAAGGACAATAGATTGGACAAATTATACTTATGTCCGTTGGCTAGACGAAAGTGTCCTTAACCTTAGGGACATAAGTGTAATTAGTCCAAAAGACTGTAGGACAGTCAATTTATACCAAACCCACAAAGGACAAGGAAATAGACACGCATATACATGGATGACATCCCTTTTCGGCAGGCACCATAATAGAATTATTATCCTACACAGGAAAAGCCCACAAAAAATAAATCTTAAATACAAAAAGCCAAGAAATTGGCCTGCCAACACAAAGATAACCAACAGAAATAAGATAAAGACATTTATGAAAGAGCTATAAACAAAAACCAGTCAAAGCCCTCTGACATCCTATCCCACAGACCTCGCCTACTAAACACTTCTCACACCGTCTACACAATACCTATCATTGTTAATAAAACGTGTCTCCACCCTCACACAACCCATGCCTATGTGCATCACTATGCGCCATGATCATCGGTTGCAGCACCAAAAGCCACTTCCATGACCATTCAACCTCGCTACCAGCGAGCACCACTCAACATAATAGCTTCCAAAATTTGCCCCGTTCAACGAACTGTAACAATCCACCGCTGCACGAGTCCACATTGGACACCAACATCAAGCTACAGCAGACCACCACAACCCAGTCCATCTGACCAATCAACCATTATTCAACAACACTACCACAGGCATATCAACACTCACCAACACCAAAATTGCACCTTACAAACCTTTTAGAACAAGGATAGAGGGTATTTACTAAGGGTGATGATACAACCCTATAATCAAAGTCCTTTGAACCAAACTCACAAAACCTTCCTCAACCCACAACATCATCATGCCCATAGTCTCAGGGAGGGACCAACACAACCCCTCAGACCACCCGTAGCCCAGTCACTATGCATGTGGCGAGTCCCAAGCAGCCTAGCCCATTATACCTCATATCCATGCTCCAACACTGATTGTAAAGAGCCGCCATACCTGCAGGCAATAGATCTGTTACACACGGCTAACACCAACTGCTCAAACCTAGCTATAAGAAACCCAATTGAGTTTAACCCTGAGGGAATTTGCAATGGTGAAGGGAGACAGAAGAATTGGACTCAAAGAGAGTTTTGTGCAAATAGAGGTTTCTCAAATTTTTAGAGCCTCCATTACAAAATGGCTTCACCCCTGTAACGAACCCTTTCAAAAAAATTTAAATCAAGAAAGCTCTAACTCGATTCACCATCTTATTTTTAGGGTTTATTTTATAATTAAAAGGTATAAACAAGAAAATCTTATACCCTAATTCATTTTTATATCATTTTACTGATTCTCTTGACTTTTATCCCAAAATAAATAACAAGAAAAGCAAAGTCTAAAATTAACCTAATTTGGTTTGAATTTGACAGGGGGTTAAATGGCCTACGTACCCGACTAGACAAGTCTGGATGAAAACCATCGTAGTTTGATCGGACCCTGCGGAAGGCGAATTAGATGTAGATCTTTCCTTTCTAAATGATCTCAACTTCTTCTAGTCGAAATTGACTTAGAACTCTAAGGACTACTCTTCTACTGATCTTAGAATCCAAATAAAATGAAATAGGAAGCTAATTATAAATTTTTTATATTTTACTACCTCCATCCAACATTAATTGATCTATTTCTTTTTTGGGTCGTCCCACAAAAATCGCTCACTTTCCAAATTAAGAAAGATTATGTAAGCATTATTTTACATTTTTATCCTTTTAACACTTTTTTTTCTATTTCTCTCTCCACCAGCATATTTTCTCTCTCCTAGCCCACTTTCTTATACTTTTTTTGTTCCATTTCTCTCTTCACATTTAACACTCTACTAACCCATTTTCTCTCCTTGACCCACTTTATTCCCCTCCTCTCTCTAAAGGGTAGAACAGGAAACACAAAATATATAACTTAAATCCTTAATTTACGTGCAAAAAAAATGTGATCAATTATTGTGGGACGGACGGAGTAATATTTTTGAATCGAGATTCGATCGATGAAAAGGGAGACAATCTAGACTCCCATTATCTAGAAATGAAAAGCGATATCAAAATTACCTGAGATGAAGCTTGCTTAGACAACTTGGAACAACTCGTAATGGGTCCACGATGTGACTGGACAAAGGACTTGAGAACCGAAAAAGGGGAATTGGGAATTATCTTCTACATTTTTGCAGAGTTCTCACTAGGAGTAGTGCACCAATTTTATCAAGAGAGGTCCAAAATTTCTACTGAGAAAGACCAGGAAAGACCCCATTTAAGTAGCCAAAGGGATTAATTTATAACGGTCTAGGGGCTAACACAAAATGGTAAAGTGGACTTTTTCATGTATAACATCTGTGATAGAAGAGAATATCTAATAAATCAAAATATTCAAAAAGCTAACTGACCGGCCAGTTCTGCCTAATTAAAAAGCCTTATTGTTCAGCCCTTATTTAAACAAGATTTTATCCCAAATTTCAAGGATATTAGTAATCCTTTAGTTCAAAAAAAATCTCTGAAAAGACAAATTAAATGCACCAGATTCTAGAAGTAACCCCAAGTCATATCCAAATCAAAATAAATAAACGTACATTAAGGATCAATCCAAAATCAATTCCAATATCATCTAAATCAAGTTACAATCTTTTAACTGGGGTTAAAACTCAACTAAGTGGACTGGTTAAACCAATTAGACAAGACTATCACTGGACTAAACTTCGGCATTGACTAGACTCTAACTGAAGTGGACTCTGATTGAATTGGACCTTAATTGGATTAGACTTTAGTAAATTATGCTCGTTATATATTATAGGCCTAGACCCACAATAACAATAAACTTAATTAACAATAAAACAGAATAATAAATAAAACATAACAAAACATACTACAAAAATGGCATGTCCACAGAGCCCCTAGGTGAGTGTAACGCTCCAGAAATCCAGAGCTCCATCGCCCCAAACTCCCGGAACTTTAACCTATCGGATCACATCAAACCTGCCAAATCCAGTATACTACCACATACTTCAAATCATCTAATCTGATATCATCTCAAAATCCTCAAATACAAGATTAGAAAGCTGCTTAAACTTAAACCATTAAAACCTAGATTCTTTACAAACTCGAGTCCTTATAGAATAAGTCTATAGTACATGCCCACGCAGGGGTCTCACTACACAGTAGCGGTGGGCCCACCGGAATCTCACACAGACTCTAAACCCTATCCCCGTGTATGCTACATTTGATCATAATCTGCATAAAGGAATTAAACGAAGGGTGAGCCTGTGAGAGTTCAATAAGGTCGTACAAGGACATATGAAGGAATTACAAAATGATTCAAAAGAATCCATTCGACGATACTTTTCAAAGAAATATTTCAAACGATCTAAGTAGTTTGAAGATTTCAAAACTGGTCAAAAGCAATCAGAAATAGATACCAAAATAAACATTTAAAGGCCGTTTTCAAAGATTCCAAAACGATCATTTGCAGATTATTATTTCGAAGTTGTCATTTTAAAATACAATGATGATTTTGCAAAAGGTTTCAAAACAAACGCAAATACTTCAAAAGCCTTAGGGGAAAGGGTTCAGAAAATCACAACCAGTTTAATCGCAATATGGGGAGGAGTTTCACTCGACCCTCCTTCAATCAGAGAACAAAACATTCATAACAATCATTGTAAGATACCATGTAAATAGATTTAGAGATGTTAATCCTGGGCAAAAGCAATGTCATTTAGGCAATACGCAGATGTACACGTGCATGATGTATCAGAATAATTACTAGTCCCACTAGATACTAGCCTGGATTCCAAGTAGGATTCAGACCAGCCTTATAATGCCTCCCTACAGAACAGATCCACTGGTCAACACAAAATCAACAATATCAATGAGCATTAACATAGCTCAAATCATCAAAATCAATTCGGATTTCAATAACAGTAAATATATACTGAAATATTAGATCATTACTCAAAATTCCAGAATAACCGCAATAAATAGCAAGAACGATTGCAAATGGTTATCAAACTGAGGCACAAATTTTCAGAAGAACAGACAGAAACAATCATCACATTTGCTCAGCATACAATAACAGCCGAGCATCAATAAGATTTTCAAATAATCGGTTAAGGTTGAATATTGGGTTTCTGGGCAATAACTTGCTGATATCAATACATAATTAAGCGTTCAACATTAGTCATAAGTAAATCAAAGAGTACTTACGAGTACGAGTTATCAAAATAAGAGTTTGGACGAAAGCCTAAAGTACAATTTTATAACTTAATACAAACTCACACATACTCCTAAAATGAACCTCCCTCACCGAATATGTTAAATTACCAAAATGCCCTTCTCGAACTTAAATCACCAAAACGGCTTTCCCATAAATAGAATCACTAAAATAACTTTACTGTATGTGAATTTATGCAAAAATACCTTTTACAGATAAAATTATCAAAATAGCCCCCTCGGGGCGACAGAATACTCCCGTTATACTTAAATCATCAAGATGACATTTCCCTAAGTAAAGTCACTAATATATCCTTACCATATGTGAATTTACTCAAAAATACATTTTATGGATAAAACTACCAAAATACCCCCAGGCCGACAAATTACCCAAACACCCCTTGTGGTTTCTGGCACTGAAAAATCCCAAAATATCTTAAAGCACTATTTTTAGTATCCTGATGTCATTTTTGGGTAAAAAACTATTTTAAAAAATTTTCTTCAGAAAAATCCCGAACAGGTATCCAGACCGAGCACTCAGAAATAGGTTCGGCTAAAAGTACCTATCAACATCAGAATGGCACGAAGTTTTAGAAGAGTAAAATGCACAGATGGTCATTGAACTATGACCCCTTTTTCACTAAAGCACTCAACTTTTTTTGTGCCATTTTGACCACTGGACTATCAAATCTATCCAATTTGACCATTCCGTCACTCGTAGTTAAATTTTCTCCGTTAAATGGTCACATGATATGCGCATGGGGCATCACAATATGGGCAAAATTGTCACTTCAGTTCAATCTTTCTCTCTCTCTCTCTCTCTCTATCTCTCTCCCTTCCTTTCTTTTTTTATTTTCGCGTCTTGGCGTTCGACGCAGGCATGGTGGCGCTCGTTGTGTAGGCTTAGGAGATGGGTCGTCGTCGTGTGTTTGGCAGAGCTCCAAGATCTGGTCGTCGTCTTCGCCATAAGCCACTCTCTTTGCAGCAGTCTTTCATAATCCAAATCTCTTAGAGAGAGAAACATCTTCATCCGTTCTTTTGTTCTTTCATACCCATTTCCTTTTCATTCATTTGCTTTTGGGAGAGAAAATCAACATGTTGTTCGGCAGTAGAATCAAATGGAAAAGGCTAAGTTTTGAGATGTCTTGTTGAAAAGCATAAAAGTACTATATAGATTTTTGGGTGGGAGATTGTTAGTGAGAGACATTGTGAGGTGTATATGAAATGGCACCCAGTTTTGACTGTATAGCATTTAGTCTTTTGTGTGCAGAAGACAACAATGGCATTTTTTATGATGATGCTGATTATGAGTTGGTGGATGATTTTAAGGCTACATTGCACCATCAAAGAACCATGAACGCAGTAATCAAAACTTGAGCTTTTACAGTAAAGAGTGCTTGAAGGGCTTGCCACTGCAGAGTGACGAGTGCTTGGCTTTGATGGTCAAAAGGGAATGCGAGCATTTGCCTGAAAATGGTTACTTGGAAAGATTGAGGAATGGGGCTGTGGACTTGGGGGCCAGACAGGAGGCTGTTGATTGGATTGGAAAGGTCTGTTCATGAGTCTCTTTCATGGATTCTTGGATGATAGTTTCCCAAATAATTCTTTTTTTGTCGCTAAAAGGTTTAAAGCTAGCTTTAATGCTTGTTTTAGTGTCAAAAGGATGCTACAATTAAGTTAAATCAAGTCAAAAAAGAAAGAAATAAAGAGTTAGGTCGGTGAGACGATTTTACCCAAGTTAAGGGTCATGTGCCTCACACATGACCCTAAACGGGATTCTTCCTAACGCTGGTTGACGGAATGGTCAAATTGGACAGATTTGATAGTCCAGTGGTGAAAATGGTACAAAAAAAAAGTTGAGTGACTTTAGTGAAAGAGGGGTCATAGTTCAGTGACCATCTGTGCATTTTACTCATTTGAGAATATGAAACATATCAGTAAAATAAGATTTTTCTAAAATTTTCAAATCAAAATAACTTGGTTTGGTATGCTAAATAAATTGGGAATTTCTTTCAATCAATACCGTAATTTAGCATCATTTGCAAACACTGAAAATTCACAAATATTCCAGAACGTACATCTCGTAAAAATATTGGGGATTACTGTTTTGAACTTTGTCTAATTTTGACTCTAACTATTTATAAAAATTTGGATTAAACTGCTTAAATTAATTTCTTATCTTTAGCGACAATAACTAGTATTATTCAAATCAAAACACGTAGTATTACATCTTTTGCACACACATACTTCATCTTCCCCACCTCTTCCCTTATCTGCCGAAGCCACTGAATGCCCAATTCACCCACCCATTCATTGCTACACTCAATCCCACATGTTAACACACTTAACACAAACTCTAATACACTTTTACACACACATATTCACACACATTCCACACAATCGCACACCCAAACACACACTATACATACAGTCACTTGAACACACACTGCACCCACAAAACACACTTTAAACACCTCGGTAACCTAAGATACCATACCCACTGAAAAATACACACTTTGCAACCCCTAGCTTTACAAACACACTAAGATACCATACCCACTCAGATTACACAGGCAATCACCATGACCATCCCCCACCCGAACACGTGAACACAGCATATACATACACATCACACCTGCACACACTGAACTCTCTGTGCACTTCATTCACAACTCCGAATCACACTAATACAAGCTAAAACACCCCACTTTACTCCTTCTAATCCACACATACCTAAGCTACAAACACTAACCAACACAAAAACACACCCACGTAGACATGAACAGCCCCTACCAGTAAGCAAACCCACTAAATTCACCTTAAACTCACACTAAATACACACACCAAAGCACACTCTAGAAGTGAAAAGTTACCCTTTTGAATTTCTTCAATTTCTCTCTCTCTCTCTCTCTCTCTGATTTTTTGTTTGATTTCTTGCTTGATCCCCAGTTCTCACGAGCTCTCTTTTTTTTCATCTTTACCCAAATTTTTACCTCTTATCACATTAAATTATTTAACTTGTTTAATCGTGCAAATTTCAGGTGGAGGTGGCACCTTATTACACCAATTTTTCTGCAAAAATTGACACATAGAGGCATACTTTTTAAAATTGCTTATTAACCCCCCAAAAATTTTGTAATTACAAAATAACCCCCAAACTTTGTATAATTACATCAAAGTCCCAAATTTAATTAAATGTCACTAAAAATACACTATCACTCATTTCATCATTTTTCATCACCAAAAAGAATAATTTGCATTTATGCCCGCCAAGTTTTTCATATTTACATAATGACCCCAAAAGTTTTAAAAATTAAATTTTTACCCCAAAGTTATTTTAAGCTTTGATACGCTACTAATACCTGAGCATTGCTCGAAATTATCGTCCGTTTATTTTCAGGAGCACCAATGCTTGTTTTAATCAGCTCCCAAAGTTCGGGATATTACAGTGAGGGAACTCGCTCGCGAGGAAATATCACTTAAAACAACACATTTTTGTAGTAAAATCATAAAAAGACCACAAGACAGACTCGAAACTTCACATAGATATGAGGTCAGACCTTTTTCAAGGTTACCTTCGTATCCTTCGAAAAGAAATCAGTCCGATAAAACAAATAGGGAAACAAAGATTGAACTCTATCAAGAGCGCCAAAAAATCCCAAAACAAACTGGTCACCAGATAAAGGGCATATATTTAGATGCCAGAGTCTCCAAATCAATTTGAGTGGTCATCAAGACATACTAAAAGGAAACTAAGAGCCAACTACTCTCGGAAGCAGTTGGTCACCAGACAAACTGCGCTTACCTAGATGCCAAAGTCACCAAGTCAAATTGCATGGAAGCTGAGATTGAATTTTATGTGGTGGCGGAACCAACATTGCTTGAAAATGTTTGGTCGTCAGAAAATAGGAGCAAATCTAGATTGCAAAGCCACCAAATCAATTTGAATGGTTGTCTAGGCTTACAAAAAAAGAATACCTTTGCCAATTACCGGAGCCAGCAAATTGATTTGAATGGTAAAAAGGTACATATCTAGATGTTAGAGGCACCAAATTGATTAGGTGGTCGTCTAGACATACTAAAAAAAGTACCTTTGTCTGTTGCAAGAGCCACCAAATAGATTTGAATGGTCGACAGACAAACAGCGCATATCTAGAAGTCGGAGCCACTAAATCAATTTGACTGGTCATCTAGATATATTAAAAAAACAACTTTGCCTATTTTTGGAGCCACCAACTCGATTTGAATGGTCAACAGACAAAGGACACATATCTAGATGCCATAGCCACCAAATTGATTTGAATGGTCGTCTAAATATACTGAAAAATAACTTTGTCTGTTGCTGAAGCCACTAAATCAATTTGAATAATTGATAGACAATACATACTCTTAGATGCCAGAGCCACCAAATTGATTTGAGTGGTCACCTAGGAGTACGCAGGTAAACTATATGTAGATGCCAAAGCCACTAAATCAATCTGGATAGTCGTCAAGATACACTGAAAACTCTTGTCTAAGAGCCAAAGCCAACAACGCATGAAAGCGATTAGTCGCTTAGATACAAGGAGGGTAACTACAGAGAGTCACTCAATGTTGGAGAAAAAAATGCCTAAGGTTAGTTGTTCGTTGAGTGACAGAGCAGGATACGTTAACTCATCCTCTAGTGTTGATAGGAAGAAAATTTTGCTTCTAAAAACAAAGGCTTGGATGTGACACTGGCCTTAAACCATACACATCTATAAGCTAAGTAACATATTCGTATATGACATGTACCAAGCGATGTTTGCACACAAAAAAAAGACTTGACAAAAAATGATTATCAGGAAAGATAGGTAGTAGCAAACAACCTCAAAGTGACACGGAATGAGCTAAAAGAAGCTAGCATAGTTTTGAAAAATAGCCCTAGCATAGGAAAAATTATCATAACTCATAAGCGCACCAAATCAAAGCATACAGGCACACAAAAAATCTAAACAATGCACTAAAAAGTTGTTAACTAAACAAGCATGCAAAACATAGAAGCAAGCAAAGCATGCAAAATTATGAAAAGAAAGACTACACATGCAAGTAAGACGCACATGCACGTAAGCACACAAAATTCTCAGAGCATACAAGACATATAGGCACGCAGCACTCAAAAACTGGAAACATAAGTTGACTCTCTTTCAGAATGAAGAAGGAATACAGGCGAGACAACGAACTCAGACTTACCCACTTCCCTTTTTGTTTAAAAGAAAATTTACCAGCCAGTTTACACTTCATATAGGACAATTTCTGCTAGCGTATTTAAAAGCTATTAAAGCACCTAAACCGGTCGGTTGATTAGATGGAAGGAAAACGGCAAGGGAAAACCAATCAGTTTTGCCGCCCAGAAATCCCAAAATGGGACATGCGACTTCGTATTCAATTGAACCCTTTTTTCTTAAGTCATCACATATTCTCCTCTCTTAAAACCGAAAAGGAATGCTTAAGATTCCTAATCCCTTTCACATTCGTCCTAATTGCACCTCTCCAAGTATAAATCAAGGGTTCGTAGCCTTCCTATTCAAGCAATTTGTCCACCCATTCTCAAATCACCCATGCAAGTTTAAAGAATGAAGAGGGGATATGAAGGAGGCCCTCAATTGGACCCCTATCACGATTTCGGCCCACTACCCGTACAGATGACAGGACGGTTTTCTTACCCAATAGTCACCTGAGCAACATTTTCTTCACCAACCAGATATGTTAATGCACATCCCTAGTTTTCAAAATTTGGGCTTAATGTGACCACATTGTTTAAGATGTGATTATAGCACAAAAAATTTAGGGTTCTAATATACAAAATCAAAACAACACATTTAGGCTAAAAAAAATAACCATCTATTCACCCTTTTCAAAAAAACGAAGTTTACATGCACAAATTTGCTGGTACGTTCTAAAGTTCCTCTATTTTATCCTGCCCCTTCCCAAAAATGTTAGACTTAGGGGGGCTCTGAAATCGGTAGGTGATTAGTGGAAATAAATATCCAAAGTAGTGAAGGTGAAGGTGGCGACCCACGGGTTTTTTTATGTACAGACTACACTGTTTCATTCGGATCAAATGGCTTCTCATAAGTTTGGCTGAGCGTTGGCGGGATTCCACCAACATTTTCCATTTGCCACTCAAGGAAGTCACTCTTACCCCTTACGACTTCTCAAACATAACCGGTCTACAGGTGAGGTTATACCTTGGGATTACAAGTTCGATCGAGACCACGGTCTCTTGCAATGATTACTGGGATGCACGCCGACCTTCAAGAAAGGTGATTCAATTTTGCTTGCTAACCTCTAGGCACACTATGATGTATGAGTTTGGAGGGTGCCATGGATACGTCTGGGATTTTCTAATATACATGTTTAGAGAGACCCACTTCAGCAACAGGGACGACTTCGTCCAATTGTGGTGTTTGCGGATGTTAAAGAATGTTAGGCAGATTCAAGAGTATAACTGGTGGGCCGTCAGTGGTGGCACACTTCTATCACTATATGGATTCTGTATCTCACCTTCGGGCCTCAGCTTTATTGATACAATGACGTTTAGGAGGTACGCTCTAGTTCTATCTTGTTATGCTCACTTTGCCTAAGACTTATCTAGCATCATTTTTTGCTTATTGCTTCTGCCTTTTCTACAGATCTGGGCCCATAAGGTCTTACAATTGGGTACGCTGGCTTTGGGTGAGAGAGCCATGGGGAAGAACCCGACATGTTCAAGTGGAATATTTGGGTGGAGCTTCCAGGTTTGTCCGTGGAGGTTTACCTGGGTATCTTGAACAACTGCACCCAAAGGCCAGTATAGCTTTTTTCACCTCCTAACCTTCCTTGGATGACTTGTCTAATGCCCATTTTCTTTCATTCAGAAAAATAGTGGAGTAAGGTCATTTGCATCGAAGAATTAATGCTTACAAGGAGTTAGTCGTTGCTGGTGGGTCTCTATCATGAGGAGTTGTACTTGGGGGAATAAGTACCTCGTCGGCATGACGTAGGGCTCGAGCCTTGTATCCCAGCTACCTCTACCTATTGAAGATATACGTATAAGGGTCTTTAAGTTGAAGGGACCAATGCTAGTTGTTAAGGGGCATACTGATGAGTAGACTCAGGTGGCCGACTGATCTTAGGCCTCTAGAGACATTTGCTCAAGAGGACTTGGTACCCCCTTTGATTATGGAGTAGGCAGGACACGACTGAAGGGCTAGGGGGAAGAGTGAGAAGATCGAGGACAATGACAACGACAATTACTCAAGTGGGCTTATGTTTCCCCCATGAAGAGTAAGCGCGCTGCGATCTTGATACGGAGGTGTACAGGCTTAAGGAGATAGCCTGCGGCGAAGATAATATTCTTCTTTCTCTCTTATTTGTAACTCTTTGCATTTCTTTGTATAAGGTATTAAACAACGTTTACTGTAGTTTCTGAGCAAAGTGTTGAGGGGGGCCTTCAAGATGATCCACAGTCTGAAAATGGTCATTAAGCTGGCCACTAAGATCGTGTGTAGGGACATCGCAAAGGGAATAGTAAGGGCATATACCCCTCATCAAGCAGAGGGTAGGAAGGTCAGAATGGAGCTTGATTGGGCCAAGCAAATAATGAAGCTCCCGTGTCAACGGAAAATGGATTGGCTCCCAAGAGGGGAGGCAAACTAAAGATGTGGGCAACTAGTGGGCTTGTTCCCCAGCTCATCCCCAAATATGTCTTAGATCCTTGGGAAAGTGCAGCCTCCCCGAGCATAGGTTGAGGAAAGCTTTATGTCTCGGTATCGTGGAAGGGAAAGGAGAAGTTGACTATCCGCTCCCAAAGGAAATGGTTGGACAGATTGCTTGAGAAAAGGTAAATGGATTGGCCAACTACTGAAAGGACTCTGCAAAAATATTGCTAAAAAGGGATAACCGGCGGGTTGACAAGTGGGTATGTTTTTGCACCCCTTTATTGAGCGTTTTAAAGCCAAGGATTACCAACCGGTTTATCAAGGGGTATGTTTTTCTCAACCCCTTATTGCACAGTTTTTCTTCATGCATTATCGGCCGGGTTTTATAGAAATTGTCCGATATACTCAACTAAAGTAGGGTTTCAACACCTAATACCATCTAAGGCTATTCTTCTCTTAGTACCAGGATCGTACCTTCATAAATACTGACTTTTTGAATGCGGTTTTAATGAACGAATTACAATGGCCAAAAATAGAGGTGATACGACAGCTTTTCAGATTCAATTCATGTCATTTGCCAACTATTTTAACAAAGTAGAGCTTATTCACCTGGACGATCGATTCCATTTGAAAATCGTCGTGAGCCTACGTTATGTCTCCATTCATGAGAACATACTAAGGGCAGATTGTAAAAACTGGGATCCTCGGTATCATCTTTTCCTGTTCAGCCTTGATGAACTCTGTCGTACATATGAGCAAATTCTTAGCTTCGATGGATCTTCCTTCCAAGCTACCTATAGTTGTGCTGATTATTAAGATGGATACCACACATCATTCATCTTTTCAAAGTGAACATGGATCTTGCGAGGTCTTTTATCTAAGGTAACCACATTATCCTCTGTTCAACCATTAAATCCTTCTTAGATAAACAGGATGGGTATGATTAAAGATATGCCCAAGGTAGATGGGCGGCCCTAGTCTTATGATTTTCTGCCGAATATCTCGCTATAGCAGGGCATGGCATAACAGATGTGAGATTGGTTGACACTCTATCTCAAGTGTCTCTTCAGGGAACAAGTTTGGCCCGTGTAGTCATTGCGGAGACTATTATTTGGAAAGAACATATATTATGGACAAAATGTGCTCTGCCACAGGGACTCGTCGTAACGTAGGCGACTCCTCGCAGACACTATATTCGCTGGGAACTTTTGAGCTTTGGTACATAATGGGCTGCTAGTTCAAGGATTAAATATTTTAAGCATCTGGAATCAATAAAGCACATAATGATGCCATTAATAACATACGAAGATCTATGGACATTATAAGGTATAAATCACTCCTTGCTCCTCTATGTTTGGCTCTTGGATCACATGCTGCTTGTATGCGAGCCAAGCGGGGTGAGATATCTTCCCCACTTCTTTATATCCCACCTAGCTATTTGAAAATCATTTAGGAATGGATTCTTGGACTCAGTTTTTCAGTCCCAATGAGTCTAAGGACATTCGTTGATATTACAACTGGTAGAGAACCCTCGGACTTATCTTGTGGACCCAAGGATATCATTGTGTGCATCTCACTAAATTCTCTTTTCATCTCTCTATATCACTTCTTCAACAATTCGGTTATAAGCAGATTATCTCGTTGTCTTATATAATTTCTTTGTCGTACGAGAACTTACCTCCTATAATCCAGACTATTTTTCACGGGTTGGGGACTCACTCTCATCGACACAAATCTATTGATAACGGGAGTAGACTGTAACGGCATAGCCCCTGATCCACCTCTATCGTTTGATGCCTACATTAATTGGCTATGGCCTCTTGTTTGAGATGGGTTGCAATATCCCTATCAGCAAGGAAATCAAACTTCTTGAAAAATCCAAAGAGCAGGCATGCATGCATGGAAGTTTAGGGTCAAAATTGTATGATCCTTCTAGGCCCCCCATGAATATACTTGGAACTTTAATCATCCTAAGGTGGAAAGGGAACCAAAGTCATTGGGATTCGCAAGTCATGGATAGGCTACAAGATGCTTAAGGAGAAATTGACATTAATCGAATAAATCAGGAAGCTTGCCTCTAATGAACATAAATATTAGAATGATGCATTCAAGGCTCCACTTACCACGGAGAGCAACTACCTGATAAGCCAGACTAACATCAAGGTTAAGACCTAGGATGGGGCAGACACTAATCTCAAGGGTATGCTGGGGATTAGCAAAAGGGTAAGGGAATGAAGGCTTCAGGATGGGATTACCATCAGGATAAACGGAAGGCTAAGTTGATTGGGGATGACTTGGCCAATGGTAAAGTGGTTCAGAAAGAGAGGCTTTTAGTGCTGAGCAGTTGACTTTTGAAGAGAATAACAAAAAGGAAATTTGGCTCTACTGTTTTCTTAGGTGCAAATGGCCTTTCTCCATCTGCGAGAAAAAGAGGGAATTGATAATATAGTAGAAAATGCATTTCATCCTTGATGGCCG
The DNA here is from genome assembly GCA_033070095.1 of Escallonia herrerae. Classification (NCBI taxonomy): domain Eukaryota; kingdom Viridiplantae; phylum Streptophyta; class Magnoliopsida; order Escalloniales; family Escalloniaceae; genus Escallonia; species Escallonia herrerae. The sequence continues at coordinate 131,923 of JAVXUP010001823.1, read as the reverse complement.
ATAGGACTTATGTTCCCCAACTTTTGCCTAGGCTGCCTTTTTCAGGGTTTTTAATCTAGTGGGCTTTTCATTTATATCTTCTTTTCTGTTTGCCCTAATTTTTTCCTAGGCTGCCCTTTTCAAGAATTTCAACCTAGCGGGCTTCATTTTTTATTTTTTTCTACCAAGAATGTATTTAAGGTCATTTTAGTGGAATAAAAGTTTTATGTCAAAATTTGGTCGGGTCCGAGATATCTTTTTGGGTTGCCTATTTACCTCAATCTAAAGTGTTACATCAAAATGTGAATGTTGTGCAATCTTTCTAAGGAGGATCATGTCATTCATCGTTCATTCACAATTTTTTCTTTAAGCATGACATTTCCTTAATCGGTCCAAATTAACAAGTTGTAACAACTTGATCCCATCTAAATCAACTAAACGGATTGCTCATCTTGTCATAAGTTGCTTGATCGCCAATTGAGCTCGAACTTTCCTCTAGACTTCCAGATTTGACCAATGTTTTCTTTCAACATAAGATCCCCTTTCTTTCAATCCGTGCTCTTTTCCAAGTTTATTTAATAATTGTGCAGTCTGACTGGTAGCCCTGAGTGTGGTAAAGAGCTTTTATCCACTTTTCATCTACCACTGCCAGTTTATAAAAGTGGTTCCAGACCCAATCCTCTTCGGCAATCTAATTTTTTAAGAGACCTCAAAGAGAAGCTCCAATTCTACCAGCGAGACTACTTCTATTCCATGCATTAAAGAGTAAGGCATAGCCCTTTGTAGATGTTCGCACTAATGTCCTATAACCCCAGAGGGCATAGGAAGCTTGTCTAGACAACTGACATATGAATCCATCATTCTGCTTAAAATATTCTTGATGTTCTTATTAGTAGCTTTCGTAGCCCCATTAGTGTGTGGGTGATAAGAGACAGATTTGGTCTAGTAATGCCATATATTCTTCACTTAAATCTGTCACGTGTCTCTTAAAGTGCAGGCCATTGTCAGAGACTAACTCTTGGGGGACACCGAACTGGAATATTATGTTAGTTCTAATGAAGTAGGCCACTTTATTATCATTCAACGCACCATAGAAACAGCTTCCACCTATTTCGTGGAATAGCCGATGGCTACGAGTATGAACTATGCTCGTTGGATGCTTTTGGGCAAATTTTTTCTATTATGTATGTCCTCTAGTCCTGAAAATTCCAAGGTGATGTCATGCTATACAACTCCTGAGGTGGGAGGTGCTGCAAGTTGGCATATATTTAAATCGGTGGCATTTTTGCACATGATATACACAATCTCACTCCATAATTCTCCAGTAGTGTTCTTGGTGGAGGATTTTCTTGGCTATTCATGTTAGGTTTGCATTCTCGTGCGTGTATACCTTCCATCATTTAGACCTTCCTTCTCAATGACACACAATATATGCTCTCTGTCCTAATATCTCTTGTACATGTTTTGGCGACTCATACTGAACTATGCAGCCATTGTTGCAACGCTAGCGACCCTTTTGAGATGCTCCATTGTGGTACTTCCTATCTCGCATCAAATTTTGTGTATCTATGTACCACGGCTCTTTGGCTTCATCTTCACTTGTCAGTTTAGTAAGCTGGCATGTCTTGCTTCTGAATGACAGAGGGTTTTAATTCTTATCCCTCAAGTATTTCTTCGATTGAAGCTAGTGTCGCCTATGCGTCTACAAAATTGGTTTTATGCCGAGGGAGATATTGAAATTCTATATCCTCAAACTTATATGTGACCTTCTTGTGCATTACACGCCTGCAAACGCTCATCACAAATCCTCCACATTCCTTGTATATGATAAATAATCAAAGCGAGTCTCCGTATACCGTGATCCCTCGAACTCATATATTTAGGGTTATTTCCAATCCGCTGATGCATGCTTCTTACTAGGTGGTATTGTTGGCACCATCAAAAGGTAGCTTGATAGCTAGCGGGGTATGTGCTCCATTTGGTGAGATCAAAAGTATCCCAACCTCAACCCTTTGCTATTTTCTACACCATAAAAATCCAGCTTAATTTTGCTTCCTCTTCCATAACAAAAATTTCTTCATTGTAAAATTTGGCTTCCCAGTCACTAGTGTCTTCAGTCGGATAATCTGCAAGAATGTCTGCCACTATCGTTCCTTATATAGAATATTGGGTGACATACGTGATGGCAAACTTAAGAAGTAGTAGGACCCACTTGGCTATGCAATTGGACAGGGCAGGTTTCTTGAAGAGATATTTAATCAGATTCATCCTAGCTAGCACTCTAGTTGGGTAAGCCAAAACATAATTCGTAGCTTTTGCTTTAACCACACCAGCGAATCACACATTTTTGGTAGGGCAGAATAGTTTGCCTCACTCTGAGATAACTTTTTCAAATAGGAGTCACACTTAATCCTTCCTTTTCTAGGGACATTGAGCTGTCCAAGGCTTGACATTTACAGACTTGTAATCAATAACCATGGCCCCTTCTCCAGAATTTGTCTTTGGACCATAGCCTAATCATACCTAACAACGACAACCTCTTGTTTTCAAAAGCTAAGTGAAAATGTGCCTTAAAGACTACATTTCCCTCCAAAAAAAAATCTTGCATATCATGCACACCTAGCACGTAAGCAATAACTAAAAATTTCATGCTTGCACTTTGGTCTCAACATCCTCTGTGGTGTACACCACGCTAATTTGGCCATTAATTTCATGCGGAGGAATGAAATTCAGGCTATATTCCTTAACATACTTGTTATTTGGCCTAGTAACTGTAGCATATGATTCTCCTAGTAATTTTTGCCCGAATTAGTTATCAGTACATTTTGAATTTGAAGGCAAGGAAATTTCCTTATTTAATGAGGTTAAAGGTGGAAACTCACCTTGTTTCCCCGCTAAAGGAATTTCAAAATGCCATTGAATTAAAGTGGCATCCACTTATGTAGACACATCAGCAATCCCAAGTGACACGTGGTGTTTGGCATTAACATTGGTATGCGTGTTGAACCTATGCACCCACAAACTGGCATCGTCTTCCACAAATCTCAAGACTGTTTGTTTCTTAACTCCAGACTTTTGAACCACTATAATGCCATGTATTCCTCAATTCCAGATTTTCTTGTCTTAAGTCCTTGAGTTTTTCTATTAAAAGCTCAATCGTTTCTTTAGACTCTGATCTTCATCAGAATCATCACTAGATTCCATCATAATATGGGGACGAAGATCATCGACATTCGTAAATTTCTCTGAACACAAGGATAGAGTTAGGTCATGTGATTTGGATGCTCAAGCTTCAGATTTATTGATTGCATGCGATTTGAATCCATTCTTTACCCATGAATTTGCTAGAGAATGCATGTTACGGGGCCTCTTAGGCGAAAAGATGGCCACGAGGCCAACATTATTGTTGGCGGCATCACCAAACTTATAATCTTATATATTATGAATTCTCTTTAGAAACTAACCAAACTTATATCTTATATTTTAAGAATGATTATCTGTTTTTCTTTGGGCTCCAAATAAATTAATTCTGCTATTCCTTTAAAGATCTATTTGGCTGACCTTATAGATCGTAATTTTCTCTCTCTTTTTTCCATTCATTCACGGTCTAACCTGGTGATGACATATATAGCATGTGCTGACTCGCTCTTTGCCTGTTGTTACATATTTGTGCTTTTGTTTCTTTCTTTTTTTGCTTTGACTTTTATATGGTAGTGCTACCAAAATTATCCCACTTGTCTAGATTTCGTAACACATTTGCATCTTAGCTAAAGACACTGAAGGTGCCATTGTTGGATTAATTAATGCTTGATTTCTATCATGGTAGATCATTCTTCACATAATACATTGATGCCAAGGAAATGGATTCACAACAGGCATTAATGTGCCACAAAGAATGCAGTCTGAGTCAGATGCCAAGTATATCGATGTGTGGCAAAGCAAGGATAAAACAAAAGCAGAGAACAAGGCTTCCCAGACAGAGCTTGAGCAGTGGTAGTGCTGCAAACAAAAAGGCGTAGGGTGAGTACATGACGACAATCACAGTCCAATGCTTACGATCCAGCATCAAGGTCCTGTAGTTTCTCTCTCTAGAGTTCTCTAGCTCTGGAGTTTTAGAGTGAGAAAGTGAAAATGAGTTATGAAGTATTGAAAATAAATTCTCAAGTCCCCTATTTATAGAGTTTGAGAAGGGGATGTCATGACGGGATACGTGGCGCTCCCTGGGAGTGACACCTCACCAAGGGCCACAAATACCGATGCTCCAAGGATTGTCAAACCGCATACTCACCCGGCCTGTCTCTTAATGATTCTTTTGTCTGCCTGAAAAGACTAGCTCACACAGGACCATGTAGCCAGAGAACCCCTTGATATAACCACCTGTCCAACGCCCTTTTGAGTCCCATGGGTGCGTTGAGAGATGCAAGGAACCTGATAATGGTGGGAAAGGGTCTCTACACCCGACTTTCATGCAAACTAGGCAAGATGCCCTCCAGGGACTTGCTATCATCTTGGAGTGACCCGAGCTCATGGTCTCTTGGTGTACCAATGAAGAGCCCCCAATGCTAGAACACGTAAACTAGCCACGTAAGCACCTTAGCAAAGATAGTATAATGGAGAAGTCGCCTATCCCAAGGGTGAGTCCTTATGCCAGAGCACTCAAAGCACCGCAAGGTAGTGTCACGGTGAGTCGTCTAGCCGATGGGCTAAGGTAGTGTCCAGAAGGAGTCACCTACCTTGCGGGAATGGAGTTCTCATGACGGAGCACTTGGAGCTCCCTAACGGAGATAGTGTCCCAGAGGAGTTGTCTATCCCTGTGATGAGTCATTTTGTCGGAGTACTTAGAGCGCGCCAAGGTAGTGTCCTGAAATAGTTGCCTACATGACGAACCGAGGTAGTGTCCCTGGAGGAGTCGCCAACCTGACGAGAGGTGTGTCCTCATGCCAGAGCACTTAAAAGTCCTTAACAGAGATAGTATCCCAGAAAAATCGCCTATCCCTACAATGAGAAGGCAATATGTATTATTATGTAGGAGAAATGATAATAACAAAGCAAAGCAGGTAGTATGAACTAATAAAATTGTTGTCGTTATGAGTCACCACTAAAGAAGATTTGAGAGCTTTTTGGCTAACGAAAAGAAAAATGTCATTGAAGTCTACTAAAGAATCTCATGGGGCTGAATCAATGGTTTCTTTGGGATTAAGTCCATGCTAATATTTGTAGTCATGGAACTTTAAAGCGGATAAACAAGAAAAAAAATTGCAATAATTGATTTTAGCGGTGAGATGGCATATTGCAGTAAACAACTCTATGAATAGTAGTTGCAGTATCTGAGAGGAAGTTAAATCAGGCAATTGTGAACTATGAGAGGCTGCAACAAAAAATAGTTATTTTTATGAACAAGCTATCAAGTGAGAAAAATTTAAGAAAAAAAATGAGATAATTATACAAGGAAGCCATATGGGGACAAAAAATCAAATAAAGGTATTTTATACAATGCTTGAATACAACCTACCACCGATGGACTTATCTTTATTAGAACTAGCAAAAGGGTACTTGCTGGTCAACACCCATTATAGGTACGAATCTGGCCATATTATACCCAATGATTTTTTTTCTCCTTTCTTGTTTTTTTTTTGTCCCAAAAAGACACATACACAGAGTCACACAACATACATACATACATACACGCACTCACATACAGAATAGACAACACACACAAAGGATGTGCACACACATGTCCATCAAATGTGTGCACACACAAGTGTGCGCGCGCGCACACACACTCATAAGCACATACTTATACACAAAATAAACCACACAGGCTTATGCAACCACACAGTGTTGAAGTTATTGTGTAACTTAGTGAAAAAGATAAAATGATTAAGTGATTATAAGTTAAAATTCTTGGGGGTCTCTAGAAAGCCCGTTTTATGAGATTTTTGAGAGATAAAAAAGGGCACGAATGCTTTATTTATCACTAACCCAAAAAAAGACCTTTCCCTTTGGGGTAGGAAAAATCATGATCGGGATAGCGGACCAAAACCTATGGAACTTGGGTGTGGGTCTTTTGTCAAAATAGAATGACTTTTCTTTAAGTATTTTTTTCCTGCGGGTATGCCCATGCCCGACCTTCCCTTACTGGACCGGTGTAGGTGCCGGTAAAAATTACTCGCAAATTTATGGGTAGACAAAATGAATGTCTATACCGAGTTCTTTGCCCTTTGCTGGCTCTAATCTTCATATGTAATTCCTTGATTGATATATTTTATCTCGCATATGCCACTAAGGCCTCACTACTCTTTTTATTCAAGATTTCTTGACTTCCTTTATGAGAGTGTCATTAATAAATTGAAAAAAAAACACCCGAGAGATCAGAAAGGATGAACCTAATTGACCTGGAAGCTTGAGATTTGCAAGTTTTAAGCAGAAATTAATTGGCATATTTGCTCGAAAATCACATATTTATTGTTATCTTTTCATTCTTCTAAGGTACTTGTGCACGAGCTGCCAATAGTGCGTAGAGATAGAAGCATAATGTAGTTGCCACTATCGCTACATTTTCCAAGGCTCTCAGAGTTTCAGGTGCCTACTGGGCAAAATTGAGTGTGAATTAGGGTTTCGTTTCCTTCGCTCTTCTTCTCCTGTCGTCCTTCTTCTGTTTCGTCATAATGGGTTCTTCAAGTATCGCATCCTTTTATGTGGATGAAGAGGTAGCGAGAGGTGTGGTCACCTTGTTGAATTGACCCTGATTTCCTTCGAATTTAGTCGCAACGATGGGCGAATACTCTGATTGGTAAGATTGTAGACTCTCTCCGCTTTCCTTAATTCAGCATGTTGTGAACCAATATTGGAGGCTTCAAGGCGTAATTCAAGTGGAAGCTTTGGGAGAGTTCTTTGTTTTTCATTTTGCTGAAGAACTTGACATGCACCGTCTTCTAAGTGAATAGCCATGGAATATTCACGGAGCCTCGCTTTATCAGAGCTTAGCAAAGTTGAATTTTAACACTGTCGATTCGTGGGTTCGGATCAAAGGCATCCCAGCAGAACTGTTTTCATATGAAATTGCAGGTCAGGTAGGCAGTTTTTTGGAGAAGTGATTGCGGTTGACTGGTCTCTTCCTCGTCAAACTAGAAGAGATTTATTTATTTTTCATATTTTGGTTAGGGTTGTGCTCAATGAGCCTTTGGTGGCTGGTGCATTTGTTCCAACTGTGGGTCAGCACCGTGACTGGGTTCGGCTACTTGTGAGAAGCTTTTTAGAATTTGTTACCGATGTGGAATCATCAGATGTTAATCAAGAATGCCCGAGCTCTCTTGTCCAAGCTAGACTTAAGGTTGAATTGGTCATTGACCGGTATGCTCAATGTCATTTCTGTCAAATGTCTCATCAGCCACACCGGCCGTTATATTCTCAACAGCTCCGTGCTTTTGCAAATTCAAAGTGGAACGGAACCAGTCATATCTACATTGATCAAGACTTTAATGGTCTTGTCCCTAGTAGGAGTGGCTCTATTTTACATGTGGATTTTCACAGTTGTTGATGGGAAAAGGGGGTCGCTGTTATGCGGAGGTGCTACGGAGAATGCAGTATGAGTCAACTTTCAGGTAGACAAAGTGGGAGACAGTAAGGATGGCGTAAGGGCCGAGAGCAAGGCTCCCCAGACAGGTCGCGAGGGTTGACAGCGTCACGCAGGCAGGGCGACGACGAACATGACCGACGGTCGACAGTCCGTGTCAGGGGTGTAGCGTTGAGGATCCGGTGACAGAAGTTCAAATGTGTTTCTCTCACTAGAATTTCAGAGAAAATGTCTTTTTAGAGAGAAGGAAAAGTCCAAATGAGAAAGAGATCCTTAAATAAGTTCCAAAGTACACTATTTATAGGCAAAAATGTGGATGTGTCATAAGTTGACATGTGTCACCCCTGGGAGCGACACGTCGCCAGGGAGGGTCCAAAGTACTGATTCTCCGTTGGACTGCCTGTCCCCGAGTTCGTGCTACCCTGCCCTTGCAACATATCTCTGCCTGTCTGAGGAGACTGATCATATCGCGGTAGCATGGTCAGAGTAACTCGTTGCCCCAGCCACCAGTCCAAGCCCTTACTGAATCCTACGAGGTGCATCAAGAGACGCATAGAGAACCTGACAGCGGTGAGGGTTGCCCCTTTAGCCAACTGTCAGGCGGACTAGGCACGATGCCATCTGAGGACCTGCTCCCGTCCCGAAGTGACCCGGGGGTCATTGCCCTGGTGGTGTCGACGATAAACAGTAACATGAGTGGGCATGGTCGCCACTCAGTGCTTAGAGTTCGTTGCGGGGAAGTCTTCATGTCGGAGCCCCCTACGAGTGTGATGTTGATGGCTTTAAGGTTCTGTCGGCGATGGCTTCAGGGGTGTGAGTCCATCCTGCTGCGAGGGTCGGAGCCTCCGGTGATTGTGTCGGTGATGGCTTTAAGGTTGTGAGCCCATCCCACAGAGAGGGCCAAAGCCCCCGGTGATTGTGCCGGCGATGGCTTTAAGGTTGCGAGCTCATCCTGCTACGAGGGCCGGAGCCCCCAGTAATTGTGTCGGCGATGTCTTTAAGGTTGTGAGTCCATCCACAGCGAGGGCCAGAGCCCCCGGTGACTGTGTCGGCGATGGCTTTAAGGTTGTGAGCCCATCCAGCAGCGAGGGCCAGAGCCCCCGGTGATTGCGCTGGCGATGTCTTTAAGGTTGTGATGGCGCGAAGCCCATCCCGCAGTTTGATTGAGCCAGCGATGGCGCTAAGCCCATCCCGCAGTTTGATTAAGCTGGTGATGGCGCTAAGCCCTTGATGGCGCTAAGCCCATCCTGCATTTTGATTGAGCAGACGATGGCGCGAAGCCCATCCCGCAGTTTGATTGAGCCGGCAACGGCGCGAAGCCCATCCCGTAGTTTGATTGAGCCGGCGACGGCGCGAAGCCCATCCCACAGTTTGATTAAGTCAGCGACGGCGCTAAGCCCGTGATGGCACTAAGCCCATCCCTTAGTTTGATTGAGCAGGCGATGGAACGAAGCCCATCCCACAGTTTGATTGAGTCGGCGATGGCACGAAGCCAATCCCGTAGTTTAATTGAGCCGGTGATGGCGCGAAGCCATCCTGTAGTTTGATTGAGCCAGTGATGATGCTAAGCCGATCCCGCAGTTTGATTGAGACGGCGATGGCGCTAAGCCCATGATGGTGCTAAGCCCATCCCGTAGTTTGATTGAGCCGGCGATGGCGCTAAGCCCGTGATGGTGCTAAGCCCATCCCGCAGTTTGATTGAGCCGGCGATGGCGCGAAGCCCATCCCGCAGTTTGATTAACCCTGCGATGGCGCTAAGCCCATCCCGTAGTTTGATTGAGCCGGCGATGGCGCTAAGCCCGTGATGGCGCTAAGCCCGTCCCGCAGTTTGATTGAGTCGGTGATGGCGCTAAGCCCATCCCGCAGTTTGATTGAGCCGGCGATGGCGCTAAGCCCGTGATGGTGCTAAGCCAATCCCGTAGTTTGATTGAGCCAGCTATGGTGCTAAGCCCATGATAGCGCTAAGCCCATCCCGCAGTTTGATTGAGCCGGCGATGGCGCGAAGCCCATCCCGCAATATGATTGAGCCGACGATGGCGCTAAACCCGTGATGGTGCTAAGCCCATCCCGTAGTTTGATTGAGCCGGCGATGGCGCTAAGCCCGTGATGGTGCTAAGCCCATCCCGCAGTTTGATTGAGCCGGCGATGGCGCGAAGCCCATCCCGCAGTTTGATTGACCCGGCGATGGCGCTAAGCCCATCCCGCAGTTTGATTGACCCGGCGATGGCGCTAAGCCATTGATGGCGCTAAGCCCATCCCGCAGTTTGATTGAGTCGGTGATGGCGCTAAGCCCATCCCGCAGTTTGATTGATCTGGCAATGGCGCTAAGCCCGTGATGGTGCTAAGCCCATCCCGTAGTTTGATTGAGCCGGCTATGGTGCTAAGCCCGTGATGGCGCTAAGCCCATCCCCCAGTTTGATTGAGCCGGCGATGGTGCGAAGCCCATCCCGCAGTATGATTGAGCCGACGATGGCCCTAAGCCCGTGATGGCGCTAAGCCCATCCCGTAGTGAGGGGTCCTTGTGCCGAAGTACTACGAGTGGAGCCCCTGGAATGCTGCACACTCCGGAGAGTTGGTCGAAGCATGTTCCACGTCCATGGCAGGGGCGCATGGTGTGGTGAATAAGTATGATGCCCGAAGGCCCAGAACATGATTGTGGCGCATGAGCGCTGCGACGAACGTCGTAGAGATATACTTGGTGCGGTGGGCACGCCTCATGAGAATGGCGCAAGGGCGCAGGCGACGAACGTCGTGGGGATATACTTGGTGTCCGGGGTACGCATCATAAAAAGGGGCGCACAGGCATGGCGACGAATGTCGCAAAGATAATACTTAGTGCCAGGGCATGCAACATGAGAAGGGGCGCATGGGCGTGACGACGAACGTCGCGGAGCAATTGGTGTTGAGCGAGCATTGTAGAGAGCGCGAGCGGGTGCCGGCGACGGGGGTTGCAGAGACGGCGCTCGGGTGACGGGAGTCGCGGAGTTGTCATGCAGACGCTTGTGACGAAGGTTTCGGAGATGGTGTGCGGGCTACGAGAGTCGCAAAGCTGGCTCGTGGACGCGGGCGACAAAGGTCGCGGAGATGGTGTGCGTGCGACGAGAGTCGAAAAGCTGGCGCGCGAACGCGGGGTATGAAGGTCGCAGAGATGGTGTGCGGGCGACGAGAGTCGTGGAGATGGTGCGCTGGCAACAAGAGTCGCTGAGTTTGAGCACGGGCGAAGGGAGTCGCGGAGTGGGAGCACGGGCGACCGGAGTCGCGGAGCTGTCGCTCCGACGCGGGTGACGAAGGTCGCGGAGATGGCGCCCGGGCAATGGGAGTCGCGGGGGCAATTGGAGTCACGGAGCTTTCGCGCGGACGGGGGCGACAAAGGTCGCGGAGATGGCGCGTGGGCGACGGGAGTCGCAGAGATGGTACGCAGGCGACGAGAGTCGCAAAGCTGGTGCGTGGACGTGGGCAACGAAGGTCGCAGAGATGGCGTGCAGGCGACGAGAGTCGTTGAGATGGTGCATGGACGACAAGAGTCGCGGAGTTGGAGCACGGGCGAATGGAGTAGCGGAGCTGTCGCGCAGACACCAGCAACTGCGAGCGACGGTTATCGCAGCGACGGAGCGCGGCAGGAAGTGACCACTATAGTGCGAGTTCATGAGCGACGATCATCAGTCGTCAAGGTAGGTGGCCGACCCCTTCGGGTGGCCGACTCCTTTGGGTGGCCGACCCCCTCTTGGGTGGCCGGCCCCTTTAAGGCAGAAGGCACACCAAGGTTGCTTCTCAAAGGGAAAAAAGCATGTGACTTGATTATGTGACACCATGACCGGCCTGTGAGCATTGAATAACTGACCGTTGTCTGGGTGATGCGTGGCGCAAAGTGGGTCCCTTAGCTGGCCCTGGGGTGCGACCAGAATAGGGTATGAACATAGCCCTGTAATATCCCGAACTTCGAGAGGCGGTTAAAAATAGCATCCGGGCTCTGAAAAATAAATGGTGTTAAATTTAAGTAATACTCGAGTATTAGTAGTGCATAGGAGCTTAAAAATATTTTGGGACAAAAATGTAATTTTTAAAATTTTGAGGGCATTTTTGTAATTTTGGAAAAACTTTGGGGGGCATTTGTGCAATTTTATAAAAGTAAATTAGTAACCCTTTTTTTTTTAATGTGCCACCTCCTACTAGCTTAACGACTAAGCTAGGAAAAAGAAAAATAATAATTGAGAAGTAAGAAGAAAAAAAAACAAAAGGGGAAACCTTTCCCTTTCGGGAAAGGAAGAAGAACAGTAACCGAACAAGAAACATAGAAGCTGCAAAAAGGAAGAAAGCAGAGAAAAATTAAAGGAGAAGGGAGGAATTTTGGGCAAGAAATTGAAGGCAAAGAAAAAAAAACATTGAAAGGAATCGTGAAGAAGGTAAATCCCTAACCTTCACTGTGTGTTTCAGTGTGTGTTTTTGGGTGCTCAGTGTGTGTGAGTTTACTGTGCAGTGGATGAGTGTTCTTTGTGCGCAGGAGGTGGATTGAGAATGATTGTGATGTGATTTGGTGTTTAGAGGGATTAGTGTTGTAAATAATGAAATTGCATGAGATTGAGAGTAATTTCGGTGTAAATCTCCTTTCTCTTCTTTCTCTTCCTCTCTTCTCTCCTTTTTCTTCTAAGTGTAAATCTCCCTCTCTTTCTCTAAAGTCTTGAAAATGCAAGACTTCCGACTTCCCCCCTTCTTCTCCCACAAGTCTTAACATTTCCCCCCAAAACTCCCAACAACTCTTTTTTCAAACCGCTACCCATTTTCGTGCTAGCTTAAGTATTTTTTTTGCACTATCTTCGTCGGGATTAACGCTACAACTTTTACGTAATTAATTTTACAACTAATATTTTTTTTGTGGAAACCCACTTTCGGATAAATTCTATTATTCGCGCTACCTTTCTTTTCACGCCAACACTAACGGATACGCATACTCCATTTTTTTGTCGCTCTGCTTTTTTTTTCTCACTCGATACTGCTATTACTTTATTCGCTCTGACGTTTTTTTTGGCAAAACAAAATCACAGAAACCTACGCTCCATCATGTCTTTCGTTACAATAGCAACCGTTCCTCAAGATTCGACCCTGGCAATTTTTTTCGACGACCAACGCTTATGCGTGCGGCGCCCACTCAGGTCGACCCTTCACGCACACCACACGCAGGGGGCTTATGTTCCCAACCTGTTCAGGTCGGACCCAATGGCTTGCTGGGGGTCCCGCTTCGCGCAAACACGTCAACATAGCGGTCAAATTTCCAGCGTATCGAACCAGTCAGCGCGCGCACGCCCAAGACGCGTGTTTTTTCTCGCTTAGTGCGTGACTCACGAGAGTGCGACAGTCATGCCGAGATCGTCCAAGCACCTTTTTTATCAAAAATATCGACCGACGGCGCAATCAGAGTGACGGGGTCAAGGACAAAGGCCTTGGCCAACCCCATGGGGTCGGCCTCGGCCTCAATGGGGGGTCGGCCTCGGCCTCAATGGGGGGTCGGCCTTGGCCTCCATTGGGGGTTGGCCTTGGACTCCCCCCCCCCGGTTGTTCACTTTTTGCATAGGGTCCTTTTCACGCTTCGTATGTGACGTTGGCACCTTGTTCGTCACGTGGGTATGATTCACATCGACACGCTCGTCGCAATGCAACTTCTGGATTCGTCGTTGCCTATAAAAATACCAACTGTCGGCATCCCCGAAGTTCACCAAAAGGAGGAAGGTGGCCTTGGCCTTGGCCTCCCAAGGGGGTTGGCCGTGGCCTTCCCCCAAAACCCCCCGGCTTTGCCCCTTTTTTGGGCACATTGTTCCAAACCATGTTTTGTGCTAGCACAAAGCTTACTAATGCGTACACAACAACCTCGTGACGTCCGTCATCCGATGTCTGCGACCGTGCGTCGCTCTCGTGACGTTCGTCGCTCAAAGTCATGTGCCACCTCGAAATGACCCGTCACCGACAAACCCCGTGACATCATCCTCAGCTTTATCATCACTACATATTGCACTCATTATTTTGGTAAACAGGCACACTCAACTCACGTCTCATCCCAGGGACACCCAACGCGTGCCCATGCGCTGTCGCCATGCCCGTGCACCATTCTCATGATGCGTGCCTCTGGCACCAAGTATTTCCCTATGATGTTTGTCGCCGCGCCCTTGCGCCATTCTCATGATCCGTACCCCAGCACCAAGTATTGCTCTGCGACGTTCGTCGCCGCGCCCGTGTGCCATTCTCATGACATGTGCCCCCAGCACCAGGTATGCTCTCGCGACAGTTGTCGCCACGCCCACGCGCCACAATCATGATACAAGCCTTCGAGCATCACACTTATTCACCACACCAAGCGCCCCAGCCATTGACGTGGAACATGTTTTGACCCACTCTTCGGAGTGTGCAACATTCCGGAGGGCTCTGTTCGTAGTGTTCTGGCACGAGGACCCCCGCAGCAGAATGGACTCGTTACCACAAAGTCATCACCGCCACGGGATGGGCTCGTTACCACAAAGCCATCGTCATCTTCATTCCAGGGGCTTTTGCTCGTAATGCTCTGGCATGAGGACATCTCGCAGATCACAAAGCCATCGTCGCCACGGGATGGGCTCGTTACCATTAAGCCATCCCCGTCATAATCACGGGGGGCTCCATTCGTAGTGCTCTGGCATGAGGACCCCTCGCAGCGGGATGGGCTCGTTACCACAAAGCCATCGCCATCTTCATTCCAGGGGGCTCCGCTCGTAGTGCTCTGGCATGAGGACCCCTTGTAGCGGGATGGGCTCGTTACCACAAAGCCATCACCGTCACAATCACGGGGGGCTCCATTCGTAGTGCTCCGGCATGAGGACCCCTCGCAGCGGGATGGACTCGTTACCACAAAGTCATCGCTGCCATGGGATGGGCTCGTTACCATAAAGCTATCGTCGTCACAATCACGGGGGGCTCCGTTCGTAGTGCTCTAGTACGAGGACCCCTCGCAGCCGGATGAACTCGTTACCACAAAGTCATCGCCTCCATAGGATGGGCTCATTACCACAAAGCCATCGTTGTCTTCATTCTGGGGGCTCCGCTCGTAGTCCTCCTGTATGAGGACCCCTCGCAGCGAGATGGGCTCGTTACCACAAAGCCATCGCCGCCACGGGATGGGCTCGTTACCACAAAGCCATCGCCGCCATGGGATGGGCTTGTTACCACAAAGCCATCGTCGTCACAATCATGGGGGGCTTCCTTTCGTAGTGCTCCGGCATGAGGACCCCTCGCAGGTGGATGGACTCATTACCATTACCACAAAGTCATCGCCGCCACGGGATGGCTCATTACCACAAAGCCATCGCCGTCACAGTCATGGGGGGCTCCGTTCATAGTGCTCTGGCACGAGGACCCCTCACAGCATGATAGGCTCGTTACCATAAATCTATCGCTGTCTTCATTCTGGGGGGCTCCGTTTGTAGTGCTCCGGCACGAGGACCCTTCGCAGCGGGATTGGCGACTCCTCCGAGACACTATTCCGTCAGGGTGCCTGCATGACTGGCCTACGTGCTCCGGCACTGGGGGCTCGCGTCGGCACCCCTAAAGACTATGACCCCCGGGTTACTCTAAGACGGGAGCAGGTCTCCAGAGGGCATCACGCCTAGTCCACCTGGCCGTTGGGCATCAGGTCTTCCCCACTGCTGCTAGGCCTGTGGGATTCAGTAAGGGCTTGGATCAGTGGCTTAGGCAATTGGCTTACTCTGATCATGCTAGCGCGATGTGGTCAGTCTTCTCAGACAGGTAGAGTGACGTTGTGTGGGGCAGGCAATGCGAATTTGGGAACCGGCAGTCCAACGGAGAACCGGTATTTTGGGACTCCCTGGTGACGTGTCACTCCCAGGGGACGACATGCAGCACTTTATGACATAAGCACGATGTTTCCTATAAATAGTGAACTTTACAACTCAAAAAAGGACTTTTGGCTCATTCTTACAAAACCACTTTCTCACTCTAGAATTTGAGAGCTCTTGAGTTCTAGTGAGAGAAACATAACTTTGGACTGTAACTTCGACCGTAACATTGGACCCCGACTTGAACCTTGACTTGGACTATCGACTGCCAGCCCTGTTCATCTCGTCCTCGTCTCCACAGCACTGCCACTCCTCACGGCCTGTCTGGGAAGCCTTGTTCTCGGCCTTTACTCCCCCTTGCTATCTCTCACTTGCATACTTGGAAGCTGACGCGGACTGTAGCCTTTGTGGCACCTCCACGTAGGCACGAACCCACTTTCCTTGGCATCACTTATGAAATCACTATGAAGATTCATGATGAGGAAGAGACCATTTCGAAGAAGAAGAATCTAGCTCTCAAAGCTGAGGCCTCTCATGAACCTATAGAGAGCAGCGATGACTCTAGAAATGGCATTCATCACTCCTAAATTCAAGAAGTTCCTTACGAGCCGGCAAAATGGAAAGATCAGAAGGAGTCAGACAATCCAGTCACATCAAAGAAACAATGGTGATTGGAATGCAAGAGAAAATCCTGACACTTACTATGAATGCGACAGAACTGGACACATCAAAAAGTACTGCCTGCAGCTCAAGAATAAGTCAACAAGCAGTAGCAGCTGAGACATCAAAGAAAAGAAATTCAAACCCAGAAAAGCTTTGTTGACTTGGGTGATTCTGACGAGAGTGACAAAGAGACGAGCAAAGATGATGACGTAGCTCAGCTATGTTTTATGGCCAAGGATGATCACTCTAATAAGGTAATCACTACTAAAAATTTTGATTATAATAACAGATAACTATCCAACTTAGATCAAGACCTATCAAACAGTCTGATGTCTTAACTCTTTGAAAAAGTAACAGATCAACTATCCAACTCAGAAGAGATCTACTGTGGTCTTTGATCACCGCTGCTAAAGAAAAGTTCACTTGAGAAAGGTCACAACTTAAGATAACCATAATGCGCACAAATGAAGAAGAGAGTACTTCTTCCCCTCGAAAGTAATAAACATCCCATATGCTCATATGCACGCCCACAAGATCATGCTGCATAAACAACCTAGAGAAACTATCTATATTTATTTACCATGAATTATTGGCTCAACTTGTTTATATACAACTTAGATCTTGCAACAAGAATCTGAAATACTAAAAGGTATCTAACACATCAAGACCCATCAAACATGGGTAGATCTAGGAGATGGAGGTGGTGGTAGAAGACATACCCAGCACAGTGGTACATCGGCCAAAGAAAGGAGATGGAGGCGGCAGCGGCGTTGCAATAGTCGGTGGAGGCAGAAACTTCGCACGTAGAGAGATGGCTTAAGATGCGACTGAGAAGAGGAAAAGAGGAACCATACCCTTGCAATTTGTAGCTGTGCTGAAGAAAGGAAATGGAGGTGGTGGCCGGTGGAGGTGATAGAGGCGGTGGGCTGTGGAGCTGCGATAGAGAATTGGTGTAATACCCCCAGATTTTTAACTACTTGTGTAAAGAATAGTTAAAAAAATTAAACTGATTTTGAATTAAGTAATGGATCTTTGAGAATTTTCTTGGAGTTCTTTTAGTGACAAAATTAATATTCAATAGTGTTAGTGGCTAATGCGATTACATTAGATTAGATATTAAAAAATAAGATTTCAACTTGGATTAGGATTTTAAGTCATATTATGATTAAATTAGTAATGAGGACTTTATGTTGTATTATGATTGCACTAGCAATTAGGACTTCAAGTTATATTAGAATTAGATTAGCAAACTATATAAAGAGGAAGAAGACATAAAAGTCTTTATATATTTTTTTAGAGACAAAAGAGAGAAAAGCTATTGCATTCTTTTGGGTGTTCAAGCAAAAAGATGGTGATTGATTTTAAGATAAAATAGAGATTTTTGACGTCATATTCGTTACATTGAGGTAAGAGTTTTTATGCCATCTTTTTGTTTTACACACAAAATTTTAAGTGCTATCATTTGATTCAAAAAATATATTTGCCTTTGAACCAATTAATGATCATCAAGCTTATTGTAACGTTACCCATAAAATTTTTCACTGTCTTATAACTTGCGTTAGAGACTGTTCTTTACAGAGTATTATTTATTCCTTTTAGCGTTCCCACTTTACCTTATGAATTTCGTCCTCGATTCACGACCAAGGAGGCTGATTTGCTAATTTTAACCCTTCGAAGCCACATGTCGTGTTTTCATACGTCCTTTGACATATGTTTGTTTTATTTTGTAATGATTCCATGGTACTTCTCCTAGATTTTTGGCTTAATCGAGTAATCTTCTTTCTTTTCGTGCCACTTGTCATTTTTTGGGTGGTTCCTTTTCCTTTAAAAGGTTTATCAATTTTTGTGCCTTTAGTTTTCCATCCAAAACTTCTTTTGACGATATCTCATTCATTCGATCTTCAATTGAGCTAATTTGATTTTCATTTCGTTGGATTCATATTTTCGTTCTCTTCAGTTTGAGTCTACAATGACTACATTTGGACTTCAAATGAATATTCTCTATATTTATCAAATTACTTGTGGGTGATATTTGTGTTTGAAAGTCACTTTTGATTATCATGACTTATATGACGCAACGACTGTGATATTCGACATGGTATAATCATGATTTGTCATGCTTGATAATAAGCAATTGTGTATACGACACTCACAAGATTCGGTAAATGTATTTTGATATTTGACTTATTTTTTCAGTTGATTTGTTATTCATGTGTGAATTGATATTCGACTTATTGATTATTTAATCCTATTTTCGGTCACTTCTGTCATTCGCTCGTAAAATTTGATTTAGTTATCTGAATTCATATTTATTTGTTCTATTCGATAACTCAAATTTTTATTCGTTTTTTGGTAACGCTCTTTTGGTCACCTTTATTACTCGCTTGTGAAATTTGACTGAGTTATCTAAATTTCTATTTATTGGCTCTACTCGATAACTCATGTTTCGTATTCTTTTTGGCCCTCCATGTGTAAAAATCTCTTACTGAGCAATTCTTGCTCACCTCTTTACTTTTTGTTTCCTTTCCCTTCCTGGCCAAGAGTATCACGAAGGGTGAGATGTTAGTACAACAATGGGATTGCTTTCATGTTTGATATTAATAATGGTAGAGGTTATGAATTCTTTAGATGAATTATTGGTTAGTTGATACTTTGGATTCAGATATTTGATCTGAGAGATTTGTATTAAAGTTTTGAAGCATTTTGGAGTTAAGTATTTGAGTTTCAGATAATTGTATCTGCGGTATCTTAGATACTCTGCTCTTAGAAATGTTAATGGGTTGGGCTTGGGCTGGCCAACATGGGCCCAACGGCCCTGAAGAGAAAACGGGTTGGGGCCGAGCTTCGGCGTGGGGAACCGGGCCGGGCCCACTTTGAGGATACCAAGGCCCAGTCCAATGCCCTAGGCCCTAACTTTAGGGGCCAGGGTAGGGCCGGGCCCGAGCCTAAAAAATATATTTTTAAAATTCTTTATATTCATATTTTATGTTGCTAAAAAAATTAAATTTTGGATGAATGTGTTCATAGGCCCTCTTCCTTTTATCCGAGCTTGGTACCACTTTGACGCATTGGATGTTGCTGGGATATGGGAGGTGTCATTCTGAATGTTGATGGATGATAACTAGAGAAGGCTTGTTGTTTGGTTATGTTCCACAAGATGGCCTCTAGGATATATTTCCCATGACACCAGCATGATTTGAACTACATAGATAGTCACATACAATCAAGCAGATCGGTAGATTGTCTTGAAAAACATTTTTAGTCCACTGTTTGCTGTTGTAGCTACACTAATCTGGCAAAACAACTTGACAATGAAACCATCTTTTAATGTGCATGTCCACGTAACTAAAAACATAGAAACTCCTATATATGTTATAGATCTTTTGGACTAAATTTTGCTTAATTATCAAGTCCATTTAAAAATTCTTTGCTTTTGTTATGGTAAAATTCATGTTCCTTGTAACCAAATGCGCCTCTCAAATTCATCTTTGTCATGGTTTTCATGTTCTAGTTTGCTGTGCTAGACTCCAGAGTTAAGAAGCTTGAAATAACACCGACTAAAAATTGTTAGAGTAAGATGGATACACACATAATAGTGTGTTTCTAGAGCTTTATGAGGACGATAGAAGTTTATTTAAGAACAACTTACGGTCGGGTATGACCAATTAAACTACCATATTATCTTAATTGATTACACAGACATTTAACATATGTTATTCAAATGCTAAGTTATTGGTCATTTTGTCATTAAAATTGCTTTTAGTACTTACACAAGAGCATGAACATATAAAAGTGTTCATAAAAATGCTCGCGAACAGCTCATTAAGCATAAGATTTTTATGTAGAGTTTTTATGTTAAAGTTGGGCTATTTGCATAACTGTCAAGAAAATTAGAAGGCCTAAACCTAGATAACTTCAAAAGCCAAGCCCAAATAACCTAAGCCCAAGATATTAATCACAAAAGTCAAGCCCAAAAAATTTAATTTTCGGACCAAAAAGGGCCAGGCCCAAGGGAAACGAGCTAGACCCAGGCCAAAAATGGGCCGGGCCATTTTGGGCTTGGGCCTGGCCCTTGGCTCTATGGGCCAGGGCTGTCACTGTTCATGTTCCTGCCCGGCCCTTTTGACATCTATCTATTACCTTTATAATAGTTAAGTCATGGACGCGATTGTATTTTGGTTTAATGACGTGTACAGACACTTGAAAGGGGCGTTACAATTGGAGTGGAGGGCAATAGACTTGAGCTGTGGTTAAGGTGAGCAGACGATAAAAAATGGCAAATCCAACCCTAATTTTTAGTAGACTTATATACTAGTGAAGAAAAATTGTATATTTTGTTGCTGGCGAGGGTCGAAGCCTCGACCTCGTTAGAGACGCCTGAAAACGGATTTTTATAACTAGAGAAAACATCAAATCTGGGTTTTTGAAAATGGGCCTTCTTGCTACAACTCTTGGTTTTTTTTTTTTTTCTTGAAAACCAAAACTAAATAAAAGACCCTAAAAAAGTTAGGCTTTTCAAAAGAACAAACTTTGGCTGCTACCCCGGTTATCGGAATCCTCCTCCAACCATATATAGTGACAATTAATAGTTACTAAATGTCTCTAGTGACTTTTCTGTTAACACTTTCAACGACAACTTTTAACGACATTTTTTTAAGGTCACTAAATAAAAGTTACTAGAACGATTTAGTAACTATTAATTGTCGCTATATAAGAAGTAGGAGGAAAATTTCTTCAATTCGAGTAGCAGCCAAATTTTTTTCTCTCAAAAATGTAAAAACTGGGTTAAAAAACAGAAAACTAACTACATTTTAAAAAGACGCATAATATTTGCAAATGTATCTCGTCTGTTTTCTTTCACAAAAGGAAGTTTGTCGTTTGTTTCTGTTTTCTATCCACAAACAGAGTCTATTCCTCAGCAGCTGGCTGCGCCAAATGCGGTAACAATTCCTTTCATAGTCCACCCAAGTACTTCACCTTCAATGGCGGACTCAACTGCATCAAATCGAAAGCCAACTGCTGAATCCAACATTAAGCGCGACGGCGACTCCGATTACTCCAGTCCAGTCTCGAAGAAGTTGAGAATGGAAGCGCAAAAACTGGAGCAAGATTTGAACGAGGTGTGTTACATAATCGAAGCGGATGCAGCCGACGACAAGGCCTCGAGGCACACAATGGAGGATGCCTGGGTCGTTCTTCCCACTGCCAGCTCCGCTTTTCCTGAAAAATTGAGGTTCCCCTACACTTTACTACTATGAGTAAAAATCTAGATTAAAAACATTGACATCTTTTGTTTTGGAAAACAGAAGAACTTATATTTAACAAACTAGAGTTTGAATTTGAGTTTGAGCCACACAACGTGGGGTGGCTCTCCCACGCGCATCATTTTGGAGAAGGTTTAACAAAAAGATCGGCTCGTGTTGCCATAGCTGGTACACACTGCTGATCGCCTGCCTTCTTAGCCAAAAGATCGGCACAATAGTTTGCTTCCCTGTAAATATGCGAAACATGTACCTGCCAGGAACGCTCTTGCCCTGCAATCAGTAATGAGAGTGTCAAATAGAGGGGATGGGGGAGTATCATTTAATTAGAAGTGAACCACAGTTATGTCGTCGGTCTCAAGGTAGATTTTCCTGTGGTTGAGGTTCCAAGCTAGCTGCAACCCATCACGAATAGCCCGCCACTCAGCTGTGTATCTTATCGGGGAATGAAGTTTCCTGGCGCATCCTGCTAGCCATCTACTATTTTCATCACGGAGTAACACAGCCTCCCCTGCCCGGCCAGTGCTTGTGTTTACGCTACCATCGGCGTTCACTTTGATCCATCCTTCAGGAGGGGTAGCCATTTTATATATTGTTTAGTGGTACGGGGAGTTGTGGTGGTTAATTGGTTGATGAAAAATAGATAGTCTTTTGCCGCGGAACTTGCTTCCCTGATGATTTCCGTGTTCGTAGGAAAAGGGGTCTGAAGGATAGCAAGCTTGTTACGGTGATGCCAGTTCGTGGACAAGAGGAAACAAAAAAGGGTTGCCCAAGGAGTGTAATGGGGTCCGGGAGTGATCGTAGTTCTTAAGAGCAACTGACACCTGTGTGTGAAAGTAATGTTTCGGCAATGGTCGTAGGCCCTAGTGGGCGTGATTTATTGCCATATCTGCTGACTATGAGGGCACCGCCGCAAAGCATTCCGCAATTATGGGGGCAAAACTGATTTGGGAGCCAGGTGAGCTTCGATCGGACAGGGAGGGCGGAATGCACACTTCCAAATTCAAACTTGAATCCGGGGAGGAAGTTGAAGATGCCATATCTAGGACCAATTTGTGTTAGTGCCATCATTAGGTGTCTGATCAATCGAGGACAGGTAGTTGTACGCAGAAGTGACCGAACGCTCTCCTCCGTCTAGAGGCTAGACTCGACTGTCAGTTGTGTCATGGAGAATGGGGAGAGGAATATCGAGGATCTCTTGAATAATATTCGGGGTGACAAGGGAATGGAGGCATTGATGGTCCCAACAGTTTTCACTAATGACATCACTAACTATCAAAGTGTGAGCATCGTGAGGCAGGGGCCAATAAACTGGGTCCTAATGGTACTAGATGGTAGCCATTTATCATGCTAGAAGGAAATGTGAGCCCCATTTCCCTCCTTCCAGACAAGGTTGTCCGCCAGGCGATTGCGAGCAAGGATGAACTGGTTCCAAAGTTTTGACCGAGTTCCTTTTTGTTTCGTAGTCTATATGGAGTCGTGAGGGAAATATTTATTTCTAAGTACTTTGACCTATAGAGTGCCCTGATTTTTCCACATACACCACGCCATATTCATGAACATAGCCAAATTTATGATATTTGTTTGTCTTAGACCTAGACCGCCCCTAGATTTTGGGTGAGTGATCGTGCTCCACTTTGTACTGTGCCATTCGTGGTCAGACTCAGAGTGGCCCCAAAGAAAGTTTTTGTTTATACGGTTAATTTGGTTTGTGATATGGAGGTAGCATATAAGCTTGCATCGTGTATATGGAAATGGAATTTAGAACAGACTTGACAAGAATATTCCTTCCAGCAAATGAGAGTGAATTTGTTTTCCAAGCAGTGAGCTTATGACGAATTTTGTCCAGGATGGGAGAGAATTGATTCCGAGTAACATAGTGCTTTTCAATTATTAAAGAAGATTAATTTTATGTTTGATGCCGAGGAGATGAATTTGGAGTCCTTGTGGACGCAAACGTGCCACACAGAGTATAATACGTGGCAGATATCAAGTATGATAATGCAGAATTATGGCAACTAGGACGAAACCTGAGGATTGACCGTGCTGCTATGGCGGAGGCAAGAAGTTAGTGCTTAGGATGGCGGTCGAGGTTCGATGTCATGATTCATTATGCTTAGGCCTAGATTCGGGGTATTCAGACAAGGTACTTTATCTCTCTATAATTGTCTAAGCTCTAAGATTTTAGAGCAAGAAAGTGAGATGAATAATGAATGTTAAGTGTTGATGTCAAGTCCTCTATTTTTATAGGTAGTTTTTATTGGTAGTTGAGGGCAGCTTGTCATCACGTTACACACGGTGCTCCGAGGAGTGCCACCTCGCTCTAGAAACGCCCTATGCCGCTGTTCAATCTTACTGCCAAATTGCCGTACTCCTTGGGTCTTATTGACGAACTGCCCTATTCGCTTGGCTCCCCAGCACACCTTTGCTTTGTCCACACCAGAAGTTCGACTGGCATAACGCTGATGCGGCCGGGGTAAGCCCTCGATCTAACTTGTGAAACACCCTTGTTGATTCCCACAAAGGCATTAAGGGACCATGGAACCTCATAGTGGTGGGGCACAATGCTCTCTGAAGACCGACTCTTGTCTTCCCGTCTTGGAGTGGCCTGAATGTCATAATCCTTAGAGGTGCCGATGAAGAGCGCCGATGACAGAACACAAACTAATCTTACAGCCACCAAAATTTGTTGAGGTTAGACCCTAGTGCTAAAGTACGTAGAATAATCACATAGCGAAAATAGTATTCATAGGACTCGTGGGATAGGAGTCCTCGTGCCAACGCACTTGGGTGAAACTAAGATAGTGTCTCGATGGAGTCGCCTACCAGTGACGGCGAGGGATCCTCGTGTCAGAGCACTATCAGACGAGCTCTCTTTGAGTGCTGTATAATCCGAAGAGTGGATTGAAACACATTACCTGACGGCCAAGGGCAAATCATGTGGTCAAGATAAGGACTTGGGGTGCGGATTGGATGTGTTGCTGAGGGAAAAGGGTACGACCGCGAATTGGTGCGGTCATGGGCACGACGCATTGGTGTGGTAGACGGATGTGGTGCATGGGAACAACACATGGACGTGGCATGTATGGATCATAGAACGCCTAAGTACCCGAAGTTTCGAGTGCCAAATAGTTTCCAAGGCATGTTTTCTAGGTAGAAGCAGTCAAGGAGGCACATGGACATGAGGAGGATAAAGACGCAGCCGTGGCACGAACAGAAAAGTCCCCTGGGGTGGCAGTTTTTAGGGCTGGTATGAGTTGGGTTTCCGCCGTTAGGTTGTTTTGAGCCTCAGGAAGCTCCTTATGCATTCTAAGAAATTTAGTTACTCCCTAGAAGTGCCCTGGGCGATGGGGCTTGGATTAGACTTGTGGGCGGGGTTCCTAGGTCCAATCCATGCCATTGCCAATTTTCAAGAATTTTTGGCGCACATAACGTGGATGGGGTGCTTCATTTTTTTGGGTTGATTTTCTGAATGTTGGCCATTGAGTACTTAGTGACATGCCGTGGAAAGCAGTTCTCTAACATAGCCACGTCTTATAAGCCACTTGCATGCGATATGCCTAGAGGAGCGAACTGGGCCCCAAGCACAAGAATTCTTTATAGCGCATCAGAATTAGGGCATATTATTGGTGGGGATAACTTAGAGCTGCACATTAAGCAAGGTGTCATGTGAGATGCTTAGAGCCGGTTGTGGTGTTGATGAACTTGTAGAATATTTTCGGTGATAGCGCCCTTGATGCTTAGGATATTTTGTAGGATTAAAGGCATGGGGTCCAGAGTCCTATCTGTCTGAGATTGTTGGAGTGTGGGAGTGATACTTAATTTTCACCCTTGATGGCAGACCCATTCACATAAAGTGCACGGATGCGCATGGTAGAAACTTGTCAAGTAAGTCACCTTGATGGAGAGTTGCAGACTTGGAAGTCGGCTCCTTCACTCCCCTACCCCGCCGCCACCCCTTTCCTTAGCCCCTGCCCCCTGCCCCTAAAATCCTACTCAGCCGCAACATAATCAGCGCCACCATTGTGCCCTTGAAATCCTACCCATGGCCTTCCACCACCATTCTGTTACTCAATTACTTAACTCAAATCTTGTAGTGTCAACTTCTTTTGTGTGGGATCATACACATCACCACCAATTTCGGTGTATTAACCGGCGGTGGTGTTGTGTATGGCTTGACCGACTGTGGTGGTGTGGGTGGGTACGTATGGGTGTGGTTCTGGTATTGGGGTTAGAGGTGATGTCAGTGGTTGGTCGACCGTGGTGGGTCGTGGAGGGCAATTTGAGGCAGTGGTGAGTCGTTTGGTGGCGGTGGGGCAATTGAAGGCAGTGGTGGGCTGATTGGAGGCAGTGATAGGCTAATTGGTGGTAAGCTTACTTGCCCCTTTGGTATTTGCTTTGGCATAGGGGGCACGACGGTGGTGCGGGGGTGGGTCACAGCGTGGTGGGGCGGGGGTCAATTCACGGCGGTGGTACATGGTAGTTGTCAGGGGTTTGTGTGGGTGTGGTGCGGGTAAGCAATGTCAAGGGTATGGCTGTGGTTTGGGAAGAAAGAGAGGAGAAAAAGACATAAGAGAAGAGAGAAAGTTACCTTCCAAAAGTAAAGGGGAAGAAATTATATTTTTTAAGTCATGGACAATACAGTATTCGGCCGAAACCATTATGTATTCTTGTATTTCGTTTGCTCAACGGATAGAAGTGCTCATTTTCCAAACTAATGGACACCCCTGTAATTTCCCCCTAATTTCAGGGATATGGGTGTAATTAACCCTAAGGAGAATTAGTACTTAGAATCTTGCAAAATGAAAGTATAAGTGTAGAACTGCCGAGGAACTGAGGCGTGTAGCCTTCTCGAGCACAGGATGGGTATTGAGCATGGGACGGGAAAATCAATGCTCCTGGCCAAATTTATCATAACCGTAGATGCTCTGAAGTTCTTTGGAGCTTGGGCAGGCGGGGCGTGCTCCAATGCCAAGTGAAACAAAGTAGGTTTTCAGGCTGGTCGGGCGAGGTACGTCTTTAGTTTGAGCAGGGCCAATAGTTGGGCTTGTCCTTGATCTTTTGGGTGAAGGGAGGGTCACAAACTTGTCCTTGATCCAACTTTTGAGAAGTTCTTTGACTATGTTCGAGTCTCGCTGGTAACCAAGAACAGGCTTTCCTGTCTTCTTTTATCTGGTGTAGATCCCTCGTTGGGATTAGCGCTTTTGGTTGTTGGTAGTCGTCACTGGCCAGTTCCACTCTAAGCTTAGGGCTTCCATGTCTTGGACGAGGTCAACCAAGTCACATTTACATTGGGCAGCTTCCTTGAGGTATAGTATACAAGAGTTCATCCTTGCTAAAGTCAGTGCACTCCAAGCACTTCAGATGGAACCGATTGACATAAGCATTATGGTCCTCTCCAGACTTCTACTGAATGTCAAATATGGTAACACGCTTCGCAATAGAACTTGTCGAGGACAAGCTTAAATGTCTAAGAAAGAGTGAATGTACCCTCGGGTTTCTGGTGGTGTCACGAGTAAGCCACGCCAGTGAAATTTGTGGAACTCCTACAGTTTCAAAGTATCATTCCCATGGTGCTCCAAAGAGCCTGAAAAACGGGTGAGTTGTTTGTCGGCATTTCCTTCTCTACTGTTGAACAAGAAAAATACGACTGCTTGTTATGTGGAGGGTAAGGGTTGGCCGTGACATTGCCTGAGCATGGTTTATGGCAAATAGTTTATAAGAGGAGTGAGGCATGGAGGACTCCTCGAGGGCTGAGGATGACCTCAAGACCAGCCCTTGTCATGTACGAGGTCGACATAGTAGGTTCTTTAATATAAGGTGTAATTGGGTGCCGTAGGAGCAATTGCATCCGAGCCCCTTACCCTAGCCCGCAAAATTTTAGAGGCTTATCCATGCAGACGCTCTCTGGAAGCACACATAAATGCTTTGTGGACGGATTGCATAGCATCCTCTAGAATATTCCAGGCTACTCTAGTTTTCCTTGTATATTATAGAGTATGGTAGAATAGTATGTCAGCTTGTAAATATCTAGAGACTTCCTGGGGATATTCAAGATTGTAACTGAATACCGTAGGATTGGATTAATCTCAACCATCTGTTGAGGAGGTGGGGTACTATAAGCTATACCCTTCACTTTGGGGTGAAAGGGCAGAGTTGACACGACCTGACGCAGACACCGTTACGGACCCTGTAAGACTCGTCAAACAGATACTCCAAGTTTCATTGGAAGAAGACAGTGGAAGACGATCAAAGAAGGAAGAAGGGTTGTAGATCTGGTCCATGAGGGAAGAAGAAGAGGGAGAGAGATAGAGAGAGAGCACCTTTTAATAACGTGGATCCTATTGACCGATTTTTTAATTGATGAGCTGTTCAGTTGTTTCTCTTTTCCTTCTTTCTTTTGGGGTGAATATCATTCTCAACCCCAAGTTTCATACAAATATTGAATATAATCCAAATTAAGTAAACAACTCTGATGTAAACAATATAAAATTCATCATATTACATGTATACCCTTAATATTCAAACTCATATAGGTTCAGACGTGTCCCCATGTCCATGTCCGACTACAGTTTTTTGTCCCCATCTTAAACTATAAAAATAGGCAAGTCGGACACTTGAACACGTATCCGATCCTGATACCGACGCTGAGCCATGTAACATAGCCTATAGATAGGGAAGGGCTCATTTGCCCGAACCACATGTGAGCATTTTACATGATTATTTAGATATAAGCTTTCTCTTCCAAATTTCTCCTTGTTCTTACTCTCTCTCCTTAATTTTCCTAGTGTTGAACTTGGTTGACTTAGCAACTCACAAGCGGCGACGTTGTCTAAGGCATGTGGTTAGCCTGTTGATCTACAAGTTCGTGAGAGGTGGTATTAGAGCGGGTCAATCCCGCTGTGGACAAGAGCAGTGGCTCCAATGTTCTAGATGAGACGACGGTTGCAAAGGAGAAAACAGAAAGGAAAGTCTTGTGATGTGGTCTTTGCTATGGAAGGTCGCGTGGTCGGAGGCGAGGTTGCTATGGCAGGTGTTAAGGAGCGGCTTGACAGGTTAGAGCAAACCATGGAGAAATCCGAAGGCAAGGTTGGTGCCAGTGGAAGGAGCTTCATCAGCATGCTCGAGGCCATTATGTCCACTAGCTTATGCGTGGTGGAATGACTACATGGGCTTTCAGGCAAAGGTGTTGGAGGCCTTGGCCATTAAGTCCAGGAATGGAGTTGTTGACAGGCGCAACTGAGCATGGATAAGGTTCTGGGCGCGTGCAGAGGAGCATGTCATGGATCATGGAATGCCTCAAGTACTGTGTCCAAGTACCCAAAAGTCTGCAAGGCGTGGTTGGTGCATGGAAACGGTCAAAGGACGCTACATTTGGACACAAGGAGGATGGAGACGGAGCAGTGGCACGAATAAAGGACTGCCTTAGGTGGTGGGTTCTGGGGCTGGTGTGACTTGGGTGGCCGGTAGTAGGTCGTTTTGAGCCTCAGCTAGCTTCTTATGCATTTTGTGGCAGATAATTACTCCCCAAAAGTGCCCTGGCGGTGAGCATAGGGATAATGCGTGCTTAGGAGGCTTGGTGCCTTAGTTGGGTCCTTAGTTGGGGGATCCTAGTTCCCATAAGTGCCTTGGCCAATTTCGAGCATTCTTGACGCACGTGATGCGGACGGTGCATTTCCGGTTTTACCGGGTTGATTTCGCTGACGCCGACTGTTAGTGACGTGTCGCAGAAAGCGAATCCCAAACACGGCCACATGTATGCAGCCAAAGCGTGTTTGGGCATTCAGATTTAAACCTAAGAATTTGCTAAAAGTTAGCAGGGGACTCTTGTTTTCCAAGGGGGAGTAATAATGATGTTGAGCGATGTAGTAACGGATTCAAATTTTATTTTGGTTGTGAGGTAAGCAAGCAAGAGGATTGGTATCCGTCTTTGTATGCTTTAAGAAATGCAATGCAGTCTTCCAATTTCTAGTTGGAGTCAAACTTCCCGCTATTTAGTTTACATTGGATGGTTCTTGTCTCCAAAGGTTTGATTTAGTAGTTTGCTTTCTTATCTGCAGATGTGCTCATTATGCAATTTATGATGGACATGGAGGTCGGTTAGCTGCTGAATATGGCCAGAAGCATTTACATGAAAATGTTCTTTCAGCAGGCTTACCACGTGAGTTGGTGTGTTTGCTTGGTCTTACTTGATGGATGTTTTTTAAACATTTAGTGCTTCTCGCTACCTCAGTTCCTCCATCTGCTATCAAAGTTACCTTTTAACACCTTCGAACCAATCCATCATTATTATTAGAGTAATGAGGCTATTTTTCTTTCTGTATTGTGTCAATAGGATTATACTCTCTGGTCACTACTTTTAAAGTTAAACAGCTTTTACTCCCTCTGTTTCCTATGTCTTTTTAGTATTACTTTCCTGTTTGAGATGTTTCAAAATCTTGGTATCTTTTCCAAAGTTGGAGTATAAAAGTACATGATTTACCAGAATTACTGTTTACAACGATTAAAGTTAAAATTTCTTTTAGCATCCTTTAAATAACAAACATTTTGGAGGTAAATTTGGGATAATATTGTCCATAATATATTTAACTTTCAAACCGGTTTTTATATTAAGTTATAAAAACCGAGGGATTATCACTTAACTCTCTCGATTTGGATTTGATGAGGTAACCTATGCTTTCACAATTTCTTGTCCTTGCCTATAATTCTTGTACTAGATTTTTCCCTGGTTATTTTCTTCCATGTGTAATACTGCCCTCACTTTAGCTAGTCTGGGTAGTGGTTACTATGATGAATCATCTTTGGATTATGTTCTGCATCATAAGTCATTGATGTCTGACATATTATGTTGCATGACTATTGCAGTTGGATGTGAAGGCTGCCAAAAAGGCCATACTTGACGGTATGGTTAATGATTGTCTATATGACCCTACTCCTGCTAATTGCTATGTATGATTTCTCCATGTTATTTGATCTGTATTGTTAACACAAGAGGTCATTTGTGGTTTCTTTAAAATCAGGTTTTCGGAAGACTGATGAATGTATTTTGCAAGAAAGTACTACAGGTGCTTGATGTAAACTCTAGCTTTTTCCTTGGATGCTAATGTATAAGCAAATGCCTGATGCATTCTTGTAGAAGAGTGCATCAATGATCCCAAAACATCATGCTCAAAAAATGTATAATGCCTCTAAAGATGTCAAAAGTGTTGTTAGATTCTTGTAATCATAAAGTAGTGATGTATCATAAAGTAGTGATGTTCAATACCTAAGTACAGACTAAGGGCGGCCCAGTGCACAAGGCTCCTGCCGTATGGAAGTCTGTGGGCGAAATGATGTACATAGCCCCAATTATAGACTAATTCAATCTTGGGATTACCTGCATTCTTAATGCTATAGGTTAGTGTTTTCGAAAGAGCCATGTGGGGGTGTGATGTGTAGTCAGTGGACTGCATTTCTTTACCAGCTGGCAATGATGTGCTGCGTGTGGAAATGAAGTTTTGAGGTAAACCATTGCGGCGCCTCACTTAGATGGTTCTTACTTTACTTCTAAGACATTGAAGAACTATCTGTCAACTTTTGACCAGTGTGATAAGGTAGTCTATATAATCTTTTTAGACGTGGTCTTTATTTTAGTTCTTTGTATAGATGATATGCATATTATTTTCTATCAAGTAGATACCTTTTTTGCTTGTTTTACTTTTGGATGTAATTGGCCTGGTCTTGGACAAATTGCGATGCGTTTGTTTGCATGTGATTTAGCCGGTATTTTAAAGTCAAATCCGGGATTAAGTTATTACCACTTTTATTCCTGGCTTGATTGTATATTTGAGAGACAAACTGACTCCTTTGTTGAAAGCTTGACTTAAGATTTTGCATCTACCTTATTAGGGGGCTGGCTTGATGGTGCTACAGCTGTCTGTGTTTGGGTATTAGGACAGACAGTAAGTTTGCTACCATTCCCATGTTGCTATGAATGATGCTTGTTATAAGCTTGATATAACTGTACTGCTATATAACTGAAAAAATGCTTATTTTCAATCTTCAGTATTATGTTCTTGATTCAGAAGATGCTCCCTGCAGTTTAAATATTCTGTTTCTGATACATAAGCTGTCCATGGTAAATTTAGTTCATGGTGTGTTCCTTGACCTCTTTGCTCTCTTCTAATTTCGTTGGGTGGGTTTTGGGGAGGCAATGGCTATAAGGGCGTGGGTTCACTCACTTGGATAGCTAGCTTTTCATGTTGAGTTTTCTTGCATCCGTTGTTTGCATCAATTGGTATCAGAGCTGTCTGGTGCCCAGACTTGGGGCCCTGCTCACTCGTGGGTTGTGTCCACTGGAACAGTGACCAAGGTGCTTGAGGAGTCTCAACAGTTGTCAACGTGCCTGAGGGGTCGGTAGCCCCCTTGGATAGACGCAAGGCTTTCAAGCAGAAGCGAGTTATGCAGTCTCACGTCTGCTAGGCATGGGAACATTCTAGGGCTTTCAAAGGGGTGGGTCCCCTCACTTAGATAGCCAGCTTTTCAAGTCGAATTCTCCTGCGTCCCTTGTTTACATCAAGTATCAATGGCGATAAGCTATGTTACATGGACTCTTCAAAATGCGTGAAATACCCGTGTTGGACACTCGACATTTGGACATGGGTGTTGGATGTGTGTGACACATCCCATAGGATATATGCCACTAAGAACACTATATCATAGTGTTTCTTTTAGTTGGTTGTTGCTTTGAGATGATCTCATTTTTAAATTAAAATGAAATCATATG
Organism: Escallonia herrerae; assembly: GCA_033070095.1. Classification (NCBI taxonomy): domain Eukaryota; kingdom Viridiplantae; phylum Streptophyta; class Magnoliopsida; order Escalloniales; family Escalloniaceae; genus Escallonia; species Escallonia herrerae. The sequence goes on along the minus strand of JAVXUP010001823.1, from coordinate 99,862 downwards.
CATAACTTAAACACCGTGTAAACTAAGAAATAACCAAAAACAAGAAGATAGGTATATTTAGCCGTGTCGCCATGTCTCAGGTTTTAAAAAATAGACGAATCCGACACTTGAACACATATTCGACTCGAACCCACTCGTATCTAGTCCATGTAACATAGGCGATACGCAGGCACTACATGTTATAAGGATTATTTGACGGGCCAGATAAGGGTAAAAATAATGAGTAATGTAAATGTTTATGCACTCAAATTCTGACCTAGCATCTGGTTAGAAAGTTAAATGGCCTAATATTTTGGAACAGATGTGGATGGTCAAAGTATTGCAACTGCACATGCATGTAACCAAGAAACTTTCGAGTGCCTGTGTGGGTGAACCAATAGAGAACTAAAGCTCTTTCTTTCAAAGAAGAGGTGCTCCTAAAAACGGTATTTTAATTCTGAATTGGGCTCCCCACTATGATTGGTGGAAGAATTCTTCTTATAAAGAAAGAAAAGAGGCTATATAACTCAAAGAGTCAGCAACCTAAGTCAGTCAGTCAGACATGTAAGTCAGCAAGCATAGGTACAGTTTTAGAAACCACCGAGTTCTAGGTTCTTTTTTTATTGACAGACTATGGATATGCACTTCCGCTTTGAGCAACAGCGGTTGGTTACGTGGAGAAAGACAAGTGACAACCTTTTGCCCTTGGTTTTGTTAACCAAATTCTTTATTTGTCACTTCACCGGCTCTTATCCTTCATCATGTCCTCACACTGCCTTTGTCCTCCTTTGTCATTTCTTCTTGCCATTGGTTGGTTACTTGGTTTTTTTTTATTCCCTGACTAAAAGGCTTGTGCGCTAAGTTTTTAGCATTAGAAGAACTGAAGTAATTATTTGATTTCAGACTCAAGGGCATGTGATAACTTTATATTGACGTCTAATAATAGTTCGCGCATAGACAAAATTTTGAGTTAACCCACCCTTAACTCGGAAAATTGAAGACGTTCAGCCAAGGCCTGAGGGAGTTATGTACCCGATGGAAAGTCGTAGGATATCTGCAAGCGCCTCCAGCATATGTGAACGATCATCACCATTGTTTAGTTGCCAAGAACATGTTAAGCATGATGTACATTGTTGGGCCCCCACTCTATGACAGCTTAAGCTTTTAGAGCTGATGGTTCCTTAACATGGTATCAGAGCCTGGTTTGGGAAGTTTGTGGGTTGGTGAACCTTGATTTGTTTATGATTTGATTTGTTTTTCAATCTGGGGCTTGCACGTGGCTTTTGCAGGAGGGGGGGACTGCTAACCATGATATACATTGTTGGGCTCCCATTATCCAACAGTTTAAGCTTTAGAGCAGATGGTTTACTTAACACTAAGGTCAATGCAGAACTTGGTCAGGAATCTAATCCTTTAACATTCAATTGCGATCAATTTTCACGATTAGTTGTCATTGTATGGATAGTTGAGGGAGGGGAGGGAGAAGGAAAAGAAGGAGAGGGGAGGGGAGGGAAGGGGGGGGGGGAATGGGAGAGCGGGTGGTGATACAGTAACAGCACAAGAGTGGAGCAGAGGTAGTCGCTTGTGGCAATTGTGGAGCTACTTGGTTCGATTTAACTAGGTCTTATGATGGCTTGTGTTAATTCTTATCAGATCAGATTCAACTCAATTTCTTGGTTTCAGTTTCCTTTTTAATTTTGCTTTCTAGAAGTAGTTGTGCATTGTGATTTGCAGAGGTTCAAATATTAAGTTCGCAAGCCACATATAGAACCGTGCAACTGATCGGCTTAAGCAACATACATGAATCCTCTCTTTGTTTTCCTTCTTTCTTTCCAAAAAATAAAATTTGGGAAGCATTTTATGGGTTGCGATGTCGTTAAATTCTCACACCTTGTTCGTAAGTTTAATAAGGATACCATTACAAATGTATACTTTCAAAGTAGAAGTTAAGCACCAGACGTGATTATTTGTGATTTATTCTATAAAGACATAAATATTCAACAATGGAACTTCATTCTTGAGCATTTTATTCTTATTCACAAGTTTTTTGAATTTAGTGCTTAAACTCCGAATAAAACTACCTATTGAGTAGCAACTTGAGGCCTTCGGCACTTACAACTCAGCCCCCCAAGTTTTAAGTGCTTAATTTTCAGCTTTATAAAAGAGCACCCAAGTATTCTTCTTCTTGATACGACTTGCTTGTTATACTGTATTTTTCTTACTTTAGTTAATAATATTGGTTGATAGGTCAGTGCATCTTCTATGATCCTGTTTTGGTTACATAGTGCTGTTCTATTTACCAGTTGGGATTATGCCATGGGTGCTTAAGATTACAATCTTGAAACTTTATCTTCTCTCACCTTTTTTTTTTTATTTCTTTTGACAAAAGGGTTGTTTTCTTTGTATACACAAACAAATGCACCCGGACATATGTAGTTATATGTTTATGTTTGACTTGTAGGTACTATTAATCAGACCAAAGGAAATATGTTTCTTTTTCCTGAGCTAAATAGCAAAAGGATAGGCGAAAGTAGCTTATGCAATCCAAAGCTATGTTGCATGGACTCTTCAAAATGCGTGATGTACCTGTGTCAGACACTCGACACTTGGACATGGTTATGGGATATATTTGCGACATCTCATAGGATATGCCATTATGAACACTATATTATAGTTTTTCGTCTTATTCGTTATTGCTTTGAGACGAGGCAAGTTGTCAACTAAAACCATGTGCATAAAGAAAAACACCATTTTACCTTGGAAATAACTAAAATGCAGTAACAAGTATGAACATTTTACCGTGTCCCTATGTCTTGTGTTTTCAAAGTTAGACGAATATGACACTTGGGCACGTATCCGATCCGGATACTAGTATCGAGTCCATGTAACATGGATCTAAAGTAGTCCATGTAACATGGATCTAAAGTAGTCCACTATTGAGATTTTAAACCGTTCAAAGATCTTATGCAAATAAATGTGCTTGCCAACTTTCGAGGTTGTCACTCATATTTATAGTCTAAACGTATTTTGTAAAGGTTTGCCATGCTTTGCTCTATATTTCCACTTTTTTCCCTAACTCCTATTAGCAGTGAATCCTTTCAGTTCTGCTTGGTATTTAGGTGTGTTTACAATCTTGGAGATGGAAGGGTCGTCATTTTGGGCTGGTGGCCGGTGGGTGTGGGTGTGTGTGGTTTGGGGGGGACCTCTCTTGGTTATCTTTGCTCTATCTTTCCTCTTTTTTCTTATGGTTTTTTCCTTTTTTACTTTTTTTCTCTCTCTTTTGATCTCATTTCCTCTTCGTAACTGGTATGTTTTGACTGCTGCTTGTTAACTAGGTGTTTGTTGCTAATATTGGAGATGCAAAGGCAGTTTTAGCACGGTCACCATCCGCAGATGATTTAAAGAATAATCCAAGTGGAGAAAGTCCGTTAAAGGCCATTGTTTTAACAAGAGAACATAAAGCCATCTATCCACAAGAGCGTGCACGCATTCAAAAGGTGAGTTGTGAGGACTGCACAAGGGGAAATTGTGAAAAGTTCACTTATAGCTGACTAGATACCCCATTTTTTTAGACTTCATTTTATTTTTGGTCCGGTCCGGTCCTGTCCAATCCAGTTCAGTCCAGTCAGGTCAAGTTCAAATCCAGTTTAGTAGTCTATTTTTTTTTATTCCTATTATTTTAGTCCAGACCTTTCATGTCCAGTCAGGTTATTTATGTTGCGTTTAACCCAAGTTAGTCTAGTAAATGTGGTTTACCTTAGATTGGGTTTTGTCCCCTTTTTATTCAATCCACGTGCATTTATATGGCCTATAATTCTATAATAAGGGCTTTAGAGTAAATTCACAAGGAAAGTTGTGTTGGCTACCGTCTGGTACACCTTGGCAATTAAACTATATTGGCCACTATAGGGCAATTTTGGTCTTTTAATATTTTTCTGGTGGCAGCTAGGGTTGCATCCTAATCTTTTTTTGCAGCTTTTTGGCAACCCTAGGCCCCTAGGCCTCTATATAAACAGCCTCCATGCATCCGTTAAATACATTTAAAAACCCTCAGAGTTTGTTAGTATTCTGTGAGGCCTTACATTATAGACGTAATATATTGTGATCCCCTCCCCAATATACATATTCATACTACTTCTTCACTCCATTCTCTTGCATTGTGGATACTTCCAAACTAGCAATCAGGCGATCCAGATGAAAAAATCATCTCCTCTAGGTAGAATTAGGGTTGATCCCAACTAATCAGATCGGGTTCGTAGACCACTCGACCTCGGATGTTGAGTTCAAACTAGATAAGTAGGTAGAATTAGGGTTTTTCTTGCTTTCAATAAAAATTGTCAAAATCAATAAAACAAGGGTATGATCTATGTTACATGGACTCGATGTCGGTGTCCAAATAGAACACGCGTCCGAGGGTCGGACTCCCCCTCGCCAAATTCTGAAATTAGAGAACATGGGGACACGGAACCGAATTTGGACACGAACATGGAGGACACGAACATGAACATTAATTTTCAAAAGAGTGCTTTATATGAGATTAGTACAAACTATAGAACTACAGGGGTGGATATGATATTATGATAAGGGAAAGAAAAAGATAACATGTGAAGGTCATTTATTATGACCACACACCTATCCACAAGTCAGAAGCCTCGAGGTATGCTCTCTCTCTCCCCCCCCCCCCCTCCATATCGTCTTCTTCCTTCAACTTAACTTCCATGATCAATGGATTCCTCTCTTCATCTTCTTCTTCCCTCAACTTAATCTTCCATCATCAATGGCGTTCTCTCCTCTTTTCTCTCCTACCCAGTTCTGGACTCCTTCCTCAGACCTTCATCTTCCATCATCCATGGCGACAGATTTTCAGAGATGCCTCTCCAATCGGCGACGTGGCGTGTCCGTCTGGCAAATGGAGTTTCCGGTACGGATCCCATACCCGGATCCGTGTTGTGTCGTGTCAACGCGATATTTTGAGCCAAACTGCCGAGTCCATGTAACATAGGGTTTGATGAAGTACCTAACACCTTCTCGTCATATAAATTAGTCCCTGGATCCAAATTTAGAGTTATCAGCCTAGACTGCTTATTGTTATAGTGTTAATGTGAAGTTGATATCATAACTAGTCAGGGAATTAACAAAAGCTTAAAGTATGACTTTTATATTGACACTTCCACACTATTGACTGAGTCGAGCTGCCCACTTTTCTCTCCATTTCTGTGGCTTATTCAGTTGCTTTTATCATTAGGAGAACGTAAGTTGGTTAAAGAAGGTTTTTAACATGTAACCAGTTGATAAAAGAATGATCTACTGACTACTGATTTAGAAGCCCAGTTCATTATAGAGTTCTGCATCAGACTTTATTCAGTACTTACATATTTCTTACTGTGAACGCTCTTATTCTTTCCAATTAACGGTATGCTCTTCAGGCTGGTGGCTCTGTAAGTTCCAATGGACGACTACAGGGGCGACTTGAAGTTTCTAGGGCATTTGGAGATCGCCACTTTAAGAAGGTTTCCTAGTTCGATCTTTTTGCAAATTTACATGTTCATTTTGTTTTATTCTTGTCATAGGTAAACAGAGATGATCCACATCTAATTTTCCAGTCGATGATCTCTTTTTTAGGAATCTGGCTAGTCAGTTCTTTCTCCTTATTTGTGTTTCACTTTTAGCCCCCTTTGTTTGTAAAACCTATGGCTACAGCCTACGCTATTAATGGTTACCATTTTATTCTCGACCTGATCCATCTTTGCCATGTGGGGATAAACATGAAAGGGCCACAATGTAGATTTAAGGATGTAACTTAGTTAATTAACAGTTACTGAAACGGAGTATTAAAGCAAAAGGTTCTTTCTCGCTGCTCCTCTCTCCTCCCATCTGCCACCAGCGCTGTGCTTACTTCACACCCAGAGGAGTTCTAGATTTTTATGAAATGATCACACGAGATTTGGTCCCAGGAAAACATACCGGTCCTTCACCTGTGCCTACCAAGCAAAAAAAAAAAAAAGCTTTGATAAATGGGGATCAAGCACCTATTATTATATCTGCTTTTGGTTGATCTGAACTCTTCTATCCATCCATGTTGATTTTGTGACTAGGCTGTTTTTGCAAAGAACAAAGCCTAATACTAAGAGGTGGGCTAACTTATATTTATGTATGTACACATAGAGTAACAGGTGAACCCATAAGATCCCGGCTACAATTTTTGGATTTACATAAATCAAAACTGCAACAAATATCTGTAAACACATGGCCTAGTATGTAAGGTGAAGCGGATCATGGGACTGCTGGTTGTTGTGGTAGTGACGAACAGAGGAATGAAATGAAACTTTGGAGAGATTAGATGTAAACCAATGGAGGAAAGAGAGAGGAGAATTAAAAGGTGTGCCCATAGTTGCACGAAGCAGGCACTGATTGACAAGCTCTGTGCTCTCGGTGAGGGTAGTCTGCAACAGACAAGGAGGTTTTAAGGACTTCAAAGAACAGGGAAAAAAGGAACCGAGTCGAAAAGGGCTTAATTTTTGGGTACCCCCTAAGTTGTTCCATGCATCTCTGTCCAGCTGATGAGATCGAGTTCCCACATTAGCTTGGGACATGATCCCATGGAGCTCCTAAGTTGGTATTGCAAAAGCGAGTTTCCGCAAGAGAAGGGTCACCATATGAGGACTTTCCTGCTACTAAGGGTGTGCTGGATAGGGTATGTTAAACTATCGTTTCTGTTGCTAATTCATTGCAAGGTGTTGCCGGCGGTGATGGAGGGTATTAATGGGTGTTTACAGTGCCTGATAGCTCGGTAATACGATGCTGTAACGGGATAAACATAGATAAATCTGGGCCCATGAAAAACCTGGATCATGTTGAGAAGGATGTTGTTGCACGTATTCCGTGACAAGGAGGAGCCAAATTACTAGCTAAGGCCATGTAGAGTTAGCATGAGAGTTCCTTTCGAGCTTTGAATCCTAGTACAGGTTGATGCATCATTATTTGAAATAAGTGTGTTATTTGCAGGTGGGTGTTGTTGCAACCCCAGATATCCATTCTTTTGATCTTACGGAGAGAGACCACTTCATCATTCTTGGCTGTGATGGCTTGTGGGGGGTACCTCTTTTATTAATTGCCTTGTTCATTAGAAAGCTATTCTGTTGGTCCATATTTATCAAGTGATTCACTAGCATTAATTGTTTGTTCTTTGTTTTCCAGGTTTTTGGACCAAGTGATGCTGTTGAGTTTGTTCACAAGCTGTTAAAGGTTACTTTTCACTTTCAATTTAGTGTTCATAATTATCATTCTGACAGAGATTAGTCATTTGAAGTTTACCAAACTGTATGAGCTGGCTTTCGCTCTACAATGTCTTTAATGTGACGGTGAACCACTCCAAATTGTCAATGGCTGCTTTGAAGGAAAATTGTCTTTCTTTTTTAATAAGTGGGACTTTTTAACCAATTTACGAGTGTTGTCCATCACGAATGTGACAGTGAACCACTCCAAATTGTCAATGAATTATTTCGAACAGTGCAATATACAGAAAAGCTTGGGATTTTCATGGGACCATAAAGAATCAACATCTTTTCAGAGCCACCTAAAATTCTCTTTAGTGCGGTTAATCTCTTTTTGGCTACCATTGTCTTTCAAAGCCAAATAACGTTCATCTGTCGGGGTGCAAAGCTACCAATCGATCATTTTCGTACAGCGAGATGAAGTTCTCTGCAATTAGATTTTCCCCCCTTCATATGATTTCTCCTAGCTAAAAGGAAAAAGAAGACAAAGAGAGCCATAAAACCTCATGGTGATTCAATTTAGAAGGTATACTATTGCGGAGTAGCTAGTTTATTTTTGGAACACACAGTGCTCTATGAATCTGCTTATCGCCCTTGCTGAAAATAAGTCGTATTCGAGGTCTAAATTGTTGGAGTTGTACTTGTTCATATAGACCGCTTTTCAAGCGTAGCCTTCTTCACCTTTACATTTGTTCGGCAGGAGGGCTTACCAGTTGCAGCTGTGAGCCGCCGTCTTGTTAGGGAAGCTGTCCGTGAGCGCCTGTGCAAAGATAACTGCACTGCAATTGTCATCATTTTCAGGAAAAGGTAGTCAAAGCCTGCTCAGACAGTTGACTTTGGAAGGATCTTTACTGCAAATCAAGTGAATTCTGTTCTGGCGCCTACAACATTGCTATTGGCTTGTTCACAGGATGCATTTACTGGGTTCCCATGTTGTCTACTGTATTTTGGCTCTATGAGTTGGATGGCTGTTGCCTTTAATGTTTGAGAGACTACTTGATGTTTCAAAGTCCATCGCCCCCCAAAGGATTGCCCTCTGAGCTATCCATGCGATCCCCAACCCTAAAAGGATTGCTCGCTGAGCACATCTACTGCTAGAACGTTTCTAGCAGCGGATGTGTAATTGGACGTTTCTAGTAGAATCGTCCGGTTGCTTTGAGAAGCCCAACGACCAGAGCGATTGCGCACCTATTCACCAGGCCCTGCGACACCTTGGTCACAGGCCGCTGCACCGTCAAACATTTATCAGCCACTCTCACTACGAATGATGTTGGCTGTGCTTAAAAGCAATCTTTTTGGCATCTCTTAGGGGAGTAATTTTCAAAGCAATCTTTTCTCTTTTTCTTCCAACAAAAAAAAAAAGGATAAAATAAATAAGACACCAAAGGAGGTTCGATTCCGAGACATCACATAAATGACTGCTGACAATCTACTATATAAATCGGTCACTGGGCAGCAAACACAAGCACCCGAGCTCACTAAAAACAGAGATGGGCAAAAATGTCAAGAATGCGAGTTTTTGCCCTAAATTTTTTTTAGGACTAATTACACCTATGTCTCAATGTTAGGGTGTAATTACAGTCAAGGACACAAAGTGTCAAAATGTAACATTCCGTAACCAAAAGTGTTTCAAATGTATCACCCGTGTCCATCCGTCAGGGTTCCGTCCAAAAAGTGTACTTTTTTATGATGTCATCGATACGTATTTTTAAAATGACAATGCTACCCCTTGTACTGTATGTATTGTATATTTTTTTAAAAAAATTTATATTAAGATATCAAGCCTTAATTAAAGATCAAGGTAATTCAATTCAATTTTCAACTCAATTAGGGTTTCAATCTACCAATTAGGGTTTCAAAACCCTAATTTGCAAACCTTAATTTTCAAAACCAATTAGGGCTTCAATTCAATCTTCAACTCAATTAGGGTTTCAATCTACCAATTAGGGTTTCAAAACCCTAATTTACAAACCCTAATTTTCAAAACCAATTAGGGCTTCAATTCAATCTTCAATTCAATCTTTAACTCAATTTGTATTTTGGTATTCAATCTTCAATTCAATTCAACCGCCGAAGGTCAGGGTGCAGCGCCAGGGACGGGGGAGGAAGGTCGGGGTGCAGCGCTGGGGATGGGGGAGGAAGATGGGTTGCAGCGCAGACGGGGAAGGGGGAGGAAGATGCTTCATCGAGCCTCTGCGAGCATCGCGCCGAAGCCACCGTGCTGCTACACCACTGCAGCGGGCGATCAACTCCGGCGCTCCTTCCGATCGACCAGTGAAGGAGACGCTGGCGACGAGGAAGGGGGAAGGGGAAGGGGGAGGGGGAGAGTGGGGGGTGACCGGGTAGGGTAGGGGCGACGGGGAAGGGAAAGGGGTAGGGGGAGGCACAGGCTAGTGGGGGGGGGGAGACAATGAAAATTAGGGTTTCATGTGGTCCCAGGGGCAAATCAGGATTTCAACTTTTATTTAGGAGCAACTTGGTCTTTTTGTCAGAACCGTTAAGTATTTTGGTATTCCGTTTGTCAATGGACATAAGTGTTACATTTTGAAACTTTGTGTCCTCGGGTGTGATTACCCCCAAACCTCGGGGGTAATTACCCCCAAACCTCGGGGACATAGGTGTAATTAGCCCTTTTTTTATTACTTAATTACTCATCTACCCCAAATTTAACTTTATTTACCTATCTAACTCATTTTTGAAAATCTCACTTTCAAATAGAGATTTCAAGCTGAGAAAACGTGGTTCTAAATCACGTTTTTAATATATTTGTTTAATCATAGTAACGTTTGCTTGAAAACGTGGTTTGGAATCACGTTTTCTCAACTTGAAATTTATCTTTGAAAGTTAGATTTTCAAAAATAAATTAAATAAGTAAATAAATAAAGTTAAAAAATAGAATAAAAAATAATTAAATATTAAAACAGAATTATTTATGACAAAAACTCACGGGAATGCGGTTGGTAAAGCCGCCCCAAAGGATTTCAAAATATTACACCAATCTAAATAGCTACATCAAATGCCGCACCTCACCTCACCTCAATGCAAATCATGAGTTCGGAGACAAACGCATGTTAAACAAATGATTGTGTTCAGAACTTCGGTCAACCGCTGTTTCTCTGGCACCACACAGGATTTATTTATAAAGAAAATATGGGTTCCCACTTCCCACCTTGCATTCTCGTTAATAATACCCTACGCACCAAGTTGATGGAAGTAGGTTCATGAATATGGGTCAATAATACCTTTCTCTGATATGCCAGACATATTAAGATTATTTGTTTATGATTTTCCAAATAAGTACTAGTATTAATCTTGTGCGTTACACACAGAATCAACGACAATTAATTAAAAATTCATACTTATATGTCGATTAATAATAATAAATAATGTTATTTTCACCTTTTTATGAATTTTCTACCATTTTTAGCAACAATATTAATAAATGTGTTGATATTTTTATTAATAAAACTCACCTAAAACAGCATAAAAAGTTTTGCGACATAAGAGAAAATACAATAGAGATATAATTATATGTACATATAGACATATATATACATATATATACATATACATTTTATATTGCTTATAATAAAGTAAAAGGAGAGAGAATAATTTTTTTAGATTGTCATATTAGACTTGTGTAAAATATAGGAAAGTTTTAAGATTTAACTAAGATATAGATTAGAACGAAATATAAATTTAAAATTGAGAGAGAGAGATTTGTTTTTAAATAGAACATGCTGACGCGGAAGAGAGAAAAAGTGAAACTTATTTAATTAGTTGAATGCCAAATGGCATAAAAAGAGGCGTGCCAAGTAAGAAAAAGAATGTTACATTCTCTCAGTTTCGGCTTATATATATGTGTGTGTGTGTGTGTGTGTGTGTGTGTGTGTGTGTGGGTTACAGAGGCTTTCAAGTTGCCTCAGGACATCATTAATAGTTATTATTAGGTCATGACATACCCGTATACATAACCGCAAAGGTCAATACTAACAAATTACCTAATAAAACTCGTATATACTACAATCAAGTTAAATTAGAGCATATCCTATTTACGGACCAAAAGGTGAGTTTAGTCCTATTTGGGGTTTAAATACAAGAGCTAAGTTTTAGCACTTTGAATGCCTGAATCTCATTACAAAATTCAAAAATGGTCCTCGTGTTTACACGTACTTTCTCCTTCCCTCTTCCACCCTGTTTAGGCTTTCTAAGCAAGCCGAAAATATCAGAATCATCGTAAGGACCACAAGCTATGCTATCTTTTACTTTTCCTAAAATTGTTCGGATTAGATGCACATAAAATTTCATATTTTGGGCATGTTTGCACGAAGTATCCAAGACTTCGTTTCTTATTCCCACCACCGTGAACTTCTATTTTTTGTACTCAATACACCAATTGATTGAAAAATCTTGATGTCAAATTAAAATTTTGAGAGTGAAATGGGGATTTCATCTCATTCTTGTAACTTAAGTCACCAATTTTCCCAAACCACTTGCCGCCCCCTTTTCCCAAACTAAGCCACCACCACGTCTCAACCACCTCATGGCCACCAACCTCTTAATCTAGCCACGCCATTGGCGTCACCTTCCTTTCCCCCTCCGCGACAATCACCATCTACATGTGGGTTGAATTTTGCCAATAGCTCAATTTGGGGATCCATAATTTGGTTGTGAATTAGGTTTTGGTTTTGATTAGAGGTTGCTTCAAATTTTTATTGAGCAATTGCGCTGGTATCTAACTAGACATGTCTTCTATGTTGGGTGATGGGTGAAAATGACAGAAATGAAGGTTATGTGATTTCGTTAGTGCTTGATGATGGCGTTGGTTGATGTCACAGAGATTGGAGGTGGAACCGTAGGTCTAGACAAGAGAAATAGTGGAAAGAAGAAGATGTAGCTGCCACAAGGGTTTGACTTTGATGATGTGTCTATCATATGTGTTTTGACGATGATGATATGGCTGCCACGTACGCTTTTGCTGTAAATCATCGGATTTGCCCTTCAAGATTAAACAGACACCTAAAAAATTAAGTTTTTTTCCATCAATTAGTGTCTGAGGCACAAAAATATAAGTTTTGGTGGTGGGGAAAAAAAAACCTGGTGAATCTTGTGCAAACGAACCCAAATATGGGTTATATGTGCATTTAATTGAAATTCCCTTTTATTTATTCATAAGAAGAGTATATCCATCAATTGCCTAACCTCCCTCCTTTATTTTACTACAAGTCGTGTATATAGTTTCGGCTCCTTTTGGTAATCATTATTTTTTCAGTTTTTTCTCCAATTTTTTAAACTGGAGAAAATAACGCGTTTGGTACACAGTTTTTTTTCCTTCAATTTTTAAAATATGGCTATTTTTTAAAACTCCAAAAAAGAGTTTTCGATTTTTAGTTTTGGTTTTTATTTAGAGACCACCCCCCTGCCGGCAGCCACCACCCACCGCCGGCCACCGCCACACCCCACCACCGCTACCGCAAACCACCACAAAAAAAATCAAAATAAAAACTGGGTAATCAAACACCCAAAAGAAAAAACTCAAAATAAAAACTGGGTAATCAAACACCCAAAAGAAAAAACTCAAAATAAAAACTGAGTAATCAAACACCCATTTGTTTTCGTAAAAAAATAATAATAAAATAAACTGATTTTTATTTTTGTTTTTTTGAAACAGAAAACTAAACTGGAGGTGTTACCAAACGCTACCTTCATCTCTCATTTTATTTTCTATCAGTTTTTCCATTTCTCATGATTCTCTTCTCGACGGCCTTATTCCTTTAAATTTCGACACACGGGTTATAATTATTATTTTATATTATTCTTTCTATTTTAGTATTGTTACTAAAATTTTATTGTAAGTATGATTACTATTGTTGTTGATGATAATGTTGTTGCTGTTGTTTGGAATAGACTTTTTCTATCATTTATGTGCTATTTAACTTCTTCATTTGTTTCTAAAAGGCTAACAACAGTCACTAAGATCCATTTTTATAAACAAAAAGTAGCAGATAACTCATCCGAAAAGGTAAAAGTAACATGTAGTTATGGTTACTACTGTTTTGTTATTACTATTAGACATACAAGTTTGGAATTTCTCGATGAGTGTTTGGTAGTTGTTGCTCCAGGGAGAGCATGAGATCAAAACTAGTTTATTATAATTTGGGAGAGACTAGATAGGTGGGATTAATAGTCAGCGGAAAGAAAAAGCTGGGACTCTTGCTTAACAACCTGGCCAACGTGCTCGACCTCCATCTTGTCTCCCCCAACATAGTTCAATTCAATTCTTGACTATACATGGAAACGGTCTTTAGGTAAGCCAATCACCACAAAGTGCATATCGGCATTACGGAGAGATGGATAAATGCTTCAAGAGCACAGTGCATAAAATGGATATCTATGACTTGCATCAAGCTGATGGTAAGCGACGGTTCGGATAAAAAAGAGTTGACGGAGAAACAATGGCATGTATAACACTTGTGAGAAAACAATGAGCATGAACTTTGGCTTACAGGGCCACCGGAAGCTCTGTGATCTACCATCTTGTGTGTGGTTAGACCATTTCTAAGAACTTATTACAAAAGCGGACGAAAATGATTCTTGTGCTAACCAACTAGTTTTGATGCAAAGACTTGGGGTGAGTTGAGCCAATAGGCTCTCACTACAGAAGTTTGCTAAAGGTGAAATGTCATCGAACACGCAAGCGTGCGGGCGCGCACACACAAGTAATGTCTTTGCTAAGAGCTTTAAGATACTTGTACATTGTGCATACCAGTAATGAACTACGGACCTGTGATGAATGGTGCATTCGAATTAAATTTCTTATAAAGCTACATTAATCTATATCTACATACACATGGTTCTGCATGATTAGTCTGCATATGGTAGTGAGACAGGTTTTGCTACCCTCATGCATCAAATAATAGAAACTATATATATATATATATATATATATATATATATATATATATATATATATATATATATATATATATATATATATATATATATATATAAGCAGCTGCCATTGTGAAAGAAGCTTCTTAAGAACAAACACTTCTAGTGAAATAAGGGGATGAGAAGAATGGGACGACCTAGCTTTATGTCTGAGAAAATGAAGCTTCTTACAGCATTGCTTGCTTTGCAGCTCTGCTATGCAGGATTTCACATTGTCTCTAGAGTTGCATTAAACATTGGTGTTAGCAAAGTTGTTTACCCCATCTACAGGAACATCATTGCACTGCTTTTGTTGGGTCCTTTCGCTTATTTCTTTGAGAAGTGAGTCATCTTATGGCCCCTTTATATATTTACTGATTCCGTCATAAGAAGGCAACGGGGTTGTTATAAGAAACGTAAATGCAATGCTTTTTTGGTGGTTGTCGCAGCCAACATCCTCCCGTTTGCTATTCCACTCGGCAACCAAAGTTGTCAATCGGTTGTGGTTCGCAGTATAGAGCAATGCCTCCATACTGGGGCTACATAGTCCCCCAAGTGACAAACTAGATCTTTTTCCCCAAGCATGGCGTACTTTTCTATTTATTTTCTTCTCCTTTTCATGAATTTAATGGCGCATTATTGTGCTTTCCTTTATTTTCAGGAAAGAAAGGCCACCTCTTACTTTTGCATTACTGGTTCAGTTTTTCCTCCTGGGACTATTGGGGTAAGCAGAACCATGTAACTGAGAATTTTCTTCCTCTCTTCTTTATTTCCATCCCCAGGTTACCTGTTGGTTTTTTTTGTGTCCCCAGAATCACCGCAAACCAAGGTTTTTACATCTTAGGGTTGTATTATGCATCTCCAACCTTGGCATCCGCCATGCAAAACTCAGTTCCTGCAATCACTTTCGTCATGGCTTCTGCTCTAAGGTACTTGCCTCACTTTTAGGTGCATTCTGCACGGGTGTATATGATCAATGATCTCTCTCTTTCTTCCCCTCAGACTTGAGCAAGTTAAGATCACAAGAAGAGATGGGTTAGCAAAAGTTCTGGGGACAATTGCAAGTGTAGGGGGTGCCACTATTATGACAATATATAAAGGCCCTCCTCTTGTACACCCAGATCAGCAGCCGATTGGAAGTAGTAAAATGAATGATGACATGCTTGAGATGCAGAATTGGACATTGGGGTGTATATATTTACTTGGGCACTGCTTATCATGGGCTGGTTGGATGGTCTTTCAGGTAAACAAAGGATCACACTTAAACAAAATGAAGTTATTCATGCATCCATTCCAAAATTCGAGTGACTTCAAAACTTTTGGACGTAAAGTTAAGATCCCAGTTCAAGTATGCAACTTACTACATGCATCACATACGAGCAACTGAAAAACATCTGAATTTTGCAGGCTCCTGTGGTGAAGAACTACCCAGCTAAACTCTCACTCACCTCTTTTACATGCTTATTTGGACTGATACAATACCTAATCATAGCAGCCTTTGTCGAAAGGGATCCCAATCATTGGCGAATCCAGTCTGGAGGAGAGATATTTACAATCTTATATGCTGTAATACAACCATCAGCCACCTCTCTGTTTCTTTCTATCAAAAACTAGGGTGTTTCTAGCTAGACGTCGTTTGTGTTTTAACACACAATATATTTACCGTAGTATATGCTTGTTTTAGGGTATCATATCCTCTGGCATTGGCATCTCCCTGCAAACATGGTGCATTCACAAAGGAGGACCGGTGTTTGTTGCCACCTTCCAGCCGGTGCAGACAGTTCTAGTCGCGGTCATGGCCTTTCTAACTCTTGGCGATCAATTATACTCTGGAGGGTATGTAGATCGGGGGAGAGGGCATTTTCACTTTGAATGCAGTTTTAAAATCTGCTTCCGTACTTGTTAATTTTGTTTCTTGCTTTTAGTTTTCTATTTCTAGAAAGCTAAACTAACATGTTGCGCTTTGTATAGCAAATAGTCACACCTCGAACACGACTTGATCTCTATAGCGACGACATGATTGCATTTTCTACGGACACCGAAATGCATCCCAACCCCATCGCTAACTTGCATTTTTGAATGTTTTCCTGCTTGTTTTGCAGAATTATGGGTGCAAGTCTCATTGTGGTGGGTCTCTACATGGTTCTATGGGGTAAGAATGAAGAGACAAGGGTGGCAAACCAAGATAAGGAAGAAACTTTGAGAAAGCATCTTCTGGATGCAGACAGCAAAATCGAAGGATTAACTGGTGTTTCTGACGCCCCTTAGCGCCTATTATTAACAACTCAAAAATGACAATTCCACATTTGGATAATTAGGGTCTGAAACGTGTAAATCTAAGAGCCATATTTTCTGTGCCTTTGTTGGTTTCGCGTATAAATTTCCTCGGGTAAAAAGCCTGGAAGAGAAGCCCATTTCAATCGTGTTAAGGGCAAAGGACATAATTAAATGTCAAAAACTAATCAAAATGGCATGAATTCAAAGCAAACGCCAAACAAACGATTCACTTACCTCGACAATTGACCTGAAACGCAAATAATACAGACCTGTCACCCTTCGCATGTTGCAAAATGCAATTAAACTACTCACTGCTAGTTCTGAACACCATACTCAAGAGCACACCGGTTTTCCCAATCCTAACGGTGTACCGTTTTGGATTTACCATTTCATATGGTAAGTACGATTTTGATACGATCCCGGGTACATGAACAAAATACAATTAGTCTATCGTATTGTTGGGTATTACAAAATGTCTTCATTTTTTTTTTTCCAGCAGTATATAAAGTGTCTTTCTAAAAGAAGTTCAAATGAACGAAGTACTTCAAAAAGGGGAATGCACTGTACCGAAGAAGAAAGAAACGCGACTTGCGCTTCGTCGAACCAAGCCTTCAGATCTGTACTTGACTCGCCCTTCCTTCGTCACTACTACCTTGCAATCGGACTCTCTCTCTCTCTCTCTCTCTCTCTCTCTCTACAAGGTGAATCGTTGAACTCATCGACGACGATGACAAAAGTTCAGTGGACATATGTTACATATGTTTTGCATTGATTCTACGGCGGATCTAGGTCTTCACAGAACGCTTTTGAGCTTCTTGACCCAACGTATCTTTGAATCACCACCCCGCAGAAAGCGGGCAGTACGTGCATTTTGTCCGGCCCGGTTTTCTTGCCAGTATTTGACGAGATTTGAAACTCGTACAACAGGCATTATGCACCACCAGTAAATGCAGAAAATGATGCGTACCGGGCAAAACGAAAAGGCATGGATTTTATAACCATGTCTTTTAAACAATCTACAGACTTGTGGGAAATACCGCAGACTACCGAAGGCAGCATGAACCGAGCCAAACCAACAAACCACACACTCCCCCCACCAAACCATACAAAAAGGGACCCCGACTGCAGTAATCAGCATTTTCCACTCTACTCCTATTTTGATCTTAGATTCCAGATCAGCCGAACCAGCATTTTCCATATACACCCGCATTCACTCCTAGAGCTCTTAACAAACAAGATATAAAAAAGCTACTTTATAAGAAGAAAAGAAAAGAAAAGGTAATCTCACTACGCAAAACAATTACACTGCTGACGAAGTTGATAAATAGAGTTCATGGGGGGATAAAAGAATAATATTTGTTGAGAAGCATAGACTAATCGTACACTAAAACAATATTAAGCAAACACAAGTACCACAGTGGAATCTAACTCCACATTTTTACTCGAACTCAAACTTCACCAATTCTGGATAGTAGTAGTTACTCAAATCAGTAAAAGTTATTGTCGACATTAGAAAGTAAGGGTCATATGGGACAATAGAGAGTAACGGGTCAGTTACAAAATTAAAGTGCATGATTTATACGCTAGAACTCCATAAGACTGAAAGGAGGGCAGATAGGGAGAAGTAGGAAACAAGAGAAGAGTAGTACATCCGAGTAGATAGTTCAAGTACTGCTGTCGATGGGTATAGCAACATAAACAGCCAAGAAGCCACGTATCCATGTATCATAACCATCTAATTAGATCCTATAATGGACCATCCCTCTTGTTTCCCAGGAAAAAAAATTTGGAGGCGTACTAGAGTAACCTGGAACAAAAAATGGTTACCAAATCATTGGCCAACTTGAAGCATCTAATCGAACCAATCCTAGCCTATCCCACCTTCCTGGAGTTGGCTACATGATTCTATGATGTACTCTCTTTCCATCCACTCCACATTAGTTTCGCTCTTCCTCTTCCCTTTGGACTAGTCTTCCAAGCTAGTGCATTTAGTCGTCGTTGGACCAGTCCGAATCTTTCGAAGTGATTTTCTCTAGACTAATCGCCAATTGGTGATACTTCCACCGGCACTCAAATATGTGCATTCTCTGATTCTTGTTACACCACAGATTCACCTTAACATCCTAAGAACTACCGTGCTAACTTTTTGGACAGATTATTTCTTAGTTGCCCAATATAAGCATGCCACCCGACTTTATAGGTATGCACACAAAATATACGATACACACTTCTACACAAAATTCAACAGCATCCCTACCTTATCCTTTCTATTGATAGTCGACCCGAACAAATGAAATTGTTCGCTACTGGACGGGAAATTCTTCAGAGGAGAGTCCCCATGTGGTAGTGACGAGCACGCCACCCAACTATGAAAACAGAGAAAGTCGGCCCGAGAGCAGCTAGTGCTCCCCAGTTCGACTGCACCTTAGCTCGGTTGCATGTCTTCAGTTTTCACCACTATACAGCATATATATGGCAATGTTAGGACTCCCCACACAAGAACTTCTCCTTAGCATCTCAATCTTCAGTATTATATGCTGGCTGAATGTACACTCCATATACTCGGTGTTACTTATTCCAAACTATACTGGGCTTCACTCCATATTATCGACATAGCATTAACCCTTGCTTTAGTTCTGTCACTTAATCATGCAGGACCTCATCTGAATATGTGTAGTCATTTTATCCATTATCAAGGCCATTTGTTAAGGGCTTACAGCTAACCCTTGACAGGTACGAACCTATGATCCCATTCCATAGTCGATCGGGATTGGCCAAAGGATCATTAAATTGACAGGAACTAACTTCAGAGTACGATCATAGAGCAGAATAGAATGATTGCATGATTGAATCCTACAATCCTACTAGGATCTTAAGAACCTACACACCTTGCTTTGCGATGTCTCTGAACATTCTCTTAATAAGAAGGTGGTTTGATCTATAGCTTATGCAATTGATATCCATATCCATCGGTCCCTCCCAATAACCAACTCATATACATGCCATGACAGAAGTTAAGACTATGATATTTGTGCTTTTTCTTTTGTTGGGGTGAAGATGAGGTTAAAAATTGACCACGATAAGTTGAAGTCTCTTCTAATTACTCCAGCATTTTTGTTTATGTCCATTCCTGGTCATAAATGTCTAACAAGGGGTGTGAATTCTGAAAATAGAAATATGACTCGCTTTCTGATATTTATCCTCTTAAGCTGTCAAGTGTTACCCTCATATTTTCAGGGTGTTGGCGCAATAGACTATAAAGATATAGATGTGGATGGAGAAAGTAGATTTAATCAATTTATATTGCTGGAATCCTTTTGTCATTTGAACAATGTTGGCTTGCTCTCTGAAAGATCAAATATGTGTTAGTTAACATTTATGTTAAGGTGATAATGCATAGTTCAGACCTCTATCTTCTCACATAAGCTGAATGTTCTTCTCTCCCTTATAAAGAATCTTCATTTAAAACTACAGTTTTAACCTATACCTATGAAGCATCGATGGTCCAAGTGTAAGCATTGGGTTTGAATCTGGTGCACGTGCGCGCTGTTGATTCTCCAGAAAGACCTGAATTCTTTACATCCAGATACGGTCAGGATACATCTCTGGATATGTCTCTGGCACAATGGTTCAAGTTCTCCACCTTTCCATCAAATTAAAAAAGGGGGCTTTAGGATTCCAGTAATTGGCGAAGAGGAGATCAAAGAAGAAGAGGACGATGGCCACCTGAAGTTCCACTATGGGAAGGAAGTGTATCAACAGTAGGGCAGATGTTCTGGTTGAATGACAGAGACATAAATTTATGGAATTTAATCTCACAATGAGGGAGGCTAAAAGTGTATAGCTTTACCAACACGTAAATCTTAAGCATTATAGTTGTACCTCCTTTCTTTTAGTTAGTTACTTATAATACACCCTTGACTTTGTTATAACTTTTGAAAAAGCCCCTTTTAAGAGATTTGATATCTATACTATATATTTGGATTCAACTGATGCCTTCTTTAGCTTTCAAATCTTTAATCTTATTTTTTAGTATCTTTAAAATTTTAAAAAGAACTAAATAGGCGTTAAACCAAGATTAGTCTGAAAGTAACTTCCAACCCATGAACTCTAACCACCCCATCACCTCCCTTCCCCCACTTCATAATCAATTACCTCCCTTCTCGTGCATAGGAGGGGTTTTAGCTAGTGTTTGATATATTCACATAACCCCCTAAGAAGATTGTACGATATGTTTTTCTACAAACTTAACACCTAGTCGGACATTTCTAGCATTTTTCCAACATATATATACACACGCGCACAAACATACACACGCACATATCTATGTATAAGAGATTGCATATCTACCAACGCTGGGATGCCACATAATACCAGCCCATCTTGGACCTCCCACCACAGCCACGTGAACAGTCCAAGATGCTTCTTTTCAAATGGCGCACTGGGAGCAACTCCCAAGCTGCCCCTCTGCCACCGTTTTAGGAAATATCCCTGCCAAGCCTCCAACCCACCATAAATTCCAGTAGAGATTCCATCAAAGGGTCAGTGCGCCACATAGTCTGCATCAAATAGGATAGCAATTCTCTAATGAAGTGCATCAAACTATCCGGCGCACTAAGTTTAGTCACAAATTGTACCCACTTCTTGTTTCCCACTCTTTCTAACTAACAACTCAGGCAGACCAGTTCAATCAACCCCAATTTTAATTCTAGTCATGAATCACCTGTTATTTCACCTTGAAATACACAACCACTCTCCAGCAACACCCCACAGCCACAACTACCACCACCTCATCAAAAGTTCCCGTCAATGACAACCAAAAGAGATTAAGAAAAGCAAGACATCATCAGTCCATCACCGCTGCAAACAGGCAACAAGGACAAACTTACTCGACTCCAGTACACTGAATTTCCAGCAAAAAGAAATAGAAGTCCGGGAATTACGTGTGACAACTCTAGGGTGCCAATATATAACTTTCCAATCAACACCATAACAATTCTCGGGTTTTGAGAATTGAAAATTTGATGGATCAATTGAAGCAAAATTTTATGTCTGGCCAGGAATAGATATGCAATCTTCCTCGAACCGACCACATTGCGCCACCATCCCCGTCCATGGATTAAACCCAAGACAGCTCTGACCTGTGAAAATTGCTGTGGTTTGGATTTGGGCTTGGTTGGATAAATGGATTTCAGAAATTTTGCAAAGGGATTTTTTTCCTTTGCAAAGGGTGTGTGGATGATTTTGGGAGGAGGGTTGAATTAGATGAGGTGATGGACAGCAGCTAGATCAGCGGGCTCGATGGTGATTGAGGAGGTGTTTTGGTTGGTACGGTGGGACAAAAACTGGAGAGAGAGTGTGATCAGGTACATCAAAGAATCGAGGAAAAGCAATTGAAAATTGGCTCTCAACTTCAACACACATGTGATTTGTTAAAACAGAGAGTTGAATCTCTTTTGGAAGTGTCAGTTTTTTATTTTATTTAGTGGATTCATTTTAGGTGGTCAGGTTCTTAGTTGCAGGAAAATCCTAATAAGGTGACGTTTCTCTCTCGGAAACTCGCTTTTACGATCCCAAGTTACGAGTTCCATGGGATCTCATCCCGAGCTAATATGGGAACTCAATCCCGTTAGCTGGATAGAGATGCATGAAACAAGTGAGAGAATACCTGAAAATCAAGTCCTTTTCAACTCAATTCCTTATTTCTCTCCTCATTCAAGTCCTTAAAGCCTCCTTGTCTATTGTTGCTGGTTATGTAAACTATACTAAACAAATGATAATACTCTTTACTCATTTATTTATTCAAGCCGCTCCCAACCTCAGATTCTTCTTGGTGCTTACGCTCCCCCGCCCCCGCTCCCCTTAGTGCAACTAAGGTCAGGTTAGGTAAGTTCCCCTCTTCTTTGATTATGGAGAGGGTATATGTGTAGTTCTGATCTTTGGGTCTTAAAGGTTACCTAGGCTTGTGGTAAACAGTTTGTAAGCTGCTTGTCACTTCTTTGAGGTTCCTTCACCCTCAAATACTTAGCTACTAAGAAACCTTTTTCATCTTAGCTTCTAAATAGGGCTGTAATGCTTCACTCCAGGGAAAATTTGATATAATAGAGAATTTTCAGCTTTCATCCTTCTTGCAATTTGTCATCTTGCTTGTGGTTGGGATGCTCAAAAATCCTTAAATATGATGCCTAGGGGTCTCTAGGAGCAATTCCTGGAGTTTTACCTTCTCAATCCTGTGTGATCCTAAGGATCTCAAGAAATGATAGTATTTTATTTCTGCACCTAAATTCTAGAAATTACATCTTAAGTCATTTCACCGCGATTTCAAGTGTCAGATGAAGAGGGAGAGAAAGATAATGGGAATGCGAATGGAGAGAAGAATATGCTCAGTATTGTGGTCGATGTGAACATTGCGACAGACTATTTGGAGCACTATATTGTTTTCTATTTCTTTTTTTACTAAAAAGGCATGTTGGCAATGCCACAATGGTGGGCTAGGTAGGGATGCTCTGGATGTGTGTATGTGCCTACACATGTGTATATCATGCCAGCATCTCTGAAGCACCCAATTCTAATTATATTTGAAAAACGATGTATCCCCGTATCCGCACCAAGCACCGACACCAATGCTTCTTACGGTTTATGTTCTTTCCCTTGTTCATAGGATCTTGTGAACCGATTTGATGATCTGATCCTAACAAAAATAAAATAGGGCTCTGATCTATAAACTTGGTAATCCTCCAGCAGTGAACCTTACTATTCTGCAAGTCCATTATAGTGTCTCCTTTCTTCTCCCTGACCCACCATGAAAATTCTCTAGGAACTATGATGTTTGCTTTCCCCGATCAAATAAGTGATCCTTCTTATTCTCTCTATATTCTACAACTATCCTCCTCACAGAGTAAGTGGTGTTAGTGAGGATGGGTCACCACCCCTAGGGAATAGTCTGGATAATAGTAGGAGTAAGCTCACGCATGGCGAAGAAATTGCTATAACTTAATGGGAGCATCTCAGGCATTAACTTAAACTGACACGTATTCTGCTTACACGTCCTCATCGTTGCTCAACCAAGCATTCCCATAGTTGCATGGTACGTCTTAATCCATTCCATCCATTCCCGTGATAAAATGTACAGCCCCTTATATGTACTGATCAATAGCAAAATACACTTGCGCCAGTCATCAGGCAGCAAGTCATTCTAAATCTTAGTTGCAGGAAACTCCTAATATGGTGACGTTTCTCTCTCGGAAACTCGCTTTTGCGATCCCAAGTTAGGAGCTCCATGGGATCTCGTCCCAAGCTAAGATGGGAACTCGATCTTGCTAGCTGGATAGAGATGCATGGAACAAGTGATAGAATACATGAAAATCAAGCTCTTTTCAACTCAATTCCTTGTTTCTCTCTTCCTTCAAGTCCTTAAAGTCTCATTGTCTGTTGTTGCTATCTATGTAAACTATGCTAAACAAATGATAATACTCTTTACGCATTTATTTATTCAAGCCGCTCCCAACCTCAGATTCTTCTTAGTGCTTACGCTTCCCCGCCCCCGCCCCCGCTTTGTGCAACTAAGTTCTAAATTACTGTCATTTATTTTGACAAAGTTGCTAAGCAGGGGCCGTTTTTTATAAGTAAACAGACAGATGAGTTCTTGCTCACTAACCAGGACTTGCCGCCATCCGGAGACACTGCCAGAAATCAATGAATATGCCATCTGGCTCTAATGTCCTTCGAGCTTGCATCTTCTTCAGGAAGTTCTTTACCTCCTAGCCCCTGATTCAACACATATCTTTGAAGTTTCATCTCCCTATGAATGTTATGTTTCATTTAATTTAAGCTACCAAAATTGTTTTCATTTCCCTACTCCTCAACATTACATTTCCATCCTTTGATTTCCTCATCAAGACTTCAAACCTATTGTAGCAAATGTATAAAAATTATAATCCTTCATACCCAACATACTCTAAGGATGAGCTATGGTACCCAAAGAAAGAAGCGTAAGAATCAGGCTCAATTTTAGCACCCCTTACTACTTTCTAACCTTTTTTCTTAATATGTACATACCTTACACCAAAGACAGCGGCTCCTTCTACAAAAGGCGCACACAATAATCAAAGGCATCACTGTAACACCACTGATTTCAGTCTAAATTCAAGTCAATCAAACATCAAATTTTTATACTCATCTAGATCATGCTTCTTTAAACATATCCCAAACATCCTCTATAGTATATCAGGGCAGCGTCCATTTTTCGCCAAGTAACTTTATAAACAAAGACTGCACAATATAGGGGGAAAAGCTATAAATCTCAACTTATCTTTCTATAGACAACAAGAAGCTGTCCAGAAAATCTAACTAGGCATCATTGGACCTTGTAACACCATACTCAGCCCAAGAAAACAGAGTGGACAAAAACTATCATTTAACTTCAATAGGAGCTGCTCAACATCCCTAAAGGCTCACTAATGTCTTTTTTCTCCAAATGCACCAAGACAAGCTAAGAGAAATCAACTCCCACTCTTAAAGAAAAAAAGCACAGAACTAGAGCAAGAAATTCAATGATACGCCACAAGTTACCTGAGGTTTATGTCAAGAAAAACACTAAAGTTCAGTAACCAAAATAAACCCTGAAATACCCAAAATTAAAAATTAAAAAAAAAAACACACAGAGCAAAAGATGATATGAAAATAGTTTCTAATCCTTAACATAGTTGTGCTGTGATCAAATCTACCTCACGGTAACAATATCATCAATCTTCAGAATCATCCGCACACACTCAGTAGCCAGGGTAATTGCGCTGGTGCTCACTAGCAGAGGCTGCACCACATTCTCCTCAAGAATATTTGTGATCTGACCTTTCCTCACATTGATCCCAGCATTGATCTCACCTTGCGCGTGCCTATTACGAAGCTCAGTCACAATTGCAATTGGGTTCAGACCTGCATTCTCCGCCAAAGTGTACGGAATAACTTCGAGCGCCTCTGCAAACGACCGGATGCAATAGCTTTCCATCCCTTGCAAGACCTTTGCCCAGGCACCCAGCTGCCTCGAGAGCTCAATCTCCGGCGCACCACCACCAGCAATCAAAAACTTCTTGTTCACGAGACACCTCACCACGCACAAGGCATCGTGCAAGCTCCGTTCCGCCTCATCAAGAACAAGCTGATTCGAACCCCGAACAAGCACGGTTGTGGTCCTACCCATATCCTTGATCCCAGTAATTTTCACAACCTTCCCGTCTCCAATGGAAACCTCCTCAACCAAATCTGCATACCCCAGCTTCTCGGCACGAAAATGCTCGATATTCGAAATAGGCAGGCAGTTTAACGTCTTGGTAATGAACTCAATGTCATCGCGCTCAACGTCCTTAACCACCAAGATCTTAGCCTTGGCAAGATAATGCAGCGACAGGTCAGTAACCGCGTCCCTCAAAATACTCTTCTGAATGAGCAACACATTGCACCCGGTTGCCTTGATCTTCTTGATCATACTCAAGATGTAATTCCTCTCTTCCTTAAGTATCCTGTCCATCTGGGTGTAATCAGAGACAACGATGGACTGCTCAATATCGGTTTTGGGGGGCGAGATCTGGAACTGGATGACGGCGATCTTGGCATTCTCTACACGGGTGGGGCCCCCAGCGGAGTGGCTCACTTTCTTGTCGAACACCAAACCCTTGACAAGCTCGGTGTCGTCAACAGTACCGCCTAGCTTCTTAACTATCTTGACGTCGCGGAGGTCGACAAGATCGGGCTTGTGGGGGTCAACAACGGACAAAACGGAGTCAACGGCGAGGGGAGCCAAGAGGGAGGAGTACTGGGAGACGACCTTGCTGTTAAGGGAGGTGCTGGCGGACTTGACGAGGGAGTCACGATCGGAGAGCTCAACGGGGACAGCCATGGCGGCGAGGATCTCGACGGCCTTCAAGGAGGCCTTGTGAAGGGAGTCGGAGACGAGGGTGGGGTGGATGCCGGAGTGGAGGAGGGTCTGGCACTGCTTGAGGAGGGCGCCGGCGATGACGACGACGGTGGTGGTGCCGTCGCCGGCGACCACGTCCTGGGACTTGGAGAGCTCGACGAGCATCTTGGCGGCGGGCTGGAGGACCTCCATCTTGTTGAGGATGGTGGCGCCGTCGTTGGTGATGATGACCTCGCCCGACGCAGTGGAGATCATCTTGTCCATGCCCTTTGGGCCCAGGCTGGTCCGCACCGCGTCCGCCACCGACCGAGCCGACGTGATGTTGGACATCCGGATGTCGTCTTTGCGCTTGTTGTCCACGTAGCTCTCCGTCTTGGAGGAGACTGTGCGCGGCGCCACTTGGACTGCCAGCGAAGCCATTGGTGGCAGTACTGGTGGTGGTGGTGGTGGGATCTAAATCCTAGATGCGTGTGTGCCGAAAATGAAACTAAACCCTAGATTTGGGAGTGTTGGAGTATGAGGCAGTCGCTTCGAGTGACTACTTTGAAACTTGGGGTCTATGCCGTTAGGGTTTTAAGAGGGGAGACTATTTATAACCTCTCTCTGAAACATTACAACTCACTTTAATGGATCTAAAAATAATATAACATTTATTTTATTTTTTTAAATACAAATATTAAAATAAATTTATTCTAGACATATCTCTAAAATTAAAAAGTAACTAGATCCTATGTCCAATATACTAGCTCCTCTGCCCAACATCCAAGACTTTAGAACCCCAATGATGATTAATCTGCAGTGGAGACAGAAAGTCACATCGAGCCCTTTCTAAATAGGGCTACAACTGCAAAATTCGGTAAACTAGATGGCACCGCTTCTGCAAATTTCGACGAAACCTGAAAAAAGCACTGTCAAAACCACAGTTCTTCACAAGCCAAAGATCCAATCTCCTCACCCCACTTCCCCCACCATCTACCCTGACCTCTAACCCTCACCCCATCTTCCCACATTCACAGAAAGACGAAAAGAACAAAAAAAAGTAAACTGCAACTAACAGATTTAGCACCCAAAAGCCCGTTCTCCTCACCCCCAATCCCTCCCACCCCCAAACCCCTACCCCCTGAAGAACAGAAGCAAGAAGGGAGAAACAAGACCAAAATCAAACAAGAATAAAACTAAGAGAAGAAAAAACAACAAATCAAGACATAGATCTAGCAACACTTCCACTTGGATTAGATGTAGCTCAGATTTAGAAGAAAGAAATAAAGAAGATCTGGAGGCCAGGTGAGAAAAGTTTAGAGCTTGATCTTGGAAGCCATGGTGGCAGAGAAGCGACTGAGCAGTGATGTTGTCATATTTGGCTGGGCGTGAGAAGCAATGAAGCAACAACCACTTCGATGGCAGCAGGTGGTCGACAGGGCTACGGAACAGTTGGTGGCTGGGCTTGAGAGGAAAATAGGGTGAGGGGAGGCCAGAAACTAAGAAGGAGATAGGGGTGGTTGGGGAGAGAGGAGGAAGAACATCTCAACCCCCTCCCCCGGCGGCATCAGAGCAATTTGTGGAGATTCTTCTAGAGAGAGAAAGTAGAGAGAAGGAGGAGCGTTTTCTCTTATGTTATCCTTTTGCGCTAGATGACTGCTCTCTTCTTGAAACACTGCCGCGATTTCGCACCCAATTTTTTCTTGAGGAAAATATATGGCCTCGGATGGATGGAGTATAATTTTCTTGATTTTTTTCTTTTGATCATGAAAAATGTGAAGCAAAGAACATGAAATGACGGAGAAAACATTATTTCTTGTTTAGTCATTGTAAAATGTCACGAGCAAAAATACGTCGGAGTAATTTTTAACAAGAAAGTATCAAATATTCTCTTCGTTCCGTAAAAATTGATCATATTTTCTTTTCGGATCGTCCCGCAAAAGTTACTTACTTTCTAAATTAAGAAGAATTCTGAAGATATTTAACATATTTACCTTTTTTATACTTTTTTATTATATTTTTCTCCATATTTAATTCTCCACAAACACATTTTATTATATTTTTCTCCACATTTAACTCTCCGCAAACATATTTTTTTCTCTCTTGATCTACCTTTTTTATATTTTTTTTATTATATTTATCTGGACATTTAACACTCCACTAACCCATTTTCTTTCTTCTATCATTTCTCTCAACTGGTAGAATGAAAAACGCACAATATATGACTTAAATCCTCACTATACGTGCCAAGTCAAAATAAAATAATTTTTGTGGGACGAAAGAAGTACAAAATAAGAAACATACTTTTTCATCAAAAAAACGAGTGAAAAGTTAGGAAACGTACTTCCTTATTCTTTGATCTACTACATGGCCTCGAGTGAGAAATTGTAGCCATCTAGTGAGGTAGGCTTATGCAAGTAAATTTTTTTCTATGTTTTGGTGATTGAATATGGATTTTGATTGTTTAATTTATCTCGTAACTAAATTTTGTTTGGATTTGTATTTGCTTTTCATTTTTTTTTTGTGATTTATAGATGTGATATTTTGGGATTAATTTTATGCTACACCTCATAATTAGGTGTCAGTTGCACCCATCACCCCATGATTTTAAAATTGGCACCTAGCATCAAAAATTCAAAAATCTTGACTTCCATCACTAAATGACGGTCAAAATGCCTTTTGAGCACACGTCTATAAGTTTTCAAGGGGCAAAATGATCTTTTTGCCCTCAAAGCGTACGTGTCATCCCAGTCAGCTCCATATAGCTTAATTTTCTCTCCACGTTATTCCCTCCAACAACCCCGTCTTCTCTCTCCACATATCCCTCCAACGCCTACATAGGTATACTCACCCAGACACCACCCCCCCCCCACACACACAAGAACACCCCCTCCCCCTTCCTTCCCCAACACACACATACACACACCCCATAGCTCACGAGTTTCTTAAAGAAATGGACGAGTTTTATGTTTCGTTCGCTCCCATTTTTTGAATTTTTTTTACTTTGTATTTTATTGTTGGTCGTGATTCCTGATCACCATCATTGCGTCCCTCTCTTGGTTTCTATCTCTTAGTCTTTTCTCTGCCATGCATTTTTTTGTGGTGATTAGATAAGGAAAAATATGAAGATGAAAGAAACAACTTTGCAGAAAGTACAGTGATAAAAAATAGTGGAGTAAATCGGAATACATAAACAACAAGTTGGATTTTTTTTGTTCATCTATTTCTACTTTGAAGAAAACCAAGATGATGAACTCAGTCACTGAAGGGCTGATTGTTTGTGCTAATTGAATATGAACACAGAGGTACATAAGGGTATAGACTGAAAGAATTGTGCAACACCCACCTGGTTTTCTTGGCACCTGTGTGCTGCAAGTGTACTGTGATTGCGGGAGTTTTTTGGATGCACAGAAGGTGTTTGATGAAATGCGTGAGAGAAGTTTGACTTTTTGGGCTGTAGTCATATCTTCGTATGCAGAAAATGAGTTTCTAAAAAAGCTTTGGAATTGTTCTTTAAAATGGAGGTGATCAAATGCTCAAAAAGAATGCAGTGGCTTTGACTGGATTGATGATTGGGTACACCCAAGTTGAAAAGGAAGATGGTAGGGGTATACCCAAGTTGAGAAGCAGCAGGATGCTCTAAAATTGTTTGCCATAATGGCAAAGAAAGGGTTTTAGTTTCATGAGAAGACCGAGAAGATGGGGCTGTTGGAAGGAAATGAGAGAGAAGATTGGGCCATATGGAGCTGACTGGGATGGCAGGTAAGCTTTCATGGGCAAAAAGACTATTTTACCCCTTAAAAACTAACAAACGTGTGCTCGAAAGGCATTTTTTATCGTCATTTGGTGCTGAAAGTCAAGATTTTTGATTTTTTTGGTGTTGGGTGCCAATATTAGAATAATGGGGTGTTGGATTCAATTAACCCCTAAGGATGGGGTGTAAGATAAAATTAATCCGATATTTTATGAACATGCATACAAGTCTGCAAATACTCTTGTAGAAATATAAGCACTTTAAGTGTTTTGGAAGATGTCATCAATGATCACAATGGCCATAAGGTCTCTTTGTTTATTGTAACGACCATATTTAAAGAGCTCTTTTGGCTGAGACATCTCATCCCTTTTGAGTTATAATTCAATCTCTCACCAAATGAATCGATAAGTTCTCTAAAAGAACTCATCAACATACTTAACCATAGTTCTTGTTCCTTTGCAATATAAGAGCTGAGTGATGGTTGGTATTTCTTGGTTTGGTGGAGAAAAGTGTTGGTAGTAAAAGAACTTGGAGTTGGTTCGTATAGATTCATGTTTGTGGAGATGGGTTTTGTGATGGATGTGGGAGATAGATATTTGGTGCAGCGGAATTAATGGGTATATTGAAGAGCAGATGTGTGGCTAATTGGTGGCGGTTTCAAGAAAGGCTAGTTGTGATTACCAGAAAGGCATGTTGTTGTTCTTGCAACAAGTGTAAAATAGTGTTGTCAAAACATGTTACTATCTATATGTGGACCCAAAACTCGAGACCGCATAAGTTAAGCACTTTGTGTTACACTATGGAGGGTCCCACTGTTTAATTTATCTTTTGAACATTTCAACCTTCCTTTGTCCTTCTCTATATGTCTAGTGATCTTGAAACTACATACAACTATTTGAGGATAGTGGTCTTTGGAGCTTGGAGGACTCGAGTGCACCTGCATTTGTGCTAGACACAGACCGATCAAACTTTGCACCTATGCCTTCTTTTGGTGCAACAATAATATGATGAATAAGAGAATTGTAAAAACTTACGTAGTCTTCCTCCTTCTCATAAAACTTGCTCATAAATCATATGACTAGCGGTTGATTTGCATAAGAATGATTGATACTTTACTTTTCTTTCTAGGAAGCGAATTCGCACTTGTTTGTTAAATGTTGCCATATTTTGATGGCATTAGCCTTTTGTAGTATAGTTTAGACTTCTCTTGTTTAATCCTCTGTTACTTAACATAAAACCTACAAGAAAGGAGTCACGACAACACTAGTGTCCTTATGTAGCTGTGATGTATTAGTGGTGCTCTATTGTTCAACTAGTGTCAATTCATTGAGTATTGATATCAGTTTTTCTTATTTAATTTGTGTCTGTTCGCAAGTTTTCCCATTTATATATCTTAGCCTACTCAAAATCATGAAAAGTTTATAAAGATCTTTGAAGATCAAGCAGCCAATAGTTGTGTTGTCAGTGTAAAAGGGGGAGACATCATCAATGGCTATTAAGAAAAATGAGTTGGATGTTGATTATATTTCTTGGATGGAATCAAGTGGGCATCGAGTTATCTTGCTAGAAGATTTGAGTTCTTCAGCATTGTTACAGGATCCCATTAGCAAAACATCTTGACCCTGTGAATCAAGAGAATGATTAGGCTTGGTACGATGTCTGTTGTCTTTGCACTTGACCATGGAACAATAGAAACTACTGAACTAAATTATTTGAAGAAATTGCTAAAGTTTATGGCCGAAGAGATACTTCTCATATTGTGGCGTATCAAAATCTCTTTACTCTAATGTAGATTAAATCTAACCAAATGGACTACACTCTGACTGGACTGGACTTTAACTGGAATGAATGGACTACTTATTAGACTTAATTAAATAGATTAAGTTCATTATATATTACTAGGCCAAGACTCATAATGATAATAAACTTAATTATCAATAAAGCCCAATAACACCTAAATACAATAAACCTAAAATAAGACAACCAGAATGAGGTGTTTATAATAGCGCTTTCAGAATTATATTGAAATCCCAACTCTACCAAATTTCATGCTCAAGATCCAACTCTATCGAGTCTAGTATTCCTCATTCTTTTTGGCACGTGATTTTTTCGTCTATTAATCATAAACATTTTCCTACACGTGTCATCTCAGGTGTGACTCCTATTAGACAGTTCCTACGGCAGCATTAAAAGGTACTCTAAAGAATATACAAGACATGTGTTGGATAAGATTTTTATTTATTTGTAAACGCGAGCTAAGTTCACTCACAAGATCCCTAGAAAAATTATCAATAGACGGTTAAGAATACTTAGCCAATTCTTTAAGAAATTATTTTTTAATGAGAAATACTTTTAAAGGAAAAATAGCTTGACTATTTTTTAAAAAAAACAATCCGAGTTTTTCTTTTAGCATTTCGTGTGAAAAGCTGCTGATTGAAATGGCAAAGTGTTAGGGAAACTAGTTTGACTGGTTTCTAAGATAGTCAAATTGTTTTAAAAACAATCTGATTGTTTTTGCCAGAGATCATGTCCTTATATGCTGACAAAAACAATTGAAAAGTTTAAGAATCACGTCGATCATATAAAATTAGTTTGACTGAGTCAACTATAATTCAACCGTTTCTATAAGAAAACCATTTCAACTGTTTGTGAGAAACAATTCCATCTTTTCGACCTGATAAAAAACAATTCAGCTGATTTTTTATTAGTCCAATTGATTTGATCAATGTTGTTAACAGTTGAGTTGCCTCTCTCAACTTGTTCTGCTGCTTTTCAACTGTTTGACTGGTTTATGAGCTATATTCACTTTTAAGATCTTTAACGTTCAATTTTCTGCATACTATGAAAGTCATACCTTTCTTGTTTGATAAAGTAACTCCTGTATTTTGGAGAATCTTTAAGCTCGCTCTCTCTCTCTCTCTTAAAAACACATATTTATATCAATCAAGTAGAGAATTTAAGGTAAAGGTTACTAAATTTTGCTAATCTTTTTCTCAAGTCCTCTTTTGATGTCGATCTTTTCACCTAAGAGAACTTAGCTCGTTATTACTTTTTCTTTGCAGATCTGTTAATCATGGAGTATGACAAATTGTTTTTCTTATTCTAATTTCCTATAGGCCTTGGTTGGGCTCTATCTTGTATTGAGGTTGGGCTTTACCTGCCAATTTCCTATAACCACTGAATTGGATGCCTGCACGTCCTGCTGGGCCATTGCGAAAACTCATGTCGTTGCTTGGGGCTTTGCAGCATCATTTATTAGTTGATCTTGTTTTCCCACCCTGAGGCAATTTCTAGAAAGATGTCTTTCTTGTCCACATGCAAAACATGTTCTTCATCCCCACCTACATGGTCGTGGTTGCACCTGAGGCATGATGGCGAACTAGTTTGTCCACTCGTTCTATGTGGTAAATTTCCTTGGAAATTTTGTCATTGGTCATTACCTTGCTGAGGTGGCACCCAACTCCTAGATCCTTGTCTATGCTCGTTCCATATTCCGGGCGGCATCACCCTGTCAACCCCCTAAGCTGTTGAATGCTTGGAAGTGTCACCTACCACATTATTTTATTAAAGTTCGTTGTTCCCGCTCTTCTTCTTTTACTGGTCTCGAATCCTAAACAAATCCTCGATGTCCCTTTCACCTATTAGGTCCCTATCAATAACTCCAGCATAAGTTCCCAGTCGCAGTATGAAGATGCAGGACAGAACACCAAGTCACAATCATTTTTGAACTTCCTAGCCCTCTTAGCTTCAGTGTCTACTAAGTGGGGAGCATAGCAAGACAATTGAGTGAAAGTAGCCTCGTACTCCTAAACAGTGTGGTTCCCTTGAGTCAGTTGCATAAACTTGATCTTCATTTGTTCTCTGACAGTGTAGGAAAAACACTTGTCCATGAATAACTTCCGAAAATCCTCTAGTCTATTCGTAACTACTCATTTAACCATTTTTCATCCCTCAAATTTCAAATGTATCTTCCAAGTTCGACAGGCATGACTCAGCCTTGAAAGGATCAGTGGTATTGAAGAAGGAGAACAGGTTTAATCTCTTCAATTTCTGGATGGCAGAATCCCCAATTCATTGGATGTTTGTCTCATTGTCGCAGTTACATGTAGTTCCACTACCCTTGCTAGATCCTCAATAACTTGAAACACGTCTCCACCTTAAGCACTATTCCCTCAAACCATTTCTAACCTCTAGGGAAGTTCACTTAAGGACATTTAGCCTCCAAGCAGGATTAAGAGTACCAAAAATTTGAGCCTTATCACTTTGATGTCTCACCATACTCTAGATCAGACTATAACTTATGTGTTTCGACCCTAAGCAGGTGGAACTTTACTTAAGGTTTAAATACCACAAGACCGTATCGTTTTGATATTGTTTCTGTTACAACTCGAACCCACTTTTGGGCCCGTGAACTAGGTCTTTGACCGGTCATAGGCCCATTGGGTTCTCACCTAGGGCTCTGCCAGGCCTTATTATAATCTATGCATACAATTGCTTGAATTTACTAAATCCTATACTGTTAATAAGGCTACTAAGATCGCACTTAGCATTCTCAAAATGTTACTAATAACATCTTATAGACCAAGATACCCAATTAACAACAAAATTGAGACTCGTGGGTACATAAGCTTCTTACACCATCTGAAACAAAAGACTAATAACCATGATGCCATAGGAAACTATAAAATACTATAAAGACTCCATTCTTATAATGACCGTCTCTACTAGCCTCAACCTCAAGATCCTTAAAAGCGTCGGGCCCGCTAGGTAATCACCTAAAAAAAAAAAGTGAGCTAGCGCCCAACAAGCATACTTACCATATCCCAAAACAGGTTTTAAGTTTTATAACCATGCCATGAATTCTCAACTAAAAACCGGTTAGTCAATCCAAAAATACGATGGATATAATTTATAAGAACACATATAATGTTTTAAGTAAAATTGTTCTTAGGGATTTAAAAGCAGTGGCATAATAACATCCTAACTGTTTAAGTAAAACAGTTATGAGGGATAGAAAAGCAGCATTGAAAAATCATTTTTTGCGGTATGATGCGGTCAGCATTTGGTCTGACTGACTTGGACCCGGAATCCCACCTTAAGATAATTATTATTATGGAAGTAGGGGTGACTATTACCAACAGTAATGCCTGTCAACATTCCCTTCAGTTGACAAGGACCAAAAATCTTACTTTTCCCTGTTAGATGTGAGGCACAACAACCATGTTATAACATTCACCTAGTTTCGTAAAAGGGTTCATATTTGGTAATCACACACATTTCATGGTAATTCATTTGTTTTCTTATCAATAGTTTAAAATAAAAAGAATGGTATATCTTAAATGATTTAAAATGTCGAGTTAATACAGATACATGTGTGTGTTCGTAGCGTGCGCGTGTACAATAATTCAAAATATGGTAATGTGGGGATATGGCAGAATGTACTCACATGAACCACTAACCAAATCCTTTTCCCTTAAGTCTGATACTAGTCTTCTTCTACCAAATCTAAAAAGAAGAATCAGCGATATATTACTTCCCGTAGCGTACAATTAGCTCATAGCATAAGAAAATGTCTCAATTCATAATTTAAGTGTGCCTAAGGCATAAGGCGACCAAGCTACTAAAATAGTAAACGACATTAAAATGTCAACAAATTTTAGAAACTTGAGTGTTTCATCAGTATAAGATCACCATAGAATTTTCATCTATTATAATTGGATTTGCTATTTTTAATAAGCGAGAATCTCGTTTACAAATAAAATTATTTAACGCCGTTCGTGGATGCGAAAAAATCTAGAAAATTCTGCAATGTAGATTCGTAAAGCTAATGGGGCTTACTCTTTTGCACTTGATCAAAATCTAATCAGAAATGGCTTTTAAACATCAAGCATTGGATTGTTGAAAACTGAGGGCCCTTTAGCGACATTTTCTGCTCAACCCCTCTCAAGAACCCTAGTTTTCTCTCTTTCTTGTAGATTATCTCTCCCACACCCAGTGACACACATTCAACCCCCAATAACACACATGCTAAAACACGTATGCTTCACCCACCCACAAACACACGCACACTTACTGAAAAACACACACACACCCCTGCTCACACGCACTCACACAGACTCTGAAATCACGCATACTAACAGACACACACAGATACGCACACAATGGAACACATACTTACAGATGCACACAATGCACACATGCATAGACTCTTCTACACTAATATACTCACACTCGCTACACATACCTGTAAACACACACATATATACTTGCCCATGCACACCTTGTAACACTTACACACTTACACACTTGCACAACCATATTCACCGTCATGAAGGCACATAACACACTCATGCACACGGTTATAAACAGCCACACACACGCATGAACACATACACATTACAGACACAACAACATACACACACACTCTCACCAATTTAATCCTACTCCTACAGACACTGATCTTACCAATACACGTACCATTTCAACTCCTAAACACACACACACACAACATCCACGCACACCCAGTGGGCACACTGTTCACACACTGAACACCCAGTGTTCACACACACTCACCTTCCTTTCTTCACTGATCCATACACACTAATTACACACATAATATTCACAAATCAAACCCCAAAAACACCTTGAAATACCCTATAAATACACTGAATTACACTTACTAGAGCACCAAGAATATACACCCTAAAACTACACTTAAATTTACCCTAATTAATTACCTTATGAAGACCAATTTTCCTACAACTTTCAGCTTTAGTCCCCTCTCTCTCTCTGTCTCTGTCTCTCTCTCTCACACACACAGACTCGAATTCTTTCTCCCTCTCAGATTTTTTTCCACCTCCATTTTCTTCCCTCTACTCTTCTTTTTAAAGTCCTAAAGCCTAGCTTAGTGATTACTTACCTCCCATAAACCCCTATATGCATGCAAGATCCACTAACTCAATAGTGAAGAAGAGTTGTTGCCTTAAGCAGCAAGACAACGCATGCAAACGTTTTTCTTAACTAATTAATTACTTTTGTTTTTACGCGAAACTAATTGATTGATGCTAGATATCACAATATACCCACCATTAAAATTTTGGTCCTCCAAATTTACGTACCTTAAGATCGGAACAAATGGGGATACTTCTCTCTGACTTCATCCTTGCGCTCCCAAGTGGCCTCCTCAACTGCATGATTTCTCCATAGGACTTTAACAAAGGGAATTGTCTTACTACGAAGCTTCTACTCCTTATGATCTAGAATATGAGCATGATGCTCTATATATTTGAAGTCTTCCTTGATCTGAAAGAGCTCTGGCAATATCACACATGTCGGATTTGGGATATATTTCTTCAGCATAGACACATGTAACACATTATGCATAGTTGCTTACTTAGATGGTAGAGCAACCCAGTAAGCTAGAGAACCAATTCTGTCAAGCACCTCGAAGGGCCCCATATACTTACGCCTCAACTTGCCCTTTTTCCAAACAATATTACTCATTTTGTTGGTGATACCTTTAAGAATAAGTGATCACCCACTTGCAATTCCAACTCTCGCATGCATATCAGCAGAACTCTTCTGCTTGCTTTAAACATTTCTAATCTATCCTTAATCACCTTAACTTTTACACATTAGTTGCACCAGTTCTGGTCCTAGCAACTTTCTTTCTCCTACTTCGTCCCAATAAAGAAAACACATGCACTTTTTCCCATACAAAGCCCCCAAAAGAAACCATCCGAATAATAC
The DNA here is from genome assembly GCA_033070095.1 of Escallonia herrerae. Classification (NCBI taxonomy): domain Eukaryota; kingdom Viridiplantae; phylum Streptophyta; class Magnoliopsida; order Escalloniales; family Escalloniaceae; genus Escallonia; species Escallonia herrerae. The sequence goes on along the minus strand of JAVXUP010001823.1, from coordinate 62,007 downwards.
TCTAATAATTATTATATGAGAATTCTATCAATGAGAGATGATCATCCCACTTGCCCTTAAAGTCTAGTAAACAAGCCCGTAACAAATCCTCCAAGGTCTGAATAGTCCTCGCCGACTAACCATCTGTTTGGGGATGAAATGCAATAATAAACCCTAATTTGGTACCAAAGGCTAGCTGCAAACTACTCCAGAACTTGAATGCAAAGCGAGGGTCATTATCAGATACAATGGAGACTAGAATGCCATGGAGACGTCATATTTCTTCTACATAGGTGGTGGCTAACTTATCCATTTAATAAGTCATCCGAATAGGCAAGAAATGGGCACACTTTGTCAGTTGATCTACAATCAGCCAAATAACATCATGAGCAGAACAAATCTTGGGTAGTCCGAAACAAAATCCACGGTTATGTGCTCCTACTTCCGTTTGGGTATAGGCAAAGGTTGTAGCAAACGTACAGGTCTCTGACATTTCATTTTCAGTTGTTGATACACTAGGCATCTAGACACAAATTCTGCAATTCATCACTTCATGTTGCCCCACCAAAAATTCTCAAGAAGGTCCTTATGCATTTTTGTGCTCCTGGGGTGGATTGAGTAACCTACCCTTGTAACGCCCCACAATTTTTCAGAGCGTTACTGCCAGATAAACAGAATCAGAAAACCTTAGAATATTAAAAATCTCCCAAAAAGGGGGAATTCAAAACATGCACTAATAAATCCTAAAATACATCAATATCTAAGATAGTGGCCCAAAGCTTTTTATACAATCCAAGTTCTCCAACACGGAGTTTCCAAAATAAAACCTAAGTTACAACAATCTGTCTTAATCATTACACTCAAAATATCAGTACTAATTCTGAAACAAAGGCAGCTAACTCTTGATCACTCAGCTAGCCCTTCTAATCCAAAATCCCACCTACTGTTCACCTGAAAGGAAAAACAATAAGGGAATGAGCCAAATGCCCAGTAAGGTTGCTCAAAGGACCAATCAAAAGAATGCAAAGATATCTGAGAGACAAAATTTTGAAGGTACAAAAGTTTCAACGGAACGGACATCAAACCAAATCTTCAAATGTCAAACTATATCTGAGTACAGAGACAGACAGTAGAGAGCCATTCAGAAAGTGGTCACATACGTCATTATTGACATATGACGCCAGTTCAGAAAGTAAGATCGCGATCTCTAACTCAATCCCGCTGAGCTAGTCCATGTTCTAATCTATGTGGGTAAGTCAAAAATAAGTCACATACACTGTGACATGGCTCATAAAGTCACCAAAACAAAGATTCCAAGTTAAACATTACCAAATAACGGATTTGTCAAACAATAGCGGAGTTTTTGAAACAATGATAATCATTAATCACTGAACGAACAATATTAACATGGCTAATGTTAAGGTCAAACAATTCCAATGAAAATCGAATTCCAGAAGTCATAGTAATGAGAAACATACTACCCATAATGAAGCTCAAGACAAAAGGGGAAGAAGAATAACTTAACCAGTTTGAAGGAATTCAGATTTCAAAAAGAACTAGGGACTTACATGAACGATCGGTCCATCGCTAATTTGAATTTCAAAAATAAATCCTTACCTTAATCAAGATTTTGATAAATACAAATCTTCGAGCATCACTTTAGAACCCAAGAGCTTTCCAAGCTCTCTCTTCTCTCTCTCTCTCTCCACCGCATGGGAAAAAGGAACAGAGAACCCAAAAAGGTTGGAAAGGAAATAAGACAACTATTTATATGGGATAAAAATTTAAGTTTTCATTCCACCAAAAAATATAGTTTTCATTCGACTGAATTCGACAGAGGTGAAAATGCTTCTTCATTTTTTTTAATTCGACCAAAAACATGTTTTCATTCGAATTAAAAACTTGTAACTCGAATGAAATTTTTTTTTCTCATTCGACCAAAAACTGTTTTTATTCGAATGAATACTTTTCATTCGAATGAAAACTTCAGTAACTCGCTCTTCACGATTTTAAATACTTTTTGTTCGAAGCAAAAATATTTTCATTCAAAGCAAACCCATTTTCTCAATATTATCAAAAAGACCACAAACTTATTTACTTAAAATAATAATTTTGCACAAGGAAAAAGAAAATTTTTTGGGTATTACATTCCCCCCCTAAAAGAATTATGTCCTTGGAATCAAAACACACCTTAAATGTCAAAAAGCTAAGGGTGCTTTTCATGCATAGCATCCTCAAGCTCCCAAGTGGCTTTCTCAATTTTGTGGTTCCGCCATAAAACCTTAACTAACGAAATGACTTTCGTCCTTAACACTTGGTCACGACGGTCAAGAATCTCAATCGGTTGCTTTCATAGGAAAGGTTCTCCGAACTGACAAAGGCTCGCACGGCACAATGTGCGTCGAATCGTAAACATATTTCCTCAAATTTGAAACATGAAAAACTTTATGAAGGTGCGAAAGCTCTGGCGGTAACGCAACTTTGTAAGCCACCGGACCGATTCTCTCTAAAACCCCGAATGGACCAACAAACCTAAGGCTAAGCTTGCCCTTCTTACCAAAACGCATCACCCCCTTCCAAGGTGAAATCCTCAAATACACGTGATCACCCACATTAAATTCATGTTCGCGACGACGGTGATACGTATAACCGCGTTGTCTATCCTGAGCCGCTTTGAGACGTTCTCGAATCAAATTAACTTTTTGAGTGGTCAACTGCACCAACTCTGGTCCCAATAACCGTCTCTCTCCTACCTCATCCCAACATAGTGGTGTCCTACACCTTCGTCCGTACAACGCTTTAAATGGTGCCATCTTAATACTTGTTTGATAGCTATTGTTATAGGCAAACTCAATTAAAGGTAAATGACTATGCCAACTACTACCAAGGTTAGCGCAAGCTCTCAGCATATCCTCTAGCATCTGAATAGTACGCTCTGACTCTCCATCTATCTGTGGGTGATAAGCCGTATTAAAATGAAGGTCAGTGCCCATAGAATTCTAGAAGCTCCTCTAGAATATCGAAGTGAAATGCGGATCTTGATTTGACACTATAGATAATGGCACACCATGCAACTTCACAATCTCATCAATATATAATCTAACTAACTCAGATAAAGGTGTTGTCGCTCAGACCGGAAGGAAATGTGCAGTCTTAGTTAAGCTATCAACGATGACCTAAATAATGTCAAAACCCTTGACTGTCCTCGATAAGCCTCCCACAAAATTAGTTGTTACATGCTCCCACTTCCACTGCAGAATTTCAAGTGGCTGAAGCGGTCCACTAGGCTTCTGATGCTCCATCTTCACTTTTGACAAACTAAATAATGAGAGACAAATTCTGCTATATCTGACTTCATACCATTCCACCAGAAATGTTCTTTGAGGTCCTGATACATCCTTGTGCCTCCTGGGTGAATAGAGAAACTAGAACTATGAACCTCTGATAGTAACTCCCTCCTCAAGGTTAAATCAGCTGGCACACAAAGTCTCTTACAAAACCAAACCACATCGTGCTCGTCAATTCTGAACTCAGATTGCTTTCCACTGTTAATATTCTCAATGATGTGAGCTATACCTGAATCTCCATCTTGGGCTTCTTTGATCCTGCTGATCAAAGTAGGTTGCCTATAATGCTGCCAAGTATTCTCCACCATCTTGCCATCTAATCTTAGGATTCAAGTTCATCATATCCTCCAACAGTTGAGGTTGACAAGTGATCAGTGCTGCTAGTTTCCACTGCTCTTCCTATTGAGTGTGTCCGCTACAACATTCGCCTTTCCAGGGTGATAATGGATCGTGCAGTCATAGTCTTTCAAGAGCTCTAACCAATGCCTTTGTCTCATGTTCAGTTCCTTCTGGGTGAAAATATACTTAAGGCTTTTATGATCGGTGTATATCTCACAGGTTTCACCATACAAGTAATGCCTTCATATCTTCAAAGCAAAAATCACGGCCGCTAACGTAAGATCATGGGTGGGATAGTTCTGTTCATAGGGTTTAAGCTATCTAGAAGCTTAAGCAATCACCTTACCATGTTGCATTAAAACACAACCTAAGCCCTTCTTTGAAGCATCACTATAAATCACAAAACCTCCGAAACTAGATGGTAAAGTCAACACCGGTGCAGAAGCTAACCTCTCATTTAGTTCTTGGAAGCTAGCCTCACACTCCTCGCTCCAAACAAACCGGGTGTTCTTCTTAGTCAACTGAGTCAAAGGCATAGCTATTTTCGAAAAGCCTTCTACAAATCGACGGTAGTAGCATGCCAATCCCAAAAAGCTTTGCACTTCTGTGCTAGGTCTCTGCCTGTCAATCACCGCTGCAATCTTAGACGGGTCAACGGTTATTCCATCCTTGGACACCACATGCCCCATAAATGTAACTTGCTCAAGTCAAAACTTGCACTTCTCAAACTTAGCATACAATTAATATTCCTTCAAAGTTTGTAGAATAGTTCTTCGGTGCTCATTATGCTCTTCCTCCAACTTAGAGTACACCAAAATATCGTCAATGAAAACAATCACAAACTGATTCAGATACGGTTTAAACACACTTTTCATCAGGTCCATAAAAGTAGCAAGAGCATTAGTCAACCTGAACAGCATCACTAAAAACTCATAATGACCATAACGAGTCCTAAATGCGGTCTTTGGCACATCCTCTGACCTGACTTTCAGCTGATAGTATCCAGAACGCAAATTTATCTTCGAGAAAAACCTCGCTCCCCGAAGTTGGTCAAACAAATCATCTATGCACGGCAAAGGATATTTATTACAGATAGTGATCTTATTTAACTCACGGTAGTCAATGCAAAGTCTTAATGTACCATCCTTCTTCTTAACGAATAAGGCAGGGGCACCCCAAGGTGGCACACTAGGGCGAATAAATCCCTTATCAAGTAGCTCTTGAAGTTATTCCTTTAACTCCTTCATCTCTGAAGGCGCCATTCGATACGGAGCCTTGGAAATAGGTGTCGCTCCAGGAATTAAGTCAATCGTGAATTCAACCTCACGGTCGATGGGTTTTCCCTGTAACTCCTCGAGAAAATCAAGTACTACCAGTACGTCTGATATCTCAAAACCTCCATGACTAGTATCAAGGACGTGTGCAATGTAACCCTCACACCCCTTACGAAGCATACGGCGAGCCGAAATAGCTGAAATAATAGACAACCCGCTAGATTTTGAACCCCAGAACTCAAACTCAGACAAATCAAATAAACGAAAATGGATCCGTTTCTCAAAGTAGTCAACTAAGGCATGGTAGGATGCCAACCAATCCATACCCAAAATCATGAATATCGAGAGGAATTAAGGCCCCAAGGAGGTCCCTATCACATATACGGATCTTATAGTTCCTCAATGCTGAATTAACTATCACAAAATCTCCAGCTGGAGTACCTACAGACAACTCATAGTCAAGAGATTTATGAGGCGACGTGTAAACGAAAGAGAGATAAAAGAGTGCGTGGCACTAGAGTCAAACAATACATGTGCATCAATTGAGTCAATCTGAATCGTACTTGCCACCACATCCTTTGAACCCAATGCATCCTTAGCCGTCATGTTGAATGCGTTGTCGGTAGCCTTAGGTTTTTGGCTTCCTACTGACTGACTTATACTCTGTCTTAGGCCCAAAGTTGTAATCGCTGCAACTGAACCTTGTGGGCCAGATTGCCCTGATACTAAAATAGGACAATCTCTGATATGGTGGCCCTTTTGGCCACACTTGAAACACGATCCCGTATCCCAATGGCAACTCTAACCGCTATGTCACTTGTTGCACCTATAAAAATTAGGATCAGAACCTGTAGACGGAGGCCTCTGAACAAAGTTCTGGCTAAAGCTCTTACTTAAATTACCCTGAGCTTGACCCGGCCTCTGACCTTGGTCCCTCTGACCAACAGTAGTCGATGAAGATGTTTGTTTTTGCTTCCCATCACTTTGTGCCATGTGTGACTGGGATAGCTTTGGGCGATCTCTCTTGCATGCCTTAGCATCTTTCCTCTATCTAAAATCCCTTGCTTTAGATTCAAAAGTCTTCTCAATGTCTACGCATTGAACATAGGTCTCAATTAGGACCAGAACAATTCGTTGTCTAATGCTAGACTTACGATCCTAAGTAAACATTTGCACTCTATCCTTTTCATTAGCCACCAACTGCTTACCGTAACGAGATAGTCGTGTAAACTTTACCTCATGCTCGGTGACACTCTCGTTATCCTCATGCCTCAGATTAAGAAAATCATGATACATCTATTCTTTTATACTCCTAGGGATGTAGCGGTCGAAGAACGAAACCTTAAACTGAACCCAAGTCATCGCCTTGCATTGTTCTGGTCTTACTATCCTCAATCATTTCCACCAATGGTCTGCCTCCCCATCTAGCTTATACACTATAAGTTCTATCTTCTCTTTGTCTGTACAACCCATGGGCCTAAACAACTTTTCAAGTAGAGAAATCCATTTCTCCGCCACAATCGGATCATCTGTTCCTCCAAAAGGTTCTACATTTTTCTTATCAAACTGTTCTAACAAGCTACGGGTCTGAGTCTGCCTGTGATTCGGAATCTGAGGTGGGTTAGGTTGATTTTGCTGATTTAACTGAGCTTGCTAATTAGCCAATAATTAAGTTAACTGAGCTTGCTGGTTTGCCAAGAGGGTCAGAAGATCTGGCGGGTTCTCGTTCTCGGTGACGTTCGGATGCTCCACATTCTGATTGCGAGTTCGCCGATTACTACTGCCGCTTGCCATTACTACAAAAGAAAACTAAGATCAGATACTAACTGAAATATTACACTTAAATCTGCCCATCCTACCCATCTCACAGCTTATCTGATCCTAAGCATGAGTCTACAGAATCTCATAACAACTGTGATGCCCCGAATTATTTTCGGAGCGTATAGCAGGACAAACGGAATCAAAAAACCTTAGAATATAAAAAAATCTCACAAAAAGGGGGCATTCAGAGCACGCATTAATAAATCCCAAAATACATCAATATCTAATATAGTGGCCCAAAGCCTTTTATACAATCCAAGTTCTCCAACACGGAGTTTTCAAAATAAAATGTAAGTTATAACAATCTATCTCAATCATTACACTCAAAATATCAGTACTAACTCTAAAACAAAGGCAGCTAACTCTTGATCACTCAGTTAGCCATTCCAATTCAAAATCCCACCTACTATTCACCTGAAAGGAAAAATAATAAGGGAATGAGCCAAACGCCCAGTAAGGTCGCTCAAAGGACCAATCAAAAGAATGCAAATATATCTAAGAGACAAAATTTCGGAGGTCCAAAGTTTCAACGGAATGGACATCAAACCAAATCTTCAAATGTCAAACTATATCTGAGTACAGAGATAGACACTAGAGAGCCATTCAAAAAGTGGTCACATACGTCATTACTGACATATGAGGCCAGTCAGAAAGTAAGATCGCAATCTCTAGCTCAATTCCACTAAGCTAACTCACGTTCCAATCCACGTGCGTAAGTCAGAAATAAGTCACATACACTGTGACATGGCTCATAGAGTCACCAAAACAAATAATATTGTTAATGTTAAGGACTTGTCACCAAAACAAATAATATTGTCACCAAAACAAATATTCCAAGATAAACATTACCAAATAACGGACTTGTCAAACAATAAGCGGAGTTTATGAAACAATGACAATCATTAATCACTGAACGAACAATATTAACATGGCTAATGTTAAGGTCAAACAATTCCCACGAAAATTGAATTCCACAAGTCATGGTATTGAGAAACATATTACTCATAATGAAGCTCAAAACAAAAGGGGAAGAAGAATAACTTAACCAGTTCGAAAGAATTCAGATTTCAAAAAGAACTAAGGACTTATATGAACGAGCGATCCATCGCTAATTTGAATTTAAAAAATAAACCCTTACCTTAATCAAGATTTTGAGAAATATAAATCTTCAAGCATCACTTTAGAACTGACGAGCTTCCCAAGTCTTCTATTCTCTTCTCTCTCCACCGCAAGGGGAAAAAGAACAGAGAACCCAAAAAGTAGTAAAGAAGTAAGACATTATTTAATAGAACAAAACCCTAAGTTTTCATTCGACCCTTTATCTTTTCATTCTCTAAATCTGACAGAGGTGAAAATACTTCTTCAAAAAAAAATTAATTCGACTGAAAAATCTATTTACGAATTAAAACTGGGAAATTAGAATGAAACTTTTTTTTTCATTTGACCGATTTTTTTTTCAGATTGAATATTTTTCATTCGAATGAAAACTTCAGTAACTTCTCTTCACATTTTAAAACTTTTGTTCGAAACAAAAATCTTTTCATTCTAGCAAAAATCTTTTCATTATAAGAAACTCATTTTCTCAATAGGATCAAAAAGATCGAAACTTATTCACTTAAAATAATAATTTTGCACAAGGAAAAAGAAAATTTTAAGGATATTACAGAGCTATGAGCTTCTTCCAAAATATCTCTGTTTCGGTAAGGGTCACCTGGCACACAGATTTTGTCCCTGAATTGAAGTACTCTATCTTGCAGCGTGTATTCCGGTTTATTGAATTCTTTACTCATCTTTGATCTTTCTTAAAAGATCATCAATTTCCTAGGCAGCCTTAATTTTATCAATCAAAATAGGTCGCACCAAAAGGTTTCTAAGTAAACTGTCATTCTCGAAGCCTTAAATCTTGGCCTCAATGTTCATTTTCCTCATATCCTCTAATATGTGCCTTTTGCTCAATGATTAGGGAGGACAACGATAAAGACGACTTCCTACTAAGCGCATCTACAACCATTTTCATCATTATGGATAGTGAAGCCTTCAGACTCACATGGAAGAGCAAGTACCAATGCGGTAACAAGTCTTTCCTTTAACTTTTGAAACCTATTTTCACAGTCTTCATTCCACTCAAACTTGACTCCCTTTTAAGTCAGACGAGTGGAAAGGTGTTGCTATTCATGAGAACCCTTCTACGAATTTCATGCAATATACGGCTAGTCGTAAGAAATTTCAAACCTTTGTCACCTTGGTAGGTCTGTTCCGATTGATGATAGCCTCTGTCTTTTTGGGGTCAAGTGATATCCCCTCTTTGACCCCACATGCCCAGAAAAATGCAACACCATCCAACCAGAATTCACATTTCTTGAGCTTAGCGTACAACTTCTTTCATTTAAAATCCTGTAATACCATCTTTAAGTGTTGTTCATGCTCTTCTCTTGTCTTAAAGTATATTAATTTGTCATTAATTAACACCACTACAAACTGATCTAAAAGAGGTTGAAGTACTCTATTCATTATATCCATCAACGCTATAGGGGCATTAGTTAACCCAAAGGGCATGACCAAAAACTCGTAATGCCCCTACCTAGTGCAAAAAGCTTATTTTTGGGACGTCATCATCTTTAACTTTTAACTGATGATATCCTGAACAAAGATCAATTTCTTAGAACCACTGAGCCCTCTATAACTGATCAAACAATTCTTCTATATGGGGTAAAAGATAACGTCTCTTATCGTCACCTTGTTTAGCTCTCAACAGTCGATACACAACCTCATCATGCCATCCCTTTTCTTCACAAATAGGGATGAAAATTTAGTCTGCACCTGGCAGATATCCAATCCGCCCCAATCCGGTAGGAGCAGATTTTTTTTACTTTCAACGGGTTATGGAGCTGATATGGTAATTAGATTTTAAATTAGCACCAAGTACGGGTCGGATTTGGTTACTGTACCCTGCCCCAGTACCTGACCTGCACCCGCATCCTATACTTACCCTAAATCTTATCAATCTCAACTGTCCATCTCAGTAATATAAGTAGTTCACAAACCCTACCCGCATTTTATTTGTACCTTTCTCTCTTCTCTCTCTGTGCGCCGCTCAGCAGTTGCTCTTTCACACTAACAAATCCAAATACTTGACAGAGCTCACAAGAATCTATCTACCATTAGATCATGGGAGAGTAGCAGGAAAGCAACTATTGAGGAGGAGCTCAAACAGATGGAGGTACAACTATGAGAAAAAAGACTCTGACACTCCATCCATTAAAGCTTTTGTAATCTGTGCTAAATACCTTCATTCTAGCCAATAAGGATTTACATGTTAACAGGCATTATTTCTTTAGGTATCCAGATCGAAGCTAATCAGATGCTATTTTCTTATGCTATAAAGATTTGACAGGTAAGTTATTTGTTTATGTTCAGCTGGCAAATAGGGTTTCGCTAAATTTGAAATTGGAGAAGAAGAAGGCCAGTATTTGAAAAAATGCTAAGCTAAGATATATATACACATACGTTCAACCTTTGTACAAAAAGGTTCATAGAAACACAACTAGATCCGATGCACTCCGACAGTAAAATGCTGCTAAAGCACGCCTGATCGATTATTTCGATAATTTTGACGGTAAAGTTAGTCTTACTTCTGATATTTGGCAATCTCCGTTTACTTTTGTTAGTTATGCTTGTGTGACGGCCCATTGGATTGATGTAGATTGGATTATGAACAAGAGAATCATCGCTTTTGAGCTCTTTCCTTTTCCGCATGATGGAATGAACATTGCTATTCTTATATTAAAAGCATGTACCACGTTTAAATTAAAGGATAAGATTATGAGTTTTAGTTTTGATAATGCTTCTAACAATAAAGCTGTTGTTGATGCTTAAGAGGAGAGCCTCAAACCTGTACTTTTTGGTAAATTATTTCATGTGTGTTTGTCATATAATTAATTTAATTGTTCAAGATGGTTTAGCTGCTGCAGGAGATATTCTTCTCAAAATGAGGGGTATGACAGCGTATGTTAATAGTTCGAGTCCGAGAACACAACAATTTAAAACGTTGTGTGTTCAATATAATATGCCTCGCAGGAGAGCAGTTACAGATGTGGTCCACAGGTGAACTCTACATACCATATGCTTTTACACATTCTGGCATACAAAGAAGTCTATACGCATTTTCTACTAACCTCGTTCCCAGCCGGCTTGCCAACTCAAGAGGAATGGCAGATGGCCACATACCTAGCTGAATTTTTGGAGGTATTTTACACGTCTACCAATTTATTGTCTGGTACGTACTATCCCACCTCTCCTCTCGCTGTAATAGAAATTCTCAAGATGGCTACAATGTTAACAAAATGGAGATATATAGGACCCTTTAAGGAAATAGTAAAAGTGATGGATAAAAAGTTTAATAAATATTGGAGTAAACTGCTATTATTTTTGCTGTGGCTACTTGTTTTTGTTGTGGCTACTTGTTTAGATCCTAGGTTAAAGTTGCATGGCGTGAACGTCTCGATACAAGAGATATCGAGATTAATGTGCTACCCAAAAGCGGACACAACCGCACTCACAGCGAAAGTGAGCAAGATATTTGAGGAACTGTTCAATCTCTATCGTAATTCTGCTGACGTGCGCGGGCGAGCTTCATCGCCAACTGCTGAGAGGTATTATGCGCCATACCTTAAGGGCTTTGAACATCTAGTAGCAAGACAACTACCAGGTGAAGGTACTTCTAATTCGGCAGGTTCGTCAACTTTTTCCTCTTTTAATGAGATTGGTGTATATTCAAATACTGATCATTATTCTGATTTATCAATGCAAGAACGTGTTAATTTTAATTTGTTAAATTTTTGAAAACAAAATCAAAACATGTATAAAACTTTATCCCAAATTGCACGGGATGTACTGCAGTGCAAGCCTCCACGGTTGCTTCAGAGTCGGCATTTTCAGCGAGCGGAATGGTTTTGGATGACAGGAGGAGTCGTCTTAACCCCGAGTCGCTCGAGCTATGTGTATGTTGGAAGGATTATCTTGATGCGAAATACCGCGAGCAAGATAAACCGATTGATGATAGGAAGAGCAGTGACTCGGACGTTGAAGTACTTCCGGATGATTAGGTAATTTATTTTTATTTTCCTTTTCTCAAGTTCTTAGAATAAATTTTTTCACAAAATATAGTTTATATATATATATATATATATATATATATATAAGTTTTTACAAGCAAGATAGATATTTTATATATATATAAATAGGTAACTTCGCATGTTTGTTTACATGCAGCCGGTCCCAAGCTCGATAAAAGGAGGTGAGCCTATGAACACATTTATCTTCAATTTAACTCTATCAATTTAAATTCTAGAAATACTATTGTATACACACATATTACTACATAGTTTACAGAAGTTTTATTTGATTTATTGCTAATTGCTTATGTTGTTTCAGCTCAGTTTTTATGTTAGATTTGTCAATTGGTGGTTCCTTTCCTTCATAGTTCTTCTTTCGTATTGTTCGAAGTTTTGACATTCTAAAAGTTTTCAGTCGAGATCATTGTACTGAAGCGATCTAAATATAGACTTGTCTTATCAAGCTGATTTTAGTAATAACAAGGTAGTTTTCTGCTCTTGAAGCACTTAGACCTATGCGTTAGTGACTAAGATGAAAAAGATAGCAATAATGTTCAATTAGCTTTTAGGATACATATAGCTGCCTCATGTCAGAGCTGAACATGTAGAGAGATTGCAGAGAATTGATTATATGCAAGCCCTAACGCTAGAAAGATTATTGTAGATTACTACATATATGTGTGCGTGTCTAGGGCATTTTTAGTTGCTTTACTTGCTTGCATACACATATGTGGTAATATGTATACACACATTATTACATTACAATTTGCTTATATAATAACAAGAAAATACCGCAATTAAAGTCTTTGCTTTGAATAACAAGAAATTAAAAAAAAAAACACAAGTTAGGCCCTGGCCCGACCCTAAATATTGGGCCAAGGGCCAGGGCTTGGACTGGGCCTAGTTACCCCTCTTTTCTGGCCCAGCCCCGCTCGGGGTTTCCCACCACAGTGGCCTGGCCCCAGCCCCTTTTCACTCCTGGCCAGCTGAGGCCCGGGCTGGGCTGGCCCAAGCCCAGCCCATTGACACCTCTGGGTGGAATGGAGGCTTAGTATTGTTCATTATTATGTGCATAGTGAAGTATTTGTGTAAATACACCTTCTCTCATGGACATCTTTATTGTAACTTTCATTTGTGAGAAACGGCTTTGAAAGAGATCTTACATGCTTGTGTAGTTCTAGATATCTTCCATTTTGCAAGCTACCTATATCAGCATAACTCAAAGGGCATATCGGCTTAACTAGTAATATACTGTAATTTCACTAAAAATATTAGGACTACCGGGTGGATTAGGGCCGAGGTGGATTTTTAAATAGTTCGTCGGATTGGGGATGGTATTTCCATCCCCTTACACGATGGCGGGGCGGGGCGGGGCAGAGTCTTCTGTTAGGACTACCCGAGTGGGTATAGATTTTATAAGATCCGCATCCGACCCGCCCCATTGCCATTCCTATTCACAAACACGTTGGTGCAGCAAAGGGTGAACACTAAGGCGAATAAATCCTTTATCAAGAAGATGTTGTAGTAGTATTTTCAATTCCTTTAACTGTATCAGTGCCATATGGTACGATGCTTTAGAGATAGGGACAGTCCTAGGGATTAACTAAATACCATATTCGACTTTTACATTTGGCAGCATTCCTGGCAGATCCTTAAAAAATACATCATGGAATTCCTTCACCACGGGAATTTCTTCTAATCTTAATTCCTTTCCCTGGGTGTCTACCACAAAGGCATACCCACGACAAAGCTTCTCAAGAAGTCAGTTAGCTTGCAAGGCAGAAATTATAAATGGAGGGGATGTGATACTAGACCTCTGAAATGTAAATTGGGTTTGTCTTGGGATGCTAAAAGTCACACTTTTGTGGAAGCAATCCACAAAGGCATAAAAAGTCAATAACCAGTACATCCTTAGTATGACATCAAATTATAACATGTCCACGCAAAATATGTTTGCGACCAACTCCCTACTGTTAATATTGACTGAGCAACCCTTAACTACTTGATCCACAATCATAACATCTCCAAGTGGGGTAGAAATGCATAGCTGAATGTCTAAAGGCTCTAAGTACTAGCTTAACTGTTTAGTAAAGGTAGGAGATGTGAATGAATGCGTGGCACCGAAGTTAGAAAACACCTTCGCAAAAGTGGAGGATAGAGAATGTAACCTTAACCACTAAATAGGATTCTTATGCCTCATGCTAAGTCATTGTAAAAACTCTTGCCATTGCGTAGAGCTTTACAGCATCATTTCTCGATTGGTCCTGTTGACCCGTCCTGGGGCAATTTCTAGAGAGATGTCCTTTTAGTCTACATGCAAAACATGTTCTTGATCCATACCTACATGGTCATCCATGGTAAAACTGGTTGCACCTGAGGCATGATAGCGAATTAGTTTGTCCACTTGTTCTAGGTGCTGAATTTCCTCAGAATTTTTGTTATTTGTCATCACCTTGCTGAGGTGGCACCCCGACTCTTAGATCCTTGTCTCTGCTATTCTATACTCTGGGTGGCATCCTTCTGCCGACCCCTTGAGGTCTTGGACGCTTGCAAGTGTCACCTACCACATTATTTCCTTGAAATTCATTGTTCCTAGCCCTCTTCTTTTGATGGTCTTGAATCTTGAACAAATCCTCATTATCCCTTTCGACTAGTAAGGCTTTATCACCAACTACAACATAAGTTCCCAGTCGTAGTGTGAAGATGCAGGACAGAACACCATGTTGCAATCCATTTTTGAACTTTCTAGTCCTTTTAGCTTCGGTGTCTACCAAGTGGGGAGCATAGCGAGACAACTGAGTGAAAATAGCCTCGGACTCCTTAATGGTGTGATTCTCTTGAGTTAGTTGCATAAACTCGATCTTTACTTATTCTCTGACACTCTGGGGAAAATACATGTCCAGGAATAGCTTTTGAAAAATAAGGAGTGAGCTAGCACCCAACAAGCTCACTTACCATCTCCCAAATAAGGTTTCAAGTTTTATAAACATGCCATGGATTCTTAACTCAAAACGGTTAGTCAATCCAAAAGTATGGTGGATATAATATTTAGAACACATATAAGGTTTAAGTGAAACAGTTTTGAAGGATTAAAAAACAATGGCACAATAATCATCCATAACTGTTTATTGAAAAATCATTTATACGGTATGTTGTGGTTAGTGTTTGGTGAAAATCTACTTAGAGTCTCAAGACTATGATATGTGGGATATTGTTGAGACTGGCCTATTTATTCGGACTAAGGTGGTTGACAAAGTTGAGGAGCCTAAATCCAAATTAGGGTATAGTGATCATGATAAGAAAATAATTTGTATGAATGCTAGAGCAAATAATTGTCTCATTTGTGCTTTAGACACTAATGAACTCATTAGAGTCATTATTCTACCAAGAGTATTTGGGATACTTTACAAGTTACTCATGAATGAACTTCCCTTCTAAGAGATTCCAAAATGAACTTATTGTTTAAAGATTATGAGTTATTCCAAATGCTTTTATTACGGACATGAATACTCATTTTACTAACATTGTGAATCCTTTGAAGCAATTGGGAAAAGAATTCACTAATAGCAATCTCGTAAGAAAGGTGATTAGGTTTTTACCAAGAGCTTGGGATGCAAAAATTAACGCCATCCAAAAATGTTAACATCTTTCCTCTTAATGAATTAAGAAGTTTGCTAATGCAGTATGAAATGAAACTCAAATATTTTGATCAAGAGGACATCAAGAAGAAGCCTACATCAATTGCTCTTTGAGCTTCATCTTCAAACAATGAGCCAAGTGATGATGAAGAAGAATTTGACGAAGAGAATGTTGCAACGATTGCAAAGAACTTCAAGAAGTTATTAAGGTTTAGAAGAAATGGTGGGAGAAGACAACAAAATGATAGCAACGAAGAGAAGCTTTGCTACAAATGCCACAAGCCGGGACACATGAAGAAGGATTGTTCCGTACACAAAAAGGAGAATAAGGAAAGAAAAGATGTATGGAAAGAGTTAAAAGAAGACAACTCTCTAAGAAAGAGAACAAAGAGAAGGAAAGAGCGATGAATGCTGAGCAAACTCCAACATGGAGTGACTTCGAATCAAATGATGAAGACAATGAGAAGAATAAACAAGCAAATGAATGCTTCATTACAAATGATGAGGTAAGCTCTTCTTCTGGTAGTGATAGTGAGAGTGAAAGTTTTCAAGATGCTTATGGTAGCCTATATGAGGAATCCAAGAAGTTTTTTAAGAGGAATCTTATATT
Organism: Escallonia herrerae; assembly: GCA_033070095.1. Lineage (NCBI taxonomy): Eukaryota > Viridiplantae > Streptophyta > Magnoliopsida > Escalloniales > Escalloniaceae > Escallonia > Escallonia herrerae. Next base: position 45,885 of record JAVXUP010001823.1, on the reverse strand, counting down.
GTCTAAACAATTACTTGAGGCTAATAAGCTAATAGAGAAGTTGAAGATGCAAAATAATGAGTTGCATGCCAAGAATGAACGCATTTCTAACCATTTATATGTGGAGCATGTGAATAATGATTGGGTTGATTTAATTGTTAACACTCTTAGCTGAAAACAAATCTCTTGCAACACTTTGAATTTTGGAAAACAAAATGAAGATTTAAAACTTGAGATTTGTGATTTGAAAAATAGTTTTGAAAAATTTGTTAATGGTCAATACAACTTGAATGTCATGCTTGAACGCTAAAGAATTGGCCTAAACAAAGGTGGTGTTGGATTAGATCCCTTCACCTTGCCTCCTAAGATTTTTTAACAACAAGCTAGGTTAAATATTCATACAAACCAACAAAAGAACTATTGCACACCATTTACATATTGTGGTTGGTGCAACAAGAAAGGACATACGACTAATAATTGTCCTTGTAGAATTGTATAGGTTAAAGGTAGAAAGAAAATGTGGGTTGAGAAAGATCAAAGTTACAAAGGTAAGACTAACACCCAAGGACCCAAGAATATATGGATACCAAAAATCACTACTTGATTTGTGTTTATAGGTATGTCTCAAAGCAAAATCTAGTAGCAAGAAGTGAATTCTTGATAGTGGATGTTCAAGACATAAGACCGGCAACATCTCTCTTTCCACCTCGATTGATCTTAAAGCAGAAAAAGTAACCTTTGGTGAGAATGTACAAGGACAAATCAAAGGTAAATGTACTATTGGTAAGTAACCACATTCAATTGAGAACGTGTTATATGTTGAAGGCTTGAAGCACAATTTGCTAAGTATTAGTCAATTTAGTGATAAATGTTTTAGAGTAATCTTTGAGGCTCCTCATTACACTATACAATCTATGAAGAATAATGAAACAATTTTGGTAGGAAGTAGAGATAATAATGTTTACTCCATACAATTCAATGATTTAGCTAACCAAGATGTTAAGTGCCTTAGTGCTATTAGTGAGACATCTTGGCTTTCGCATTGAAGACTTGAACACGTACATATCGAGCATTTGAAGGATATTTCAAGCAAAGAATTTGTGAGGGGACTCCCAAAGATCAAATTTGAGAAAGACAAAGTATGTGATGCTTGTCAAAAAGGGGTAAGCAAATGAAAGTCTCTCACAAATCGAAAAAAATGGTATCTACTTCTAGACCTTTGCAATTACTTCATATAAATTTGTTTGGGCCAATTCCTACTACTAGTCTTGGTGAAAAATCATATTGTTTGGTTATTGTCGATGACTATTCTCGCTATACTTTGACTTTCTTTTTGGCTACCAAAGATGAATCTCTAGATGTGTTCACTTAATTTACAAAACGTGTTCAAAATCAAAAATGATATTGATTACTTACATTCGAAATGATCATGGTAGAGAATTTGAAAATTCAAAAATAGGAGCTTTGTGTGATGACATTGGTATGTCTCATAATTTTTCACCTCTTAGAACTCTTCAACAAAATGGTATTGCCAAAAAGAATAGGTCATTGCAAAGTGGCAAGAACAATACTTAACGAATATGGTTTACCTAAGTACTTTTGGGCTGAGGTGGTCAATTGTTCATGTTTTGTTTTTAATAGAGTTATATTGCGAAATTTTTTGTTAAAAATCCCTTATGAGCTTTTTAATGATAAGAAACCTAAGGTGAGCTTTTTTAAAGTCTTTGGATGCAAATGCTTTATTTTAAATTCTAAGAATCACCTTAGCAAATTTGATTCCAAAATCAATGAGGGAATTTTTCTTGGTTACTCTAATAATAGTATGGCATATAGAGTCTATAATAAAGTACTTTGGTTGTAGAAGAATTCATAAATATTACTTTTGATGAGACTAATCATTTTTTCTGAGGACTAACACTGTTAATGTAGATAATATGGACAATGACATGAGAACTTTGGACATAAGTGAAACACCAAAAGACAACCCCAAAAAAATTGTTCTAGGGGAGCAACAATTGAGTTCTCAAGGGGGAGACAAGGAAGCAAACAATGATGCTTCAAACTCGAACAACAATCAAGCCTTACCTAAATATTGGACTTACAAGAAAGATTATCCAAGCAATCAAATTTTAGGTAATCTTTCGAGTGGGGTAAGAACTCAACACTCTCTCCAACTACGTGTTAATTTAGCTTTTCTTTCACAAATTGAACCCAAGAACTTCTCCGAAGCTCTACATCATGAATCTTGGATGCTTGCTATGCAAGAAGAGCTCGTTCAATTTGAAAGAAATCAAGTTTAGACTCTTGTGCCTAAACCTCAAGATTATAGGATTATAGGCACAAAATGGTATTTAGAAACAAACTTGATGAATACGGAATCGTGGTTAGAAACAAGGCTAGGTTACTAGCCTAAGCTTATAACGAAAAGGAAGGAATTGATTTTGATGAGACTTATGTACCAGTAGCTAGACTTGAATCCATTAGAATGTTATTGGCTTTTGCTTGTTATAACGATTTTAAGCTCTATCAAACGGATGTCAATAGTGCTTTTCTAAATGGTTTTATTTTGGAGGAAGTATATGTGGATTAACCTCCCAGTTTTGAACATGAAAAATATCCAAATCATGCTTTCAAGCTTAGAGAAGCTCTTTATGGTTTAAAATAAGCTCCTAGAGCTTGGTATGAAAGGCTAAGCAATTTTTTTTAGAAAATTATTTTTCAAGAGGAAAACTTGACACCACTCTTCTTATAAAATCTAAGGGTAAGGACTAATTGTTGGTGCAAATTTATGTTGATGATATTATATTTGGTGCTACTAATATATCCTTGTGCGAAGATTTTTCTTCTTACATGAGTAAGGAGTTTGAAATAAGCATGATGGGAGAACTCAACTTCTTCCTTGGATTGCAAACCAAACAAAGCAAGGATATAATCTTTATCAATCAAGCCAAATACACCAAAGAGCTACTTCAAAGATTTGACATGGAAGATTCAAATGCATTTGACACTTCAATGAGCTTATCATTAGAGCTTGAGAAAGATGAAAACGGTAAGGATGTTGATATTAAAAGCTATCAAGGATGATCGGTTCACTCCTTTACCTTACTGCAAGTAGACCCGATATTGTTTGTCTATGTGCTCCATTTCAAGCTTATCCTAAGGAATCTCACTTAGTAGCTGTGAAGAAAATCCTTAGATATCTTAAAGGCACTCACGACTTAGGGTTATGGTTTCCTAGGAACAAGTCATTTTTTGTCCTAGTTGGTTACTCCGACACCGACTATGCTGATTGTAAAACTGAGCAGAAGAGTACTAGTGACGGTTGCCAATTCCTAGAACACACTTCTTTCTTGGAGTTCCAAAAAGCAAAATTCGGTTGCATTCTCTACCAACGAAGCCGAATATGTGGGCGGTCGGTGCTTATTGTGCACAAATTCTTTGGATGAAATAAACCCTTTTGGATTTTGGACTCAAGTATGATCACATACCTATCTTATGCGATAACTCTAGTGCCATTAACTCGAGCAACAATCCCATCCAATATTCACGGACTAAGCACATTGAAATCAAACACCATTTATTCGTGATGTGCAAAAATTTAATATCGTTCTAGATTTCGTGGACACAAATCACCAATTAGCGGATATTTTCACAAAACTGTTGGCTTCAAAAAGGTTTACTGCTCTTAGAAGCGAACTTGGCATGTCTTCACTTTTGTGACTAAATTGTTATATATCTTATGTTCTACATGTAATTGTACTTCACATGCTTGAGCGTTATCTCATATGCCTATAGAACGCTTTGGTTATTTTTCTTTTCAAAATTATTGATTTTTTTTTATATTCATTAAAATTTATATGTTTAATTTGATTTACACACTTTTTTATTTCACTATACATATTCATATACATTTAGAGGCTGTTTTGCATTGAAGTCGACTGCATAAGGAAATATAGTCTACTGCATAGGTCAATACAATTGACTGGATTGGGGAATGCAGTTGACTGGGTTACGGGAAAAGGCCATAAATCGAGCCCAGCAGACCCATTTCAGCAGATTACTCCCTTTCTCACTCTCTCATTTTGAACCCAAGCCTTAAACCTCTCCTAGGACTTCAATTTTTGCGGCTCAACTTGAAATTGGTATGTAAATCTTCCTAATTCTTCTTTTCTTACATGTTTTACACACTCTCACCGATTGATTTCACCCACATTGCTCAAAATCATTGAAAATTCAACTCTTACACTTGGGTTCCATTTCGTCAAAATCATTCAAATTGTTCATGCAATTGCATGTTTTAATACTTGATTTATGCTTAGCTATGTTTATTACCTGCTTCTACATGGTTTATATTACATGTATTCATGCAAAAATCATTTTTCCCCAAATTGCATAAACTAGGGTTTATATTCTTCAAAATTATTTAAATTTATGACATCTTTCACATGTATTAGCTTAAAATTCATGTTATGTTATCTATCTAGTATACTTTAACATGATTTATTTTCATAGAAAATCATCAATTTAAAAAAATTCATAAACCTTTTTTTCAATTTTTATTTACTTCTGTTTCATTCTCATACATTTTACTTATTTCTCTTTCCATTTTGTTAGACTCTTTAAAAAATGACACGAGAAAAACGTGCATGTGCGAGTACATCTCGATCACGAGCTGCACATGAGCCCGAGCCTATTGCTATAGAGTTTGATCGCGAACTGCTATCGCAACCAAGAGTCCTTAGACCATTTTTCTGCACGGCTCTCTTCCCCTTTGGTTCTAGGTTTGCATTTGGATATCCATTTCTTTTTGGCATAGATGTGCTTAGACACCTTCAGGATTGTCATTTAGACCGTCTTACTGATAGAGACACCGTTCTATATTATCCAAATACCATCCGTTTATTCTATGCGAACTTGACTTGGAGTATTTCTAGTGAGTCATGTACCCTCACCTCTTATGTCCTTGGACGTCATATTTAATTTTTCTAGTCACGACTAGCCACTCTTCTAGACCTCCTCAATAGTGACTTTTCATTCACACTAGAGATGATACATGTAGCCGGTCAATCACATTAGTTTGACAGACCTTTCTCTATCGAGGACAACTTCACCATACTCTCCATTGACGTCGCATTAGTGCTGCGAGCAAGCCCAACTTGCGTGACCTACCTCCTATTTCTCAACTATTTTATCATGTTATAGCTCATAATGTCATTCCTCGAGCCAGCAGTTTTTTGCTAGTATCTTATCTAGATGTCTAGCTCTTGATATTCTTTCACCCCGCTACACAAATTAACCTCCCTCGTCTCATTATTTTGAACATGATTAGGAGTGCCTCACATCCATCCCTAGTTATACCCTATGGCCTCTTACTCACTCGCATTTTCCTTGCTCTTGATAAACCTCTTCACGGTGAGTACATTGAGGTGAATGCTGCAGGTTCTCGATTCTTCTACCTTTCATAGGAAGGGCCTTTTAGATCAACGTGCCCGACTTCTGCCTGAGTTTGACATGGATACTGTTATGGATAATGACGATGGCGATGAGGATAAGGATGAAGATGATGCTGGTGGAGATGCCGCTGACGGGGATGATTATGATCCATCTCCATTGGTCATGCCGAGTACTCATACGGCGGGCACTTCTTCTAGTTCTTCTACTACCCGATATGAGGCGATCCTTGCACGCTTAGATATGATGCAACAGTAGATGCATGCCAGTTTCAGTAGGATGGATCTTGCTCATAGTCAGCTCAGTCGATGCCTTTCTCGCATGGAGGACCATTGGGGTATTCAGTGTTCCGAGGAGGACGTATTTCACCCACCACCTCCACCGTCGGGTCCTTGAGCTACAACATAGTTAGTGTTTCATGCTTATGCTTTTCGACTCTATTATGTACTTAAAAGGGCTAATTACACCTATGTCCCTGAGGTTAGGGGTAATTACAGTCAAGGACACAAAGTTTCAAAATGTAATATTCCGTGACCAAAAGTGTTTCAAATGTATCACCCGTGTCCATCCGTCAGGGTTCCGTCCAAAAAGTGTACTTTTTTATGATGTCATCGATACGTATTTTTAAAATGACAATGCTACCCCTTGTACTGTATTTTGGTATATTTTTAAATTTTTTTTTATATTAAGATATCAAGCCTTAATTAAAGATCAAGGTAATTCAATTCAATTTTCAACTCAATTAGGGTTTCAATCTACCAATTAGGGTTTCAAAACCCTAATTTACAAACCCTAATTTTCAAAACCAATTAGGGCTTCAATTCAATCTGCAATTCAATTCAATCTTCAACTCAATTAGGTTTTCAATCTACCAATTAGGGTTTCAAAACCCTAATTTACAAACCCTAATTTTCAAAACTAATTAGGGCTTCAATTCAATCTTCAACTCAATCTGCAATTCAATTCAATCTTCAACTCAATCTGTATTTTGGTATTCAATCTTCAATTCAATTCAACCACCGAAGATCAGGGTGCAGCGCCGGGGATGAGGGAGGAAGGTCGGGGTGCAGCGCCTGGGATGGGGGAGGAAGATGGGTTACAGCGCAGACGGGGAAGGGGGAGGAAGATGCTTCGTCGAGCCTCTGCGAGCATCGCACCGAAGCCACCGTGCTGCTACACCGCTGCAACTGCCGAAGCCACCGTGCTACTACACCACTGCAGCGGGCGATCAACTCCGGCGCTCCTTCCGATCGACCAGTGAAGGAGACGCCGGCGACGGGGAAGGGGAAAGGGGAGGGGGAGGGTGGGGGGCGACGGGGAAGGGGAAGGGGAAGGGGAAGGGTAGGGGCAACGGGGAAGGGAAAGGGGTAGGGTGGGGGTGACGGGGAAGGGGTATGGTGGGGGCGACGGGGAAGGGAAAGGGGTAGGGGGAGGCACAGGCGAGTGGGGGGGGAGACAATGAAAAATTAGGGTTTCATGTGGTCCCAGGGGCAAATCAGGATTTTAACTTTTATTTAGGGGCAACTTGGTCTTTTTGTTAAAACCGTTAAGTATTTTGGTATTCCGTTTGTCAATGGACATAAGTGTTACATTTTGAAACTTTGTGTCTTCGCGTGTAATTACCCCCAAACCTCAGGGACATAGGTGTAATTAGCCCTACTTAAAAACTTGTTATGGATGATACTCATAGTTTTGCATCAGAACTTCGGTTGATATTTCAAATTAGCACTTTGATTCACGCTTATTTTACTGCACATCTGATTCATACTACATTTTTTGTGCTATTTTGATATATGTGCTTGGTACACTTCTTGATTAAGTACTTATGCTTTCTTGTTTGAATGTCTTTATTGGCTATATTGATTATCCATGGATTTCTCACACACACAAGGGAGAGAAAAATTGTTGATTCATACTTGTGTGGATTTGATATAAGCATATTTTTCTTACGATAGGGGGAGCACATTACTCTTTTTATCTCCCATGACACCTTGTGGTTTATGATGATCAAAATTGATGTTGTCATGCTCTATTGTGTATATTATCTTATACTTCTCATATTATTTGAATAAATGTTTGTCATCATAAAAAGGGGAGAGATTGTTAACCCTATGATTATTTAACTTAGGATTACATTTGATTTTGATGATAACTAACATTGATGATTATGTTGTCTAACATGCATTGAGTTGATGAAGCAATAGGTATAATCTCATACTCATACAAACGGATAATTAGATGAGCAAATCGATCAAAGATACTCAGTGGAACACTTCAAAGATGGACTTCGATTAAATTTTACAATGCTTTTATTCCTTTCTTTGTAACTAGACATAGAGAGATGATCGTATCGATGACTGTAATCTAGAAATTGCCCATAGGTTTTCCTTGCATGCACAAACTTTTTCACACTTTGAAAATAGGAAAAACTGCATTTTCTGGAATACAGACTAATGCAGTCGACTGTAAGTTGGGCAGAGAGTTGTTATAGCTGACTGCAATGACTTCCAATAGCCTATTATAGTCGGCTACATTGGATACAGTCTACTGTAATTGAAAATTTTGAATCTTCAACGGCTACTTTGGGAATATAGTCGACTGCATTTATCATTTGTTGTATTTAATGCCCTACCTATTTTCAAACGGTCATATTAATTCCCACATCTATATAAACTCATTTTGGGCATAGTTTTGATTCATCAATTGCATTCAAAGCCCTCTTATCTTGCATATACTCAAATCTTAAAGCTATTATTCAATTTCTCTTGGTTTTCATTGTTTTCTCATCCAATTCAAGAGAGTATTTATTATGAGCTTACATTTGAGAGATATACACTTTCATAAGTCATCATACACTCATCTCTCTTATTCTATAGCTTAAATTTGTACTCATCTACTTCTTGAGAGTGAATCATTGTACACAAATACTTCATCCAGAGTTTCTTGTATCAAAGCTTGGGAATTGCCTTAAAGAACTAAAAGCAAGTTTCTTGTATCAAAGTTAGAATACCTTCTTTAAGGCAATTAACTCTAATTCCATGGCATATTTAGCAATAACTGTCTACTTGGATGATTTCCGAGGGATCGCTCCTCCGGCTCGTAAGAACACAAATCCACTAATGGGCTTTAGCTCATCTGTATCTGAAATCCAATTAGTATCACAATAACTTTAAATATAGAAGGATGACCAGAATATGTTACTTTAGCTAATCTAAATCTGAAATTTAGTTAGCATCACGATAACTTTCAAGTACAAAAAGATGACCAGAATATGTTAGTCTATAATCAATAATGCCTCTCAAATATCGCAACAACCTGAATATTGCATTCTAATGTTCCTCATTAAGATTGTGAATATATCTACTCAATCTACCAACTACATATGCAATACCAGAATGTGGTATGATTCATCAAAAACATCAACCTACCAAATATTTGTGCATAGTCATTTTTGACACACTATCACCACAATATTTATCAAAGTGCATTTTTGCATAATGTGATGACGAAGATGTACATTCATAATGCCTATATTTTCCTAGCATGTTCTTAACGAAGTGTGACTGCGATAATGTGATGCCTCAAGACTTTGATTATCACAACGACATTAGTTTCACCCATATTTTTCATGTCAAATTTAGATGCTAAAAATCTCTTAGTAGCATGCACAACATCAATGCTTATTCCAAATATAAGCAAATCATCAAAGTACAAGCATGCAATGACAACACTATCATTAACATACTGGTAATATATGCACCCATCAACATTGTTAATCAAGAATCCATTAGGTATCATCAGATATCATCATGCAATGATAAACACTATTGTTTTGGAGCATATTTCAATCCATACAAGATTACCAATTTAAATACTTTAGTTTGTTGTCGGGTGACCACATATCCCTCGGGCTGCTCCATGTATTTCTTCTTCTAAATTACCATTGATGCAATGAAAAATAATATTCTCATAGATGCTATTAGTGAGAGCCACGTCCAATAAAGTCGCCAACAGATAAGCCACTCAAATTTCAGCTGCAACTACGTAAATAGCAACATCATAGCCTCGCACCAAAGATCACAAAAACATGTCCTCCTTTAAGAAGCAAAAATTGGAACCAAAATATCAAATAGATGAAACAAAATGTCATAGCAGAGAAAAAATGAACCCCAAGGTGAGTATAGTACCCAAAGAATGAGAAATAGGTGGAAGCACCACTTAGAACACGTTTGGTGGTGTAACACGATTAAACAAAGACGCTTGAGAAGGAAAACACAGCTAGAAGATTACTTAACAAAGTTAACAAGGCCGACCAAAGCACCTAAGATGGGATAATTGGACAGCAATCTACAGTCCGAAACATATAATATCGACCATGACATATAGTTTACAATCCCACCCCTTTACCCCCTGCACACCCATTCCCCCCACCCCAACCCCCTCAGCAAAAGGTTTAAGCATAGAGATGGAGGAAAATAAACCTTAAACTAAAGGAATGGTCGACCAATACAGTTGTGAATACACTCATAAAGTCATGAAGATGAAATCCTAACAAAATGCATGGAATTGAAAAAACTAACCCTCCAAATGCCGTAAAGATTAATCCAAGGATACCCCAAAAAAAGGCCCCAGAGCCAATTACATGAATCTAATCAAGAACCTCTACTTCAAGATCCCAATTGATCGAGGAGGTTAAGAACCCCGAAGATTTGCAATTTAAGGGTAGATCAAGAGGGTTAGAGGCGGTAACCAATAAATCGGTGACAACTCGACAGGATAGGTGTGGTTGATGGCGATATATAACTATGGTGAAGAGCAAAAGGAGGGTGATGATTGCAAGAAGGGAGTTGGCTGGGTTTGAGGAGAGGACGGCTAGAAGAAAAAAAATAGAGGGAGGTGAGAGGGGGAGAATGGAGGAAGTAGCCTCCCCCCCCCCCCCCCCCCCCAAAATCCCAACTCAATGGCGGCAATTTTTAGTTGTGGTGTTTTTAAGGGAGAAAGTAAAGGAGAGAGGAGACTACTTATGTTCCAACCGGTCAAAGGGCGAATGCTATTTTGTTATGTATATGTGAGCCACTGAGAGATACTGTATAACACTAACCCTTAAGGACTTAAGGGAAACGAGCCCAAAATGAGATTACGATGATGATGACGGCGGCGGCGGCGGCATAATAAAGAGCCGCACAGAATTCCCAAAACCTATAACCCGCTCGGCATAATAGGTGACAAGGTATACGCGCTAGCTCCTTGTAACGGGCGTTTCTTGCTTGCCGTCGCTCACAAAAGAATCGGCTGCTCTTCAATTCAGTTTGCTCTGGCCACAAATACAAGTCTCTCTCTCTCTCTCTCTCTCACATTCCAGTTCACTCGCCCACAGGTCCAGCAAGAAGATGTCACTAAACCTCTTTAACTGGAAGTGAACTCAAGCAACACACAATGCCTTACTCGCCAATTTTCCTCCACAACTACCTCAAAGCCGGCCTGTATTTGGCCATGTCTCTCAAGCAACCCGCCACTATTACCTCCCTCCGATTCCGCCGCTTCCCGACGTACGCCGTCAGATACCACCATGCCCTAGCAGCTCCCTCCACCATCTACCGCTGTCCGAGGCTCCTTTGCTCCGCCGCCTTTCCCTCTTCCTCTTCTCCTTCCAGTGTACCCAAGCGGAGAAATGCTTCTTTTTCTTCTTTGCCTTATCTTTATCAGCAGAGTTTGCCCTACACTACGAGGTACGCTTACGATGAGTACGCCTCCGAAGAGGAGTCTGATCGCGAAGTCGGATCCCCGCAGCAGATGGTGAGTCCTCATGTCGCTACACCCAAATTTGTGGGTTTTATAGGGTAAATTTTCGTGTGTTCGTTTATTATTTTTCTTTATTTCTTGGAAGAACGTTATCAAATATATAAAGGTTGCTCAATTTGAGCTTCATCCAGTAACATATTCATAGCTGAGCGAATCCAAGGTTTTGTTTTTACTCATTTCCGGAAGCTTATTATGCAATTATTAAATGCAAATAGGTTGCTTACCGTCCAGTGCTAAAACAAAACTGATTTCCTTTTCATGACTTGTGGTGTAAATGGTGGAAGAATGAATGGTTACTGCACAAGTATACTGCCACAGTCACATGGAGTGGTTCTCTTACTTCTTTGTCTTAAACTCTGTTGCTATCCCATCTAGGCTACGCACTTTCGGACCGCACTCGGTGCCTGCTCTTGCGACATGTTGACGAATATTCAAATGTCAAAGTTCAATACACAAGGCCGGTCAACTGAAGGCACACACTCAATCATGTGCCGAGCATTTGACATATTCTAAGTGTTGGAATCGATATCACATCCGAAGCCTCAAAATATTGTAAGTGCCAAAAGCGGCGTCACGTCCGAAGCCTAAAAAGTATTCTAAGTGGTGGAAGATGCGACCTTCCCTCTAAGGGGTTGTCTCGTGCCTTCCTCCAAGGAGTTGGCCGTGGCCCTCCTTCCTAAGGGACGGCCACGCCTTCTCCCAAGGGGTTGGCCATGGCCCTCCCCCTGAGGTGCTTACCATCATGCACCCGCAACCTTCACGGGCCTCCACTCTCCTCGAGACCCGATGTTGCGTTCGGGCGCCGGCGCTGCGTCACGTGCCCCTGCCATACGATACCCCTCTTGAAACCTGTTGCCTTGCCCGGCCGCCTTCGCAGCATCACGTGCCCCTGGCATGACGCCCCTCTCTGCGACACCGGTCACCCCGCCCGGATGTTGTCGCGTGCGCCCGGCACGACGCTCCTCTCCTCGACACCCGCCGTCGCACCCGAAAGCCATTGCTACGTCATGTGCCCCGGGCATGCCCCTTTTCGCGACACCCGTAGCTACGCCTGGCCTCGTCGCCGAGCCTAAACGCCGTCACTGTGTCGTGTGCCCTAGGTACGATGCCCCTCTCTGCGATATCAGTCGCCGCAAGCAGACATCGTCGCGTGCCCCGTGCTTCGGCAATGGGGGACTCCTCATCGGCACCTTTAGGGACCATGACCCTCGGGTCACTATGAGATGGGAGCAGTTCTCCAGAGGGCATCGCGCCTAGTATGTCTGACAGTCGGGCATAGGGTGCCACTGTCAGGTTCTCTGCGTCTCTCAACGCCCTTGTGGGACTTAGGAAGAGCTTTGGACTGGTGAGTCGATCAAGTGGTTCTCTTGCCACACCAACGCTGTGTAAGCCGGTCTTTCCATGTAGACAGAGCAATGCTGTGCAGGGCAGTTGGGTGAATATACGATTGATAGTCTGCGGAGCACTGGTATTTGTGGCCCCCCTTGGTGAGGTGTCAATCACTAGGAGCGACATGTGTCGCTTGATGTCATCGCCATCTTAACCCTTATAAATTGGGTACTTGAGAATTCATTTCTAGGGGACTTCAGAACAAAACTGATTCTCACGTTTCACTTTTTCACTTCAGAATTCCAGAGCTAGAGAATTCTAGAGCGAGAACTATAGAGGACCCTGATGCAGGACCCTGACGCAAGACCCCGACGTTGGACCTAAGCATTGGACTGTGACTGTCTTCGTGTATTCGCCCTACGTCTTCGCCCTAGTAGGACTGCCATTCCTGGGGCTCTGCCTGGGAAGCCTTAGTCTCTGCCCTTGTTCTGTTCTTGCTCTACCCCACATTAACATACGTGGCATTTGAATCGGACTGTTCTCCTTGTGGCACCTCCACTTCTACCGCTTACCCACTTCATCAAACTCTTTAGTTGATTTTGTGTAGCTTTTAGAGATTTTGCTTCCTGCTTGTTACTTCCTGTTTTTATCAATTTATACAACATCCAGTGTTTCGCTATCATTGATTTGTGATCAAAAGCGTGCTTCAACCCTTGAAAACATTGAAGAGTGGAAGTGGAAGTTAACCATGCTTATGCGCAATAAAGATGAACAAGAAGTAGTGTCGAGGGAGAAAAAAGACAGAAGAGATTTTGAGCAGCTTTCTGCGCTGGCATCTAGAATGGGTTTATACAGGTATCGAAAGATTTCTGGTGGAGGTATTAATATTGCCTGTTCCTTGCATCTGTTCTGTATCCTGACTACCTTTTCCTTTGCAGCCATCAATATGCCAAAATAGTTATTTTCAGTAAAGTCCCATTGCCAAATTACAGATCAGATTTGGACGATAAACGTCCACAGAGGGAGGTATGTGCTTACTGCCATTGACTCTTGTCTCTTGATTTTCTAGTTGTGCTTTAAGCTGCATGAAAGAAGATAAATGCATTACCTCTATGGAGAACTTGAACAAATATTTCTGGGTCATGGGTGGGTTTAATAGCATGATAGTTTGTAAGTGGTGTTTCTTGAGGGTAATTTCTATTGGTACTCCGGTTCTTTCTAATGGCATTCTCTGTTCAGCTATATGTGGCTGTGACTTGTGCATGAATCAGATATGCATGGCGTGCCATTGGCAAAAATGAAACTGCCAAATACAAATAGAAAACCCAAATATTAAAGGTAAAGAGTTTTAGTAAGTACATCTCATCTGATTCACCAACATGTTGAGTATTTGTAGGTGGTACTGCCTTTCGGGTTGGAAAGCCAGGTAGAGGCCCATCTCAAAGCATACCTTTCTAAAAAGGCTATGAACAAGGAATTTTTGTCAGATCATGCCTTCTTAAACTCAAGCAGTGGGAGCAGTGTTGCTAGCAATAAGGGACTTTATGAACAGGAAAAGCCCTTGAGACCAAGTGTTGTCGCGGAAGGAGTTCTTCAGCGGAAGAGTTCGCAACTACGTAATAAGCAACAAGATTGGCAGGTTCTCCCACCCTGAAAATTTTAATGCTTACCACTTATATATTTGCTCATGGATTTGCAGTTCATTTAATATCTGCATGTCCTAGTAAAAAAGGAAGAGTCGAGAAATTAGCGCACGTTTACTCAGAATATTATCTATCAGTTTTTCTCGACAGGATAATATCTGATGTCTCATATTTAAGTGTAGAAAGGCTAGTTCATGAGGGTTTTATGTCTCTTGCTTTTGAATATCCTAGTTGATTTAAAACATGCAAAATTAGTTTTGACAGCTCTTGCTCTTTCTTTAGGAATCTTCAGAAGGCCAAAAGATGCAAGAATTTCGGAAGTCTCTCCCTGCATATAAAGAGAGGGATGCATTGTTAAACATCATCTCACAGAATCAGGTAATTTATGGTTTTTAGTTTTCTTTCCGGTTTAGATTGCTTGATCGATATTTTTATGTGTGCGTGTCTACTCATACGTGTTTAAGGTCAACTTAAAAGTTGAAGAAGGTAAGTTCAACTATAGAAGATCGTGAAGATTTCCTGATTAATCATAGCTATATAAGAACAAGAAGGAAAAGTTTCTGAGGTACAATTCACATGGTAAGACATAAGAAGAGAGGTAGGGATATGGCATCGGCTAAATTGTAACGGTTGCAGAGTTATATCAATAAATAGCTTGAGTTTGCAACACAGGCCAGCACATAATGTTAACTTCCGAGTGCTGTTACTCTTGCGAATTTTCTATCCCAAATGAGGTGGCAAATTCTGATTCATGCATTTGGGACCAAAAAAAAAAAAAAAGTGATCCCACTTCTCTTGGTTTGCCACCTCATTTGGCAGTCCAAATTGGGAATGATAGCATCATTCTGAACTTACATTGAAGAGACTGGTGGTGTTGGAAATCGAAACTAGGACTTGAATAAAATTAGGATGACGTAGAAGTCTTTGAAGATGAAATGGTGAATAATGTTCCAGTATTTGTAATATGCAATGGGGAGCAGGAGTCCCCGCCTGATTAGTTGCTCAAGATTTATAGACTATCATGTTTTTTCTTTTTAAGTTTAAGTATTTTATGTCTCTCGACCAACCCTTTCGAACCTTATTATTACTTTTAAATTTTTTTATTAACTTTAAATGGTATTTTTTCCATGTAGATATCAAGATATTCCGAAGATATATTGACTGAGTTTAATCAGGAGATCTTCCAAAGTCTTCCTAATAGGAATTATATGTCTGGTTCTGAGGCCTGTAGTGTTCTCATGCTACTTGATTCTTAGTTCAGTCCAATGGTAGAACTTATTTTATAAAATTCTGTATCCCCACTATTTTACTCTTAAAGGCACTATAATGTGTATTTAGAGGAAGAAAGTTCTTTATGAAGTTTTGACTTGAACAGAAGATCGCTCTATCTCCTCTGTAGAGCTTGTATGTTTTAGATTATGGAGGATTGCCAAATAGCTATGTTAGAGTTAAGCGTTTTTGTTGAAATGTGGTAATTTTCTTTGATAAGTGCTGTTTTACTTTTGCAATCATTTTTGCAGGTGGTGGTTGTGTCTGGTGAGACTGGGTGCGGTAAAACCACGCAGCTTCCTCAGTACATCTTAGAGTCTGAGATTGAGGCTGCTCGTGGATCTGTTTGCAGTATCATTTGTACGCAGCCACGGCGGATATCTGCAATGTCAGTTGCTGAAAGAGTTGCTGCAGAGCGAGGGGAGAATCTTGGAGAATCTGTAAGTTCCTCATACAGTTTAGACTATTGTGTGAAACCTTAGTTGTCTCGTTGTGTTTTCCTTGCCATTTCATAGAAATTCACTTCTCTTTTTTTGTTAATATGTTTTTAATTAGAGTATATTTTACATTTTCTGCTTTTGTTTTCCTCCTTTCAAAGATTGGCTATAAAGTCCGGCTAGAGGGAATGAGAGGGAGGGATACTCGCCTCCTGTTTTGCACTACGGGAATTTTGTTGAGGAGATTACTTGTTGACAGAATGTTGAAAGGTGTGACCCATGTTATTGTTGATGAGATTCACGAACGTGGAATGAATGAAGGTAATTGCTGGAGTTGATCAGCTTCTTTATCTCTGTATTTCTTATGTATTCTCTCACTAAAGTCTGCATTTTGTCAGATTTTCTTCTCATTGTCCTTAAGGATCTCCTTCCTCGTCGCCCCGAATTGCGGTTGATTTTGATGAGTGCAACCCTGAATTCTGAGCTTTTCTCCTCCTACTTTGGTGGTGCTCCAATGATCCACATACCTGTAAGTCTTTAAGGTTCTAACTGCCATTCTGTCATAGGTTTTAGTGAAATAACCTATCCTCTCGGTTAAAGAAAAGGTTGTTTCCGATTCCCCCCCCAATTTGTTAATTGCTTCTTTTGTGGAGTCAAATCCGTCTCAAATATCCTGTCACGATCTTTGTTGCAATGCTAACTGGCATAGATACCTTCTTGCTGTTATAGAAGCTTCTTTTTTTGCAAGTAGATTCCTGTTTGTTGTAAAACTTGTCGAATTGACCACCCACTGTATGTTACTTGGAAAATCCTATCGTTTTTTTTTCTTGAAGATCCCTCTCATTCTTCTAATTAATAACTTGAGAATAACTATGCTGAAGATTTTTTCTGTGTTTGGTACCGCAAAGTTCTCTTAATATTATTTTTCTTAGTTGCTTACCTTCTGCTCATGTATTTTGACAGTTCTTTAAGCGTGATTCATGATGTTATATGCTGGACTTGCTTTAATTTGTGGTTCGGAAATGTTCCCTTTCAGGGTTTTACATATCCTGTTCGAAGTCATTTTCTGGAGAATATACTCGAGACGACGGGGTATAGGTTAACTGCATATAACCAGATTGATAATTATGGTCAAGAAAAGATGTGGAAAATGCAGAAACAAACTCTTAGGAAGAGGAAGAGTCAGATTGCATCAGCTGTAGAGGTATAAAATCCGATTGAGGTCATCTGGTTGTTTTGATCTCACGTTTTTATCATCAGTTGATGTTGAACTTAAACCTGGAACAGGATGCACTTGAAGCAGTTGATTTTAGGGAGTATAGTCCCCGGACTCGGGAATCACTATCCTGCTGGAATCCCGATTCAATTGGCTTTAACCTCATAGAGCATGTGCTTTGCCATATATGTAGAAATGAAAGGCCTGGTGCTGTTTTGGTGTTCATGACTGGTTGGGATGACATTAATTCTCTGAAGGATCAGCTCCAATCTCATCCAATCTTGGGAGATCCCAGCAAAGTATTGCTGCTTGCGTGCCATGGATCCATGGCCAGCGCCGAGCAGGTAACTTTTCTTCTCACTGCGTGCTTTATCTTATCATATGGTTAGACTTACAGAAGCAAAGCTAATTGAATATTTAGTTGGTTTGTGCTCGGACATGGTGATGGTAAATTCCGTTTCACAAGCTGGCTTATGGCTTTCATCAAGGCAACGGCATCTGTGGTACATCCTGCTGAAGTATTTGTAGGAGCACATATGCTGAGGCTTTGTGCTGTATTTTAGAAAATACATACCATTGACTGCCTTTTTCCTCAGGGATACTAATTGGGTTGAACTTGAGAACTTTACTATTGCCACCGACTAGATTTTTGACACCTAAGAGCCCATCTTATCAACTCAATTCTTTTTATATGACCTTGAGATGCTTCACATGTTTAAAGGGCTTTATTGGAGTGTCTTTCACGATGTATTTTAAGATATAGATACTTGTAGCATACACCCATGTAGTTGTAACTGACAAACTTCCCTCTACCAGACTGATTTGAGCATAGCAAAAAGCACTCGCTTTCACGCATTGTACATGGAAGACTAGTACATGCCAATTCTTACAAGGTTCCTGTCCCTCGCCATGAAAGCAAGTAACCAAATCAGCCATACCGTATATAAACATTTTGTATAAGAACTGGAGATGAGCAAATAAATGGAGATTCGGTGATGTGTTCTGACAGTGAAGGAGGACAAAAGGTTTTACCGATTTCTGTACATATATTGACAAAGGTTTCCGTGAAATGTATCCTGATGCTGTGTATCCATTTTTTTTTTTTGATAAGTAGATTTATTGACAAAAACCGCCTGAAAAGGAGGCGGAACCCTTACATAGAAGCTTTACACGCACTAATCACCTATCTATACACAGCAAGAAGCTGTACATAAAATCTAAAAAGGCATCATCAGACCTGGAAGAGCCTTCCTCCGCCCAGCAAAAAAGTTAGACAAAAAGAAGCCTTGAGAAAAGACAAAGGCTGTTGCCTCAAACACTCGCATATTTCTCTCTCCAAACAGGCCAAAACAAGCAAACAATAAACCCCACAGTTTTCCAGCCCTTCACTTTCTCTTATACAACGACCAGCTACAAAGCATATCAACCACGTCACGCGGCATGACCCACAAGATGTTCAAAAGGCAGAAGACCATGTCCCAAATATCCTTAGCTACTTGGCAATGCAGAAGAAGATGACTCACGGGCTCCTCATCAGCTTTACACATATAGCACCAATTGACATACACTTTTCTTCTCTTCCGCAAGTTGTCCCCAGTCAACACCGCATCCCTAATTGCTTCCCATGTAAAGAAGCAGACTTTAGGAGGAGCCCAAGATTTCCAAATATGCTTCCGAGGAGAAGTGTTTCCTTGACAGGTAACTAGCTGAGAGTAGAAGGACTTCACAGTAAAGCTCCCAACAGAATTACCTGCCAAACAACTTTGTCCTCACTAATTGCATCGACCCTTGCTGAGTACAAACAACCCAAGAAGCTAGATACTAAGTCCAGCTCCCAGTCACGAAAATTTCTTCTGAAAGTAGGATTCCAAAAGTGTCCATCACTATTGAATGCAAGAACATCTCGTACCAAGATTTCTTAATCACACGCAATACTAAACAAAGAAGCAAAAGATTTCTGCAACTTCTCTTCCCCACACCAAAGACCCCGCCAAAATCTGACTCGCGTACCTTTACCTACCTTATAGCAAATAAGTTTGTTAAAAGTGTCCCAACACTTGCTGATTTCCACCCACATGCTTGAGCTATGAGGTCTTTTGATATCACCAGGGGCCCAAAATCCCCTGCCTTCCCCAAATTTGGCCACCACGACTTGCCTCCACAAAGCATCTTGTTCGCATAAGTATCTCCTAAGCCATTTCCCAAGCAGAGAAAGATTAAAGGACCTCAAGTTCTTGATGCCTAGACCTCGGCATTGAATCGGAGAGCGTAAATTGTCCCATTTAACTAAGTGATATTTCCTGTCTTTAAAGGTACGCTCCCATAGAAATTCTCGCTCCAATTGCTCTAATCTCGTAATGACAGAAACCGGAATTGCTAACAAGGACATAAACTACGTAGGAAGACTAGAGAGCGTAATTTTTAGAACAGTTAGTCTATAACCCTTGGAGAGATGTTGCTTGTTCCAGCCCGCAAATCGTTTTTCGAAGCACTCGACCACCGAACCTTAGCATCTCTTATGCTTGAAACCAAGAGGAAGCCCAAGGTACGTGAAAGGAAAGCTCCCAATCTTGCACCCAAAAGACCGAGAGAGATGAGCCACATTCGGAATTTTACCGACAATAATAATTTCACTTTTTCTAAAACTTATTTTCAGACCTGAAGTTGCTTGGAAGAAGAGAAGCACCATCCGAATGTAAAGCAATTGAGATTCTTCTGCCTCACCAAAAAGTAGAGTATCGTCTGCAAAAAAAGGTTAGAAATCTGCACTTGTGACTCGATTGAATCCCCTGCCAAGAAACCCTTGAAGAAGCCTCCTTCTATTGCCCGATCTGAAAGACGGCTCAATGTCTCCGTAACAACTAGAAACGGGGAGGAAGATAAGATGTCTCCCTGTCGAAGACTCCTCGAAGCAGGAAAAAACCCAGCTGGACTGCCGTTCACCAAAATAGAGAACATAGATGAAGAGATATAAAAGTCCATCCACGCCGTCCATCTAACCCCAAATTTCATCCTTTCCAGCAGATACAAAAGAAAATTACAATTAACGTGATCGTAATCTTTTCGTATATGAACTGTTCCTCAATATTTTCTTCTAAACAAACTGTATCCAGTGCAAATACACGATACTGTATCTTTTCCATCTGATAATTACCCAACTAGCCACTCAGGTTTCATGCAATCTTTAGAATCAGGAGTTGATGGCATAAAACTATTATATCTTGAATCGGCGACCCAAAGAAATAGAAATAAACGTAAACATTAAGTTCATTCTTATGTCAGAAAATACATATCAGTTGATCCTAAAACATTTCCCATCCTTCAAGCTAATAAATTATCTTCTTCTTTGCCTTTATTTTTTTGGGCAATTATTTCTATGGTAAGACTTGGACTGCGCATGGTTATCAAATCCAGGAGCACCAGGACTGCCCACAAGGCTGGTTTCCAAGCTTAATGCATTTTTGGTTAGTTTTCTTGAGGGGTTCAAAAGACATTATACTCATTCCACGAGTCGACTTGTGTGGGCGGATCATTTTTGGACTTACTGTATTGTGTGCATGTGACCCACGATTCGTTTGTTATCAACCACCAAGCTTGATGCAAGACAGTCCTTGGGAAGGCGGGAAGGGAGAGATTTAAGATAAGACAAAAGAAAAGGAGAAATGAGAGAAGACCCAAATTAGTTGGATAAGTAGTTCGTAGGGGGATACAGGGAATAGAAAGAGGGAGTCTTACTGAGATACCTTCTAGGATTTGCATCTTTGGTAAGTCAAACTGAAAAAAGAAAATTTAACCTGCATGCATGCACATGGACCTCTAAAAGAGTGAATTACAATTTTTGGCCGTTCATATGGATGATCGAGTTTCATGTGAACCTCTAAAAGAAGGATCCAACCCTGTGTGGCAGTACACTCAACCTCTGTAACACAACAAAGGAAGAAACTCTATAATCCCATGCTAAAAGGTGAAAAAGTAACAAGGAAATTCAGTTTCAAATTGATCTTAAATTTTGATTGCAATTAGCTTATGTAAGGAAGGTTAATGGTATGTAATGCTTTCTTATCTATGCTTTTGTTTGTTCTGCTTAACAGAAGCTGATATTTGAAAAGCCTGAAGATGGAGTTAGGAAAATTGTTCTAGCCACCAATATGGCCGAGACGAGTATCACCATTAATGATGTTGTTTTTGTGGTTGATTGTGGAAAGGCAAAGGAAACCTCATATGATGCGCTGAATAACACTCCATGCTTGCTTCCTACCTGGATCTCAAAGGCTGCTGCTCAGCAAGTAAGGCTATTTGGACTCTGTCTTGATATTTTTACTAGCTTATGGAATCATATAGAGTGGGAGATCCTTGGTTGAATAATATAAGCTGTTTAGTATTTAAGTAGCCTCATGCAATACTTTGTTTATGTGATTCTAATTCCTAGTCATTTAATAGAGAAGGGGAAGAGCTGGGCGTGTTCTACCAGGCGAATGTTACCATCTCTATCCCAGATGTGTATATGATGCTTTCGCTGATTATCAATTGCCAGAGCTTTTGAGGACACCATTACAATCCCTGTGTTTGCAAATCAAAAGCTTACAGCTTGGGAGTATTTCAGAGTTCCTATCTAGGGCCTTGCAATCACCAGAACCGTTATCAGTAAGTTTAACTGAAGCCTGCTTCTCTCTCCTTAAGCACATGACATTAATTAAACCTAGAGAAGATAATGCGTGCTGGGATTTCACTTCACCAAGTTTGTTTCTTGAAAATTAAAATTTTTCTACATGGCCCAACTATGTATCGGCCTTTATTTGTTGACACGTATCGACTAGAACACATGGTTCTATGTCTAAATTTTGGTCTAAACAACTGCTTTGTACCTTTGCCAATACATGAGAAAAGGGAGAAAAATATGAATTGTAAATACCACTTCCAGGAATTTTAGATCTTTCCTTCCATATCAGCAGTGCAGCACCAGAAGAAGAGAGATGCAGTGGCACCTGGTGCCAGAAAGATGGCTTCTTCTTTTCTACCTTCCTGTCCTCCTTAAGTTTGTTACCCATCTCCGGCCCGCAAGGCTCCCTTGGCAATGGCATATGAGCCCCGAGGGCTCTTGATTTCTCGAGTGAGCAAACCAGGAGTGAAGGTCTCAACTAGAAAAAAATATATACATTTTTATGTATCTATAGCACTTAGATATATTAGCTCCATAAACACTTCCACTGTAAATTTTCTTTGCAAGTGTACAATTGTCCTAAAAGTAATATGCATGTATTAATTTTTGGACTCTTATATTGCTGTTTTATGAGGAGATGATTGAGATCTGAAGATCAAAAGATGATGTACACCTACGTGTAAGGCCGTGTACCAACATTCCTATATTTTGTGTATGACGATGAAGGCCTACAAAAGAAAGTCATAATAGGTTTAACTTACCTTAGCCATTCTTTGGGTAATATTTTCCCTTTTCTGTTTCCATTCGCAGGTTCAAAATGCTATCGAGTATTTGAAGATTATTGGAGCTTTAGATGAATATGAAAATCTTACGGTTTTAGGTAGGTAATCTGTTTCATCCTGTTTTATCTTTTAAAGATAATGTAGGGTAGGTGTACAAAAGTTATACCCGAACGAACAAATCTTACATTTAGCTTTGCTCTGCAGGACACAACTTGTCAATGCTTCCAGTTGAGCCTAAACTTGGGAAGATGCTCATATTTGGCGCCATTTTCAACTGTCTTGATCCAATAATGACTGTAGTTGCTGGTTTAAGTGTCAGAGATCCATTCATGATGCCATTTGATAAAAAAGATGTAAGTTCATCATCTCATATGGTAGTTGCATATATGCACTATTGTTGGCTTATGTTCTTCCAGATCTTCTACACAATATACAGTAATATATGTTTAATTATCTGCTCACGTCGCATTTGATACAAATGGAACTCTCTCTTAACTCCTCTGTACATTTTGACTGTCTGAATGCAATGCTGTTGTATTATGGAAAGAGGGAACTCTTCTAGTCCTCATTTTGTGGCGATTATGTAACAGGGGACTGGAGGCTTTATTCTTATTCTGGAATGGTAATCATTACATCTTATAAACAATGCTGTTGTTCTGTCTGAATTCCTTTTAGAAGTTGACTCCCATTACGTGTGATTGTTATCCTCCCTAATATGCACAACTAACTCTGTCTTCACAGTTTAAAGATTGTTATTAGATAACCACTTTGTATTTTTGCTCCTTTGACCTTGAGGTGAGGGTTTTAGATTGACCTACTTTGGGAGGTTTTCATAATTCTGAATTTGTAGAAAAGATCCCATTTTGGAAATTTTAAAGTAACACAATTTTATTATTTGCTTAGCAAATATAAGTTTTAACATTAAAATAAAGTTGTGTTTGAATATTAAATCCGTATAACCAACTATCCATCTTTGGCACAAACCCCACCCTGCCTCTTTGCTTTCCATCTAAACGCAAACCCCCTCACAAAACACCCTCCTCCTTAATCTCCCACTTGCATGCAACCCCCCCGTGCTGACCCCCACTTGCCTCTTCATCACAAGCCCTTACACACAAACCCCCTCTTCCCCGGAACCTTGGAGAGCATAACCTCCAACCTCCAAAAAAGCACACCATACACCACCCCAAACATACAAACAACCCTCCCACATGATAAAAGGTGCCCACATTCCCCAAGCCAAATCGAACTGCAATCACGTAAACCAACCTAAATCCGAAGTTCCAATAATGTGAACATCATTTCAAACACAATTTCAGTTTACCAAATCTTGGATATAGAAATACAGCTCAAGTTTAAGTACAAAGATGCGAATGCCTCTGACAATAATACTTAACCATCAACAAAGCACCAGCAGTTGCCCATCCGCATCACACAGCGTTTTCAAGACCTCCCTCCAAAAAGCACCAACCCTCTTCCTACGACTGTCAAGTGTGGACTGACAGCGGAGCAGTATGTTTTGGGCCTATCACCGACTCATTATGGCTAGTTATTCCCTTGCCAGCCCAAAAATTCTCTTAACAAAATTTCATTCGAAATTAAGGACGACCAGAAATGAACGCAATCGGTAAAACAATAGAAGAATCTACCTCATCGGTGCAGGAGAGCTGGAATCAGCGCATTCTTATTCCGACCATTTCTTAGGTGCCAAACAGAGGTGAAAAAAAAGGAAGAAAATTGGCTTGTCCTTAGGGATTGTGGGGAGAGAACTGAAGTGGTAGGTGTGAGAGGGGAGTGAGGTTAATGTCTGACATCTCTTGTTTGGTTTCGAAAAAGTGCTTGGACTTTGGTTACGAGAAGGAGATTATTAAAACTTTTTGAAATTGGATAAACAAACACAAAGTTCAGTTACTAAATCATTTTGAAAGTAGATGAATGATAAACAAAGCGTTAGGTGTTGTGATGATGAGCCCAAATAGCAGCAAGCTTCCAATCAAGGTTTTAATAAGTATACCATTTCGCTGCATGTCAGTTCATATCTATCTTCAGTTTGCAGCTAAGTTATGGAGAGAGTGATTCGAGGAATTGTGTCCTAAAGCCCAAGGGTCGTTGAAATTCACGACTCTTGAGTTTCTCACTTGGAGTGCTTTTGGAGCTTGCAAACTTAAGAAGAAGAGAGTAGAAGATGTTTGACATTACCCCAAAATTTTCGCTTGCGCAAATTTAATATAGTCAAATCTACTCGAAATCCTACAGTTTGTATTTCGAACCCCAGAAATTTCCATTTAGGCCAGTGTATGTACTGAGGATTTACTTGTTACTAACATAGCATAGCCTATGGTGTTCTTTAGATCTCCTGTTTCACTCAGAGTACTATAGATTGCGTGAATGCGCAGGAATTGAATGCATTTCCATAGTATTATAGCTTAATTGAGAATTAGATTAACTGTAATCTTGATGTATAGGATTATTAGAGTTTGAGCTTCCTCATTGTGAAGAGATACATAACAGAACTAGAATCAGATCAGGTTAGTATAAACAGGGAGCTGATCATTTGTTAACATTCACACTTTATACAATTTGCTACTTTTAGCAGCGTGTTATTTACCACCAAAAGTAGCTGATGGGTTGACCGCATTTACAATTTAGTAGTAGATTGTCGGCCACTAAGATTAGCAGGCAGTGAATGACTGCCCTTTCGTTCTGTACGATTATGTAGCTGCCGGTACGTCTCATTTTCTGGTTGGACGGTACACAACACATACCGGCTGGAAATTTAGGGTTTGTACCGGGCTGTGGAAACTGAGTTTTAGAATCTTGAAACCCTGAGTCCGTCATCTAATAGGGAAGCCCGACACAGGTTCTATCATGCCGCCGATCAACTGACCTAGAGAGAAGGAGATGATAATGATTGATGACTCATGAGAAACGAATCTTGCCTGTAAAGCTCTTTAGGGATAAAATGCAACACGAGATTGTGGATCGACATCTTTCTTTGTATTGGCACAGATCTCTAATTCTCCACCCTGCATTCTGTCTCTTACGTTTGGTCTTCAATCTGGTTTGAGATTTTGACTTTCCAAGTGAAGCTAGCAAGTAGGCATCTAGGAAAGACCACATGTTGATGTTTGTTCGTGGGCCTATCTCAATGTATTGAACTTTCACTTAAATCTTATTACCCCATTGAACTTTCCATCATATTGTTCTTGATGCTATACAATGAAGGATATTAGCATATAAGTCGACGTTAAATTGATTATGGTACTAAAGGTGAATGACCATGTAAAATATATCAATAATCTACTAAAATCATGATTCCAACCGAAAAACTACCGAAACATGACCGTACCTTGTCTTTTTGATAGCAAAACCTGTAGGCCCTCCAGTTTGGTATTTATAACTACACTACTAGTTGCTAATTTTCATTGCGGAGAGACAAACTTGCAAATTGATGACGTGATGGCCAGAGATGCATTGGAGATCCTTTTCTCTCCTATTTTAGATGTGGACCGCTATCATACAAATCTTTTTAGTTTTCAATCAGTTATTTGTTAAGACTCCTGAAGTTGCCTACTCTTTTCCTTCCCGAAATCTCCTTTCAGATTTAAGATCGACTCTTTGGATCGCATTATGTGAACCCATGAGAACTGGACTCGAGCGATTTACGACCCAAAGAGAGATGTTCTTCACAAATGGAGCCCACGTACTTCGACTTTGAAGAGGCGAGCAAATCCTAGCAAATGAATCAGCTAATAGGCGAATCGAAGACTTAAGAACCATGTTGATCCGTCCTGAAGACTTAGGAGGATGGACACCGATTGTGTTGACTTCTAGCAACAGACGGATGAAGATGCCAGCAAAGAAAGACCCTCAGATGATATTTGAAAGCAATTCCTATTCCTACAAATAAAAAAGAACCAACTTCACTTGGGGGTAGCAGCTCCTGCCACTCGCACAATTCGTGATTTCAGTGGTAGAATAGGATGAACTGAGCGTACTTACTCCCAACCTTCTGTGATTTTCTTCTTGCGGTCTACTATCCAAGATGATGAAATGAGTCAAGTGTTTTCACCTCACGACCACTGACATTTATCAGTTACTCTTGTGAGATGTCTTTTATTGCTTTTGATGCTTGTCCTTTTGTTCCTACCATATCTTGGCTACACCTATAGGGCCACTGGGGGTTCCCAATTCTCATGACATGTCGGCACATTCAACGGTCAACTTTTCAACGCTCACATGCCGGTCAAAGCGTCACATAATCAAGTCATCATGCATTTTCCCTTTGAGAAGCAACCTTGGTGTGCCTTCCCCCTTAAAGGGGTCGGCCACCTATCTTGACGACTGACGACCGTCGCTCAGGTCGCGCGCCATAGTCGCAACGACCGTCGCTCGCCGCCACGCTCCAACTCCGCGACTCTCGTCGCCCGCGCGCCATCTCTACAACTCTAGTCGCCTGCGCGCCATCTCTGCGACCTTCGTCGCCCGCGTTCGCGCGACAGCTCCGCAACTCCCGTAGCCCGCGCTCCAACTCCGAGACTCTCGTCGCCCGTGCTCCAACTCCTCGACTCTAGTCGCCCGGGCGCCATCTCTGCGACCTTCGTCGCCCGCGTCCGCATGACAACTTCGTGACTCCCGTCGCCTGCGCTCCAACTCCTCGACTCTCGTCACCCGGCTCCAACTCCGCGACTCTTGTCGCTCGCACGACAGCTCTGTGACTCCTGTCGCCCGAGCTCCAACTCCGCGACTCTCGTCGCTTGCGCGACAGCTCCGCGACTCCCGTCGCCCCGCGCGACAGCTCCGCGATTCTCGTAGCCCGCACTCTAACTCCGCGACTCTCGTCGCCCACGCGTTATCTTTGCGACCTTCGTCGCCCGCATCGGCGCGACAGCTCTGCGACTCCCATCGCCTACGCTCCAACTCTGCCACTCTTGTCGCTCGCGCGCCATCTCCGCGACTCTAGTCGCCCGCGCACCATCTCTGTGACCTTCGTCGCCCGCGTTCGCGGTCCATCTCCTCGACTCTCTTGCTCGCGCACTATCTCCGCAACTCTAGTCATCCGCACGCCATCTCTGCAACCTTCGTCGCCCGCGTCCGCGCGCCAGCTCTGCGACTCTAGTCGCCCGCACACCTTCGTCGCGACCTTCGTCGCGACCTTCGTCGCCGCACCCGTGCGCATTGTCATGATACGTGCCCCCGGCACCAAGTGTTGTTCCGCGACGTTCGTCGCTGCACCCTTGCGCCATTCTCATGATGTATGCCCCCGGCACCAAGTACTGTTCCGCGACGTTTGTCGCTGCGCCCTTGCGCCATTCTCATAATGCGTGCCCCTGGCACGAAGTATTTCTCCCCGACCTTCGTCGCCGTGCCCATGCGCCATTTCCATGTACCCCCGACACCAAGTGTATCCCCGCGACGGTCTTCACCGCGCCCGTCTGCCATTGTCATGATACGTGCCCCTGGCACCAAGTATTGTTCCGCGACGTTCGTCGCTGCGCCCTTATGCCATTCTCATGATGCGTGCCCCTGACACCAAGTATTGTCTCTCGACCTTCGTCGCCGCGCCCATGCGCAACTTCCATAACATGTGCCCCGGCACCAAGTATTACTCCACGACGTTCGTCTCCGCGCCAATGCGCCATTCTCATGACATGTGCCCCGGCACCAGGTATTATTTCCGCGACATTCGCCGCTGCGTCCGTGCGCCACTTTCATAACACGTGCCCCGGCACCAAGTGTTGTCTCCGCGTCGCTCGTCACTGCGCTTGTGCGCCACAAACAAAAACATGCCCCCGGCACCTTACTCCGCCGTGCCCATGCGCTGCGCCACTAACACAGTCGTGCCCCTTGGCTCTCTGTCACACTACCATGCTCCTTGCATCGGTCCATCGTTTCACCACACCATGCGCACCTTGCCTTGGTCGTAGAACATGCTTCGACCCGCTCTCCTGAGTGTGCAGCATCACCAGGGGCTCCGGCCCTCACTACGGGATGGGCTTGATGCCATTGCCGGCTCAATCAAACTACGGGATGGGCTGGATGCCATCGCTGGCTCAATCAAACTACGGGATGGGCTTGATGCCATCGCCGTCTCAATCAAACTACGGGATTGCCGGCTCAAACAAACTACGGGATGGGCTTGATGCCATCGCCGGCAAAATCAAACTACGGGATCGCCGGCTCAAACAAACTACGGGATGGGCTTGATGCCATCGCTGGCTCAATCAAACTACGAGATGGGCTGGATGCCATCGCAGGCTCAATCAAACTACGGGATGGGCTTGATGCCATCGCCGGCTCAATCAAACTACGGGATGGGCTTGATGCCATCGCCGACTCAATCAAACTGTGGGATGGGCTTAACACCATCGCCGGCACAATCACTGGGGGCTCCGGCCCTCGAAGCGGGATGGGCTCACAACACTGAAGCCATCGCCGGCACAACCTTAAGGTCATCAACATCACACTCGCAGGGGGCTCTGACATGAAGACTTCCCCGCAACAAACTCTAAGCACTGAGCGACGACCATGTCCACTCATCTTGCTATTGATCGTCGAAACCACCAGGGCAATGACCCTCGGGTCACTCCGGGACGGGAGCAGGTCCTCGGAGGGCATCGCACGTAGTCCGCCTGGCAGTTAGCTACAGGGGTAACCCTCACCGCTGTCAGGTTCTCTGCGTGTCTCTTGACGCACCTTGTGGGATTCAGTAAGGGCTTGAACTGGTGGCTGGGGCAACGGGCTACTCTGACCATGCTACCGCGACATGATCAGTCTCCTCAGACAGGCAGAGAGATGTTGCAAGGGTAGGACAGCACGAACTTGGGGACCGACAGTCCAACGGAGGATCAGTACTTTGGACCCCCCTGGCGATGTGCCGCTCCCAGGGGACGACACATGTCAACTTATGACAAATTCACATTTTTGCCTATAAATAGTGGACTTTGGAGCTTATTCAAGGATCTTCTCATTTGGACTTTTCAAAGGACATTCTCTCTGGAATTCTAGTGAGAGAAACACATTTGGACTTCTTTCGCAGACCGTTAACGCTGCATCCCTAGCAACGGACTGTCGATCGCCAGCCCTATTCGTCGTCGCCCTGCCTGCGCGGCTCCGCCAGCCCTCGCGACCTGTCTGGGGAGCCTTGCTCTCAGCCCTTACTCCGTCCTTACTGTCTCCCACTTTGCCTACCTGGAAGCTGACTCAGACTGCATCCTTTGTGGCACCTCCGCGTAGCAGCGAACCCCTTTTCCTGATCAACATTTTGGCGACTCCGCTGGGGAGGTGAGCATTGTGTTGCAGTCTGCATATCTTCCAGACTTGGGCAACATGCATGTGCAACGGAGAGCTACGAAGACTACCAACTATGTAGTTCATTCCTTGCCTGACACACTCAAGCAACCATGCCTCAGCAACGTATGGCTACCAGAACTACCAGTCACATCCTCTGCCCAGCCATCCAAGAGGCCGTCATTTTAGAACTTGGAGAATTTTCAAGCTAACATTGTTCTACTGGCACCACCCTTGGTGCTTTGTCCCACTTCATTGGGGGCTTCACCCCTTGCCTACCCCAAGCAAGCCAAGTTTTCTACCCCTTCTGCATGCCTTTCATTGCAGCGACTTGGTACGTGGTGCACGGGGTGGCTCGAGCCACGCTACCAAGTCTTAACTCCGTCAGCCGACATCCCCTCAGGCCGTGCGACCTCGTGGGCATGCATGCAACACGTCTTGCCAACCCTCCCATGCCTTTGTCACTCATCCAGTCGTCAATGCCGACCCACTGCCGAGCTCCACTCTCCATTTTCAACACTTAAAAAAAAATTCTTTATTTTTCACGGTCGGGTCACCACCCCTCACGGCCTCCCTCGGAGCCCTTGCCCGAGCTCAACTCTTAGACATTTTTCTTCATTTTCCGCAGTCGGGTCACCACCCCTCGGACCTGTCTGGGGAGGCTTGCTCTCAGCCCTTACTCCGTCCTTGTTGTCTCCCACTTTGCCTACCTGGAAGCTGACTTATACTGCATCCTTTGTGGCACCTCCGCCTAGCAGCGAACCCCTTTTCCTGATTAATACCTTTTTTTCCAATTGATGAGTCATTAGTTGCTCTAAAAGTTTACGCTTTTAGAGAATCGGTAAAACAGTGTATCATGCTTTAGCACTCCAATTCACATCCGAGTCCCAGATCGCGAGTGGAGTGACAACAAAAGTCCTGTTTACTCAATAAATTTCTCTTTCTTTTTTTTTTGTTGGTCAACTACTTATAAATATTATAGATAAAGAAGATAAAAAAAGTTTTGATACATCTGGAAAGATAGAAACTAAGACTAAGAATCTTTGGCGAACAGGATCGAGAATCATTATTATTTCGACACAAGAAAGGGGTGTTGAAAATTCCTTTTCATGTGTCGAAGACTAGGACGACAAATAATCCCTCCTAGAATTATTTGTTTTCTGTAGTTAAACCCCTGCTACATTCACGTGCAGCCCATTTGCAGATGACCTATTTATGGCGGTCAAGTCTCGAAATCCACTGAACCAGATGTTTTCTTTCCCCCTCCGACCTTCAAAATGTTTTCCCAGATCCATGTAGCATCACTTTTGCACCTGCAGTAGAAAGCTTTTTAGTCTCTGGGGTTTGATTAACTATGAGATCTAACATTCTTATTTTTACAGCTTGCTGAGTCTGCAAAAGCCCAGTTTTCAGGCCGTGAATACAGTGACCATCTTGCTCTGGTCCGGGCTTATGATGGCTGGAAAGGTGCGGAAAAACAACAATCTGGTTTTGAGTACTGCTGGAGGAATTTTCTCTCTGCACAAACTCTGAAAGCTATTGATTCACTTCGGAAGCAGTTTTTCTATTTGCTCAAGGACGCCGGTCTGGTTGATAACATAGAAAGTTGCAATACATGGAGCCATGATGAGCAACTCATTAGAGCTATTACCTGCGCGGGCCTCTTCCCTGGAATTTGTTCTGTTGTGGTGAGTCATGAATTATAATTTTTATGTTTGCCGTGTTATGCTTTGTCTCGGTAGTGCACAGATGGGATAAAAGTTCTGGGACATTCTTTGTGAATTTTGACCTTTTGGAAACATGTTTTCTTCAGATAGTGTTTTTTGTTTGTATGGTTACCTAAATGATAGAAGTTTGCAGAAACAAAGGAAAAGAGGGTTAAACGGGCCCTCTTTTAAATAGGACATGATATTATCTCCTTACTATTGAAGTTTCAATGAAGGGCTTTGGCTCCACGAGCCTTTCTCGCTTCCTATAAAAAGTTTGGGTAGCATATAGAGGATTTTTCTCCTTCCTACAAACATGATTCAAGCTAGAATTTTAACGGAAATGCATATTTGCAGAACAAGGAGAAGTCCACATCATTGAAAACGATGGAGGATGGTGGTGTACTTTTGTATTCGGTAGCATTTTATCTCTCGCTGTTATATTTTTCCATGAAGAATTGCAGCAAACTTCTCTGGGTGTTTTAGACCTGAAGTCAGGTCGAAAACTTCTATTTTTGTAATTATATGGGCTGTTTGTTTTCTTTCCTGTCCCCAGAATTCTGTGAATGCCCAGGAATTCAAAATTCCATACCCTTGGCTAGTTTTCAATGAGAAGGTCAAAGTGAATTCAGTTTTCTTGCGGGATTCGACAGGTGTATCTGATTCCGTGGTTCTCTTATTTGGAGGAAGCATCTCCTCTGGGGGCCTTGTAAGATCTTGATTCACGTGCATCAATTCACTGAGCATACCCGTATTGTTTTTTAAGTCAAATACTTACTGCCCCATACTCTTGCCTGAACCTTTCTGGTGGATAGGATGGACACTTGAAAATGTTGGGGGGATACTTGGAGTTTTTCATGAAACCTGCCTTAGCAGGTACATATTTAAGCTTAAAGAAAGAGCTTGGAGAACTCGTTCAAAAGAAGGTATGTTTCACAATAAACTTTGACCGCATGTTAATGCTGAATAAGTTTTCAGAGATCATTTCATCTATGTGATATTGTCCTTCCGTAGCCAATTTCCAGTCGTGGAATCTCCCCCCCCCCCCCCCCCCACACACACACACACAAAAAAAAAAAGCAAGTTTTATTCTTTGATGATTATGCTGTACTTTTTACTTGTAGCTCCTGAACCCTAAGTTGAATTTACACGGCCACAATGAGCTCCTATTGGCTGTGAGATTGTTGATCTCGGAGGACCAGTGTGATGGCAGATTTGTCTTCGGTCGTCGCCTGCCAACACCACCTAAAAAAGCAACAAAAGAGACACGACAAGCTGCATTATTCACCAACAGTGGTGGTGGTGGTGATAATTCCAAGACTGACCTCCAGACATTGCTGCTCAGGGCTGGACATCAACCACCTACCTACAAGACAACACAGCTGAAGAACAACAAGTTCCGATCGACCGTAATTCTTAATGGATTGGATTTTGTTGGTCGGCCATGCAGCAGTAAGAAACTTGCAGAGAAAGATGCAGCTGCTGAAGCTATACAGTGGTTGACAGGTGAGACCCTATCATCCCACAAAGCCGTTGACCATATGTCGGCAATTTTGAAGAAGAGCAAGAAGAAACATCAAATACCTACTACTACGAAGTGGAGGTAATTACCCACAGGGAGTTGGCAGCATCATACCCCATTATTTTGACTAATGCATAAGGTGGATCCAGCACTTGCTCAAGGCCAATTCGGCAGCTTTTTGTGCAATTTCCCCACGTGAATCAATAGGATGACATACTTCCAAGGCAGAAACAGAGTTGCTACCTGGCCCAAGTGAAGATCCTGGAGATTTTGTTTATGGATGCAGAAGAGGTAACTCATTGATCCATACTTCTGAATCAGGGGCCCTCCAATATCGTAGAGTCGAGTCATACGAAGAAAGAGACGTACATTATACTCTGTACACAAGGCAGTTTTTGCAGTTTCTATCTATATTCCTATTTGTACAATCTTGGCGCAAAAATTAACCACCGCCTGGTCACCCTGCTTGTGAGATGGAACTTATTATTTCATCGAGGACATTTGGTTGATCCAAGTTGCTCCTCTTCAGAAGTGCATCAGGTACCTGATCAGGGTTTTCTAACTGTCTCAACTGGTGCCTATAATGCACAACACTGTGTACCTGATATACCTTGAAAGACTTGGGAGCACAAGTGTACACACAGAAATGTGATGTTCATGGCCGACACAAAGTGATTCAGGAATGTCGAGTTAACGGCTAATTGCATTGAAAGTGTTTATTCTGCCTTTTCTCTTAGTTAGGGAGGATTTTGTTGTAAATAAATATTGTCCCTCATGCCTCCCTGCTATTATAATAATAGTATTAATATATATACTGGGGTTTAGTACGGAGGCCTGTGCTTCACAAATCTATCTACATATTGGGATTCAAGTGAGAAGCTATTTGCCTGCCAAAGCTCTAATGCTTATTTCTAGTGTTTTTGATTTTGTAAAATACATGTAATTGGGTACGTTTAAGCCTCAGCCAGGGAGGAAAATTTCATGGTACCAATGTTGTCAGCTTAGATGTGGCAACCTACGAAGGTCATGAAAGTAAAAACATCACTATACTTTACATAAATTTGAGTTTATCACTCTGAAAATGCTTAATTCACATAATATATTCCAACAGGCACTTTCACGCATTCACACTCATGCCTGCATCTCGGGCCTGTTTACGATCATTTGTACATAAAACCTTATAGTTTTGGGGTATGTGTGCATTTCACCTTACTATTTCAATTTTGGCAAAATTTACCTCACCGTTGTGCAATTTGTGCGCAATTTACCGGTTGACGGGCTAAACTCTAATTTCTTGGATGCCCGTCAATTTTTCAGGGATAAAATTGTAACTTCAAACTGGTGCCACATTGGCAGCCACATCAGCCTTCAGTTCAATACCTCTTGGAGTCACCAAAACCCAAATGTTGCTCCCTCTCTGCAATTGCCGATCTTCACTACCTGTCCAAACCCTAATCCCAAATCCTTCACCTCCATTTCCCTCCTTCTTTCCACCACCATTCACCAAATCCCTACTTTTCCAAAACCCTAAACCTCCCCGTAAATCCCTCCTCCGTGCCTCCTCCGCCGACAGCAAAATGGTACCTCAGTCCATCATCCAAAAATTGCCGAAAAACTCAACAACCTACCCTATAGTTTGGGTTCACGCCATCCAATACCATTCAAGATTTTGTGTCCACCCACAACCACCCCATATTTTTTTTTCAATTCATTGTCGAATAATTAGGGAATTGTTGGAGTATTTTTACAAAAAATTCTCCTTTTTATTGAAAAGAATAATTTTGAATTTTTTTTAGAAAAGCCAATATATGCTTTAAGTCCACGTTGCTTGTGCATGAAAAGATCTTACGCCATTACAACCTAATATTTTGGGAAACACAGGTCCAACATGGACATTTTAAAGAAACTTTAAGGAGTATATATATATATGAGAACACTCTTTGACATCTTAGTTACTTGTATTTCAGTGTTGTACTTGCAATGTCAAGGGGTAAAGGACAAGTATAAGATATACGAGTTATAATCCCCAGCTTGATATAGAACTATTGCATCATACTAATATAGTCATGAGCTTAGCCACATTATCTGTTGCTTTATAATTTAATCACTACTATTCTCAGCATTTATTTACAACAGCCATATGTTTTAATTACTGAATCTGTTTACCGGAAATGGATAGAGAATTAACACTTATGATCTATTCCCAATTGCTATACCTAGATTTTACTTTAGCCTTCTAACTCACCTATAAAATCCTCGAATCAACCTAAATTGACAATTTAATTATTAGAATAAAACTAGCCTCATTATACTAAAAATCCTAAGCTAAATACTCACTCTGACACTCTCAACCTAAACCAAAACGAAACGGATTTCTCGAATGGCCAACTTAACCGATAACCCCGCACTTTCTATAAGATGTTAAGATACCCCAAAAATTTATAATAAATCTTTGTAACGTACTTTTATAGCTTAAAACACTATAACAAGTTACAATATGACTTTTCTGAAACTTTGAATATTTTTGAATTAAAGTAATTTTCTTAAATACTAGAAAAATCCAAAAATATCCATTAATATTTTTTAGCTCAAAACAAAGTTCCATAATTTTTATAATAGCTTTCTCATATATAAGAAAAATACAGATATTGAAATCAGAATTTATAAAGCATCGTAACCATTTTAAAATCATCCATTTTGCTAAATAAAATGCGATTCAGATTTAGTACCAATCAACTCTAAAAATTATGAAATTGAAACTGAAACTTATTTATATCATAAAAACATTACAAAAATTTTCCCAAGATTTATTAAGAATCTTAACTAGTCCAAAATTTTTTTTAGAAAAATTGGATTTGCAAAAAATATTAAAAATACCAAATGATATCAGAAAATATATGAAATTTTAACAGTATTCCTAATATTTCCCCAAGAACCTTCCTATAAAGGTTCAACATTTTTTTGACAATTGTACAGTGCCCAATAGCCACGTGGTACAACTCTACAAGCAGAGTGTACCACCTAAAAGCACAAACCCGTTACTGTGTACACCTCTTCTTTTTTCCTTAGTAGTCCTGTGCAAACCCAAAACACTCTCTCCGCACATCAACCACTCAATGCAGCCCCTCCCCTTTTCCTTGCACACATTTACAACACACACGCGCGCGCGTGCACACACACATGCATCCCATTTTCTCCCATCCTTTCTATGAACCCACTTCACACACACACACACACACACACACACAGCTCATGGCTGCACACACAACAGCCCATGGATGTCTACACAATACATGCACAGTCTGCTCAAAAAACACACTGCACCATAGTTTTCACATACTAGGCAGCCCATTTTCAGCTTCTATGTACCACTCCCCTTTCATTTTCACCATTACACACACAGTTGCACATAGTTTCCGACAACTTTTCACACCCCTCACATAGCTAATACACATACATTACACACTGTCTAGACACACAAAACGCACTGTGATCCACCAACTTACGTTTTCACACACTTCCTCACCCACATACTATCCATCACACCCACCAATAAATACACAAACTCGTTTCTTCTCCCCTCTTCCCAGACACTTCTATATCACATACTGTAGGTGGCAACTTGTTTGAGATGATCTTGTTGTGATAGCACATCCTGTAACATTCCAGGAAAGTTTTGGTTAAGAGACTACTATTGTAATAGTCGAAGAAAGTTACCTTGTGCCCATATTCTCACATAACTCAGATCTATGGTAAGACTAATAATATAAAAGTCAAATAGTTTCTTGAAGCTGCATTCCATATCACACACTCACTCAACAAAAATCCTGCACAACCATACCCATGGTACCCATTTCACCAAATTTTAATTCAGTCCCTTACCTTCTCTTCCTTATATGGGAGCTGATCCATTGCTCGCGTAGGCAAAATGCGAGAAGTTGCCAGCGCGATCTGACCGTCTATCCTTAGAGGATGGACGGCCCAGATCTTTTTTTTTATAAAAAAATAGGACCATCTACAACACTATGTAGGGGACGGTGTCTTTTACAAAAATGCCCCTTGTCATTCGTCCGCTACACAGTGTAGCAGATGACTTTTTGACTCTGACAATTGTCAGTCAAAAAGTTGTCCGCTACACAGTGTGGCGGACGACTTTTTGTTGACGAATGTCACATCCTGTCCCCAGCGACTGTTACTTTGTCCTTATCCACGCCGTCCACTACATTATCTAGCGGACGGTGTATATATATACACAAAACCCTAATTTTGAAAGCTCTTCTCCCTTCTTTCTTCTTCCCAATCTTTCCAGCGGTACTGGCATACAGATCTACATAATTTCTTCCCAATAAGTCCTTTAATCGTCTAATTAATCACTTAAATTCACAAAATAATTTTTTATTTGCTTAAAATCTAGAGTTTGTGATGAGTATTGCATATTATGCATGATTTTGATTATGTATTGAGCATGTGCTAGCGTTGATAACATACACACACACACACGAGATGAAGAAATTACCAATGCTAGCATATGTTCAAATATATATATATATATATATATATATATATATATATATATATATATATATATATATATATAATGTGCTAGCATTATATGGATTATGCATGTACTAGCGTTGGTAATTTGCGAGCGTTTGATAAAAGCTTCCAAAGTTGACGTTTTTCATAATTTCAGTCGTTTCAGTCACGAAAAATTATCTTTAACCCTGGACTAGAAGATCCCTCCGTATTATACGACCAAGAAAACCATATTAGTACATCTATCTGGAATGGACAAGAAAGATACTTATTTTTTGTTTATTTTCTTATTCTCATGAACATTGTATACCATTTGCTTTGCTTAAATTGTATTTATTAATTTGTAGGAAAGAGCACCCCTCAACATAGTAGAAGTATCCGAACATTTCGGAGACTAGAAATTGAAAAAATTTCAGAAAAAATTGCTGTGTGGAATTGGGTTTGGGGTTTTTACGCACTGAAATATCTTTCAACAAATTGACCGGAACTTAATAGGTGGTCTTGTTGAAAGGTGGAGAAATGAAACGAATACGTTTCACTTCCTTCTTGGAGGGATGACAATAACCCTGGAAGATGTAGGGTTTATCTTAGGGTTACCGGTGACGGGACGGCCGGTAATTGCTCACCCGTCGAAAGTATCAAATAAGAGAGCTGCTAGGGACTTTTTTTTCCTCGATAACCGAGAGTAAATTTAGCACTGGTGGGATAAAGTTGAGGTGGTGCTAGATACCTACAAGGTTCTGCCGAAAAACTACACGAATGAGATGCTTGTGCTGTACACAAAGGCCTTCCTACTGTGGTTGACGAGGGCAATTCTATTCCTAACGATGTCAAAGAATACGGTTTAAACCAAATTTTTAGCATTGTATGGTAACTTGCAAGAGGTTGGAGAGTATGCCTGGGGTGCAGTAATTCTTATGTACCTGTATCGAGCATGCACAAGCAACGAGGCCCGACACTAAAGCTATATGTGCATGCCTCTCACTGTTGTAGGTATATCATATCACTCTTTGTAATTACATTTTCGATATTTTTTTATTCGTCGGTGCACAATAAATTTTGACGATACAAGCCTAATTTTTCTTTGTTCTCAGGTGTGGTCTTATGAACACTTTAGTACCGGCGCACCCAACCGTAGGGATGGAACCGATGATGTATGGCCTCGGTTGTGCACTTGGGAGTACAGCCGGAGGGAGAGCCAGTACACGAGGAGAGATGATCCCCATCACAACATCACATTCTATCAGGGGGAGTTCGACTTGCTCTCTCCGAGCCAAGTATGTTGGGCACCGTACAAACATTTCAAGCGACGGGTGATAGAGTCGTTTGTCTTCACGCTTTTCGATTTGCAACCCACACCATTGATCCACTTTGAGATTACAGAGCGGCAACTATCAGATCGTGCAATGCGTCATTTTGACTGCCTGTAGGGTTTGTCAGCCAGTGCTCCAGATATAAAGGGTAACGGGAACCCACTAGGTATCCCACGGTTTGGCATGGTGAATGCGCACGAATTGTGCGCACGCGAAATTTAACTGTAGGAGTCTTGGCAAGACACGCTGGCAGCTATTATGTTGGAGCCGGACCCCATGATCAGCACTGAGCAGTACAACG
Source organism: Escallonia herrerae (assembly GCA_033070095.1). NCBI lineage: Eukaryota > Viridiplantae > Streptophyta > Magnoliopsida > Escalloniales > Escalloniaceae > Escallonia > Escallonia herrerae. The sequence continues at coordinate 6,649 of JAVXUP010001823.1, read as the reverse complement.
ACTGGTACTTCCACATCACTCGAAAAAGAAAAGCCCAATAAAGTTTGAAGATGGCAGAAGTACCACCCTAGGGGACAGATCGATGAGCGACCGGCATGCGATCTCGTAAGTTACCCAACCAATGCTTTTAATTTAATTTAATGTTTTTTTTATTTTACATTCAATTATATTTGTGTTTGAAGTTACTAATTATCTCTTTGGATGTAGGTTAATGCCTCGCTCACGTTCTTCAAGAAGGTAAGTGAGCAGAAGGAAGTGGTTGATGCCATGGAAGCAAAACTTCACGCCCAGGCTAATGCCTTGACGTTTTGCTGCGGGGAATTTTTGCGCCATTATACAGGATAGCCTTTGGGCATCAGCCCGGGAATGGATTATCCGAGATGGCAGCCTCCCCTTATAATCGAGGGATACGGTAATCCCTTGAGGCAGTCTTTCGGGGGTGAGTCAGGGAGTTGGTGGTCCCTCTGTAGAGGGAATGGGTGGTGCTTGGGGGCCGTCATCGGGCATAGGAATGCCTCATTAGGATGATGTCAGTGCCCCCTCATTTTCTTTGCTTCAAGACTTGAAAGTACTACCCTCTCTCAAAGTCAAGTCACACAAGACTTCGACTTTGCAAACTTTACTTTCTTCGAGTCACTGCAAATCGTCTCGTGGGCGGGACATTTTGGCCCCCCAGGGGGGATATCAACCGGTCGACCCCCCCCCCCCCGGAGGGCAATATCAGCCGGTCGACCCCCCCAAGAAGGCAATATCCCCGGTCAATCCCCCTAGAGGGTAATATCTGTTGATCGACCCCCTTAGAGGATAATATCCCCCGCTAGACACCCCCTATTTATCCCAAAGGGCATCCGTTGAAGCCTCTACAGGAGGTAAAATGCTGCCTAATGATAGTTACTTTAGCTACCCCCTCCCCCTAGCAAAGAGGGGGCAAGTGGTGTGGACTGTCCAAATGGCATGGGTTACAATATCTCGTGAGACAAAATGCCCACCCTAAAATTGGGGGCTTGGTTGGGTGACACTGTGATCTCTACCTACGTCAAAATTTTAAAGCTGCAGGGTCGGGATAGGCCAAATGCGTATACCCTCACTTTTTTGTTGGATGCGTGTTTTCATGGCTTGTTTGTATCTGAATGGGAGAATTGGGTCAAAAGGATGGGGAAGATAAGCTTGAGCCATTGGAAATAGGCGGCTCTGCTCCTTGCATTTCTTTATAGGGATAGTTCGGTGAGCGCCCTTGATGCGGACGTGTTCTTAATACCAAGAACCATTGGTACATGGTTTGCTATGAACCAACTGAGATGGTCGTATCAATCATTGACAGTCTCCCCGACGATGCCATTACGATGACCGTGAAGGAGCTTTTCAAATACCAATTGGATGCTATTGTAATCTTGTGATTGTTGTTTTATGCTTATTTATTTTTGCTTATTGTAATTGTTAACTTGTAGCTTACGCCGTTTTTATTTATTTATTTCTCCACATGATTTGTTTTGTGCCATAGTCCACTATCTCCATAGACTAAGAGTACCGGCAAAGCCAAATCTCGAAGTTCGATTGAAGAGACGGAGGCCCAAGCATGCTAATAATTCGGACTGTAGCATCTTCATCTGCATGTACATGGACTACATTTGTCGGCATGAGAGCGTCAAGGTGGTCGTCTGGAGCGAAGCAGACGTAGAAGCCTTTAAATATAGAATAGCTTGGCAAATTCATAGCTGCCGGCCTAGAGCAGTTAGGCATACTGTAAATCCGGCTAACGACGAGAATACGGCTCAAGATGAGGCCAATGATGACATTGTAAATGATTATCTTTCATTGTAAACGATTATTTTTATGGCATAGTATTTTTATTTTGAAACATTTGATCTCCATTGAGACATATATTTTTTTGCGTTGTGGTTTTTTTGGGTGTTGTGTGTGGATTTTTTGCCCGTGTTGAGACATGTCTGATGGTGGTAAGAAAATGTTATCGTGTGGTTTTTTTGCCCTCATTGAGACAGGTTGATGGTGCGAAAAAAAAAATGAGGGGTCTTTACATGTAAACTGGTACACCGTCCGCTACATAGTCTAGTGGACAGTCTAAAATACCAAAAAAAAAACTAAGAAGTCTAATATTTCTGATAGGATGTCCACTACATAATGTAGCGGACAATTTAGAATACAAAAAAAAAAGAAAAAATCAAGTGTTGAAGACTAATGTTTCAGTTAGGCCATCCGCTACACTATGTAGCGAACGGTCTAAAACACCAAAAAAAAAAACTAAGTGTTGAAGTCTAATGTTTCTGTTAGGACGTCCGCTACACTATGTAGTGGCCGGCCTAAAATACCAAAAAAAATCTAAGTGTTGAAGTCTAAGGTTTCTGTTATGCCGTCCGCTATACTAAGTAGCGGACGATCTGAAACACCAAAAAAAAATCAAGTGTTGAAGTCTAATGTTTATGTTAGGCCGTCCGCTACATTATGTAGCAACCGGTCTAAACCACAAAAAAAAAAAAACTAAGTGTTTAAGTGTAATTCAAGGTGGCCAAAAAGCCAAAAGCACCAAAAAAATTTTAAGTGTTGTCCGCTACATAGTCTAGCTGACAATTAATACGGAAAAAAAATAAAAAAAATTAGTGTTATTTTGTGATATGTTTCTGGCTCATAAAAAAATATTACAAAAAAAATTATACAAAAGAATTATTACAAAAAAGTCCAACATACTTGATGGCTCATAAAAAATTGTTACAAAATAAATTAATTAGACTAAAGGTCCACTACATCTTCTTCTTCCTCGTCTTCGGCATCATCTTCTTCCTCGTCTTGCAAACTCCCTGGACTTATCCCCAGTGCTTTATAGTGGTTCCGCTTGTCATGGTTGGTCATTTTGTTGCACATTGCACACCTTCTCAGCTTTTTAGGTTGAGTCGCTTGTTCAATAGAGCTCTTCATCCGTGTAGATTGCGGCTTTCATTTGCGATATAATTGGATCCAAAGCCCGGATATCATTGTCTTCTTCCTCAACCGAGGCATCATCTTCTGATTCCTACGTAGGCTTAGTGTCAATCGCATTGCTGATTGAAGCTACTTCAAATTGGTCGACGATGGGCTCTTGCTGCTCCGCTATCTCGCGGAGATGTTTATATCTTGTCATTGTAGCAGCACACTTTGCAGACAAACATGTAAACATTGTCACCAGATAATTATACCGCAAAGTCTATGATTCTTCAAAGCCAGTGTACGGATGCTCCGAAAAGGCAATGGTACCGTGAAACCTATTTCTAACCTTAGTCCACCACGGCAAGACGTGTCGGGGATTGCCTTGATATTCTTTTGGGTGAAAAACTACAGAATGTGTCTACACAACATACCATGGAACTCAAAATTCTTGCAAACACATGTCACCGAATCCATCTTTGTGTCATGGCTCACGGTATACAGTCTAAGCAACTTCTCAGGGGCGAGGTCGTTCACCAACGAGTAAACCTTGTACTCATGTGTAGACTTTTTTGCCACCTTGTTTATACTGTATTGTCCCGATTTTTGCAGCTCCACTTGGTATTTCATGAACATCTCCTTCATATAGACTTTCACTTCACCTCCAGCGGGTCTCAAGCAACCTTCTCCTTTGTTTGTATGTGCTTGCGAAGTCCACATCCCTTTATTTCATGAATATCTGTGCAACGACATTTTGGGTGGATGTGACAAAACTCTTCAAATTCGTAGCTGTATCTATATAACTATCGAACATGGCATTCACAGATTCACTCATGCCCATCGTTTTCATGCCAGCAAAAAAATACCTTCTCGTAAAAATGCCAATGCATTGCTCTTTGGGCTCATACAAGTGTTGGAGCCACTCGTTTTCTTGCAATGAGAAATCCCGAACAAGCTTTTCCCAGCTTTCTTTAAATTCCTCAATCGTTAACGACTTGTTAACACACCTGTCAAAGTCCTGTTTAATGTCTGGATACTTTGCAAACACATGATGCAGAAGTTCAGGGTACTTGTTGCTTATGTGCTAAGTACACAAGTTGTGTCGAGTATCCGGGAAGACGGTAACAATAGCATTCTTCATTGCCAAATCTTGATCGGTGATGATAACTTTGGGTACTTTGAAATTCTTTGCTTCCAGCCACGTCCTAAACAACCATACAAAAGAACTCTCACTCTCGTCCCTCAGCAAAGCAAACCCGAACAGGATGGAGTGATAATGATGATTGATGCCTGTGAAAGGAGCGAAGGGCATCTAGTATTTGTTGGTACGGTATGTGGTGTCAAAATTCACAACATCCCCAAAATGCTTATAAGAAAGTCTCGAACGACCGTCGACCCAAAAAATTGTGGTAACTCGATGCTCATCGTCAAGTTTATAATCATAGGTAAATTGCAGGTCCTCCATCTGCATCCGCTTTAATAGTCTCATTGTGGATTGAGCATCATTGAGGTCATACACGACTCGTCTTTGGGTTCGGACCGAGTTACGAATGTCTGTCGTGTTAAAGTTTAGATTCTAAATTGTCACGACCCGAACCCACGGGCAGGCCCGCGAGCTAGGCACGTGACCGGCCGCAGACCCTATGGACTCCAATCGAGGGCTCTGCCAGGCCTTACTTGCTAAAACAACATATGATCTGCAGCGGAAATTAAAACTTCTACAAACCTTAATTACATTTTCATTTTCATTTGAATACAACACTTATGCTAAAACTCTTCATAACTCCGATCTGTCAACAAATAAGGCTAAACCAACAATCTAAATGTTTAGCAGCTCATTCAAAGCAGTGTCCGAAGCTTCGTGCCAAATTTCCCCTTCCTATGCTCCTCACTATCACCTTACTTTCAAACCTAAAATGATAAGTAAGGGGTGAGCTTCCATGTGCTCAGTAAGTAACCAATGATTCAACTAGGTGGACCAAAGCATGCAGAAAATAACTCACTTTATAGCATTGCCACATTAATACATATAAAATCATAAAGTTGGTAATCATCAGGTAAAACAAAATAGAGTACATGAAACAAAAAATTGAAGTATATAATGATTATCGCAAAACTTCATAACAACCAGTTCAATCCCAACATTAGCTCAAACGATATGCTGCGGTCAGCGTACAGGCCCCACTGACTAGGGCCCGAAATCCCTCCTCCATCGGGTATAAAATTTGGTGGACGCATGGGCGAACCACGAGCAATAGTATTGTGCATCAACGTACAAGCCCCGTTGACCAGGGCCTGAAATCCAACTTTCCCCCGTGAATATAGGGCACAACAATCGAGTAATCCAAAAACCCCCCTTTGGGTTCATCGTGAACAAAATCACTCATCAATTGATTCTCAACCATCCTCACATCCTTTCAATAATCATCAACATGTTCAATACTCACAATAACGTCAATACAATACATTTCAAATCTGAGTTCCATTTCAGTTTCTAGGCAAAACATCATTTACATGCTAGTCCGGTTTTTCTTTGAAGAGAATAAAACACTAAAACATTTTTGGTAATTTAAGCCAAAGCAGTTAAACGTACTTAAAAGGATCAATGCTGAAAAACACTACATTTTTAACGGTAGATAAACATATACGTTGTATATAAAAACACTAATTGAATCAAAGGGTCACTTACTTGACGCTACGCATTTCTCACATCAAGGTCTCTGGAGCGACAGTCTCGCTGCTACATTTGGTCAAAAGAACGGTCAAGGCCATTCTTTTTTTATCTCCATGTCTCCAGCTTTGCTATAACCCAGGCATCGTCGATCACGCCACAACATCCCCGTTGAACAAGTCTTCACGCAACTAATTGCCGCAGTCAAACTCTAGAGCTCATGCTAGTCATTCCCATTTTATCCACATAACCTATGCGCTTTCTTGTCCAAAACACATACATGCATAGGGTACACCTTCCCAAGCATACGGTACACCTGTACCATGTACGCATATGGTACACAACGTCATGTACTTACCATACCACATAGACGCACAACCCAACTTTACCAATTGATTTTCCCAAAGTAACCTGTCACTTCCGAAATCGTCCAAGCACCCAATACTCACCCTTCACACTGCAAATGTAACCAACATAAACAAGTAGTTGTACCAATACCACATAAACATTCTCCCACCACACTGTACACGTACACCCATCGCACTACTACAGTCACATACATTGTTTACACACGAAAATACACACTATACACACTATCGTATCCCAATTCACATTGCCATATACACAACCAATTGCACACAGTCATCGGACAACAACAATTCTACATGCATGCCAAATACGCACATCGTACACACACACACACACACACACACACACACACACATTACCTAATTCATTCTATTTTATCTACCGCCAACACCGTTGCTAAAATTACCATCCTGCACAGCCACCAAAATCACGACACCACCATCAACCCCGCTTCATAGTCAATATCACAAATAAATTCTACACCATAGTCATGGAATTCCCGACGGCAACGACAATCAGACGGTTGGGGGTGTGGTTAGTCTGGGACTTACGGTGGTCCTTTCAGTACACCATGTCTCTACGGCTCATTGTTCGACTAGTGAATGTCCCCTGCATCACGCTTGGGCAGTGGGTGGAGACCCACGGTGGTACGGCCTTGACCCTTGCCGGTAATGGTAGATTCCGGCAGCGGGG
>JAVXUP010001822.1:0-188855 GCA_033070095.1 Escallonia herrerae | reverse complement strand
AAAATCCGTCTCTAAAAGAATTAGCGACGGATTCACCGTCGCTAAAAATCCCTCGTATAAAAGCCCGTCACTAATAGTTTAGCGACGGAATGTTTTAAATCCGTCGCTAAATATGTCATTTTTTCCGACGGATTTATTTTTAATTAGCGACGGATATTCCGTCGCTAATTATATTTTTAGAATTTTAATTTATTTTTTTTGTCAAATTAGCGACGGATAAAATATTTTATTTAGCGACGGAATATTCCGTCGCTAAATAACTGATTGTAGGAATATTTTAGCGACGGAATTAATCCGTCGCCAAAAGTCAAATTTTTTTTGAATTTTTTTTTTATTTTTCAATTACCCAGACCTGTAATACAATTTTCAAATCTCAACAACAACGCGCAATAATCAATACAGAAAGAAATATATATAATCAATTATAAAAAATTTTATTAAAAAATTCATATATGTACAAGCCGGGAACCGGATATAGCCGGTTAGGAGAGGGGAGAAGAGTACAAGCCGGGCACGGGGGGGGGGGGAAGCTAGGAACGGGCACGGGAAGGGGCTCATCAGGGGTTGCCGAGTCCCGGATCTGGATCCTGCTGATCCGGGGCCGGCTCGGCCTGTCCAGCAGTGCCCTGCTCCCTGATCATCCTCACACCACTGTAGCAATGCGCTGGATCTCCTCGTCGTCCAACTGAGGCCGAGGAGCCGGTGTCTGTGGAGGGGCAGCAGGGGGTGAGGACGCTCCTATCACGGCACGAGCAGTCGTGCTAGGCAGGCGCGTATGCGGCCTTTCGGCCGATTCACGACCTCCGGCGTATCCAGCCATCGCTTCAACCCCCCAGTACTCGCAGCCGTACTAGTGGACGCTGATGGCTGTCCGGACTGCTGCTCGGACCCCCTTAGCTGTTCATACGAGGCCTGCAAAAATAGTGGTTTAACGATATGTTAGGGCATTAATTAACGAAACAGACATTGAGGATAGAAAGAAAAAACATTAACAACTTAAATAAATTGACTCACATCGATCCGCCGGGCAATATCTGAAATATAGTCGCCCGCCCGGTGCGTCTCGTCCTTGTCCTTCTTCCGCACGTGCGTCTGATTATAGGTCAGAGCTATGACCTCATCCTCCTCCAGATCCGGGTGCTCGACCGCGTTCATGTGTCGGACGATGTCGTGTGGCACCGACCCCCCCGTGTGCGTCGGATCTTCTTTCTCTGTTCTCAGCCCCGCTCTTACTCTTGGCGTCCCAACCTGGATCCGCAGCCCACCGATCTATCATCTCCCCCCATACACGGTGAGATATCCAATGTGGGGGATATCTCGCCATGTCCGTCATCGGGGCACCCGCGGGCAGCGCCTTCTTCGCCCGGTCCCGTGCATCGTGGAGCCATCGGCGGTAATTCTTGCCGATGTAGGCAAAGAAAGCCTGCTGCCCCAGTACCTGCTGCTGAGGCGTGTCAAACGTGAACCCCTCCTGTAAGGCATTCAATAACACAAATTAACAACATAAAACAAACTGTAATTAAACATTTACTAACGCTGAAAAAAATACTTCACCGTACCAGCCACTCCTCCCATAGGGCCTCCCTCGCAGCGGCATCCCAGTCCTTCCAGTACAGGCGTGGCTCGAAGAATCGGCCCTTCACAAGAACGCCGATCTTCGTCCTCGCCTGAGCCTCCAGGATCCTGCCAAAGAAGTAAATAAATAAATTAATACAGTTCAAATATAAATTAACACCCCAAAATTTTAAATATAAGGCATGAGGTGATATTTTTAGTACTTACAGGCCCTCCTGCGTGAGCGTAACTCTCTGTTTACGCTGGGGGTCGATGCGTACCCCGCGTGTCGGACCACGGCCTCGTCGAGATCCTACAAAACACAGACATTAATACAGTTCAAATATAAGGCTAGCGAAAATGTACGAAACACCGTTATCAACTATACCTGAGGTAGAACCCACGGAAGATGGAGAATGCACGCGCGTGTGGGATGAATCTGCGTCGGGCTGGGGCGACGGCTCGAGCTGGGGCTGGGGCGACGGCTGGGGCGACGGCGACGGCTGGGGCTGGGCCCCATCTGGCTGTCCGCGATCACTCTGTGCCTCGTCATCAGTAGGCAATGACGAGGTGGGACCCACCGGGGAGGAAGCAGCTCGGCGTCCAGCCCGGCCACGAATAGCCCGTATCCTATCCATATCTGACTTCATATAGATAAATTACAAAGACATTAACACGTTAAAAATAATAATTTGGCATAAATCATCATCGGCACTATATATATATATATATATATATATGAACGGATGTGCAAAAACACATCAATAAACACCAAGTTCTAAAATGTTACTACATTTTTCCCGTGATGTTACAACATTACAAGTCAATCATTTTCAGTTTGCGAATCATCTTCATCACTTTCCTCGTCGTCCTCTTCTTCGTGGGACTCGTCGTCCTCTTCATCTTCTAATTCATCCTCTTCATCAGTAGACTCGGTCACATCATCTCCAACACTTTCCACGTCTTCCGCGTCATCATCTACGACTTCTTCTCCTACAAGAAGTGTTGTTGGAAGAGGAAGATCGTCCTCCTCGTTGTTGACCTCAACAGGGAACAAGACACGTGGTTGGTCGGCTTGAAAGGAGTCTAGCTCACTGTCATATGTCACGGGCAATTTCTTGGACTTGATAGTTGTATACCAATGAGATTTGGGATTGGCGACGTCCTCCGCGTAAAAGACTTGTACAGCTTGACTAGCAAACACAAAGGGCTCGTCTGATGCAAGTCTTGACTTGACATTGACATCTACAATCCCTTGAGAGCTAACACGGATTCCTCTACTGCATGTGACATCGAACCACGTACACTTGAACATTACCAGGCGGTTTTGGGAACCCAGATATGTTAGCTCAACAATCTCATCTAGCTCTCCGTAAAAATCCATGCAATTCTCGGCATAACAGTCGCCGTTGACCAAGACTCCACTGTTTTGGGTTTGTTTTGTTCGGTCATCATCTTTTACGTTAAACCTAAACCCGTTGATGATATAGCCTCCGTAACAGGATGTTTGTTTGTTAGGGCCTTCGGCTAGTAATTTCAAGCAGGAGGCCACTGGTCTATCCATTGACTGAACCTATTGTAGATGACGGTAAAAATTAAGGATAAATCAGTATACTAATTGGCCACAGAACTGTATATAACACATAATATAATTTCGTTAAACAATCTTACACGGATTTTGAACCACTGTACAAATTGTGATTTTCGATGAGATTCAAGTCCAGCGGGATCAGTGATTAAAGATTCCGCATCGAACTCACTGCAAACCAATATAGTTGACTCGCTTAACACACACTTTCAATTATGTACAGCAATGTAAGTGAATTAAGACTTTAACTTACTCAACGAATGCCGAAACTTCATCGCAATTTAGAAGGGCATATATTGTTGCAGCACTGTACTCTTCATCCGTTAGCCATCGAGTATACGTTCGGCCGAACGGACTCCCTGGCTGCTTGAATATTGACAATTGCCCTTCCAAATTTGTGCTTGCTCCGGGTCATTTCGGCCTAGTTGATTTAACCTTGTACCAACATCAGGCCCGAAATATTGACTACAAAAGTTTACAAGTTCTTCCATTACGTAAGCCTCCGCAATTGAGCCCTCAACCCGAGCCTTATTACGGACTTTTTTCTTTAAATGGAACATGAACCTAGAAGTTTAGCGAATCGAGTTAGGTGGAATATCAATGATAACAGATGTCGCATTAAGTGTAAACGAACAACTGTAACAATTTAAGGATTACCTCTCGAAGGGATACATCCACCGATATTGCACGGGTCCACCCATCTTAGCTTCATATGCCAAGTGAACAGGCAGATGCTCCATTGAATCAAAGAACGAAGGTGGGAAGATTTTCTCCAGCTTGCAAATCGTCACCACAATGTTCTTCTCAAGCACTTCCATGTTACTCACCCGGATCGTAGAAGAGCATATATCTCGAAAGAAATGAGATAATTCAGTCAAAGTCTCGCAAACAACCCGTGGCAACAGTCCCCGGAAGGCAATAGGAATGAATCTCTCCATGAATACGTGGCAGTCATGACTCTTCATCCCTTGGAACTTGCATTCCGATACATTGCAACAACGAGATATGTTGGACGCAAACCCATCCGGAAGCTTCAAATTCTTAACCCACTGACAGACCTTCTCCACTTGTTTCTTGTCTAGACAGTAAGGTGCTTTCGGAAGTATGGTCCTCCCACTGACTGTCCGAGGATGCAATTCACGGCGTACACCCAACTGTTGTAGATCCCTTCTCGCTTTAAGGTGATCTTTCGATTTGCCCTTGACATTCATCACTGTGTTGAACACATTATCAAAAACGTTCTTCTCAATATGCATCACATCCATGTTGTTTCGGATAACGAGCGTCCTCCAGTAGGCTAACTCCCAGAAGATACAAAATTTTCTCCAGTTGTGCTCTTTCCCGAACCCTGCAATCTTCTGATCCGGCACACCCTTACCGTGTGGTATGTCAGTATCAAGTGCCTCCAGGTGTGAGAGTACTTCTTCACCAGATGGGTAGTCCAGTGTGACAACCTCACGCTCGATTGTCCCGTCAAATTTATCCTTCTGCCTACGAAACTGATGGCCCGGTGGCAAAAGCTTACGGTGACATCCGAACCACGAGGCCTTTCCGCCGTGCTTTAACGTATGACCGGGGTTCACGCCCATACAAGCAGGGCATGCTAGCTTCCCATGTGTGCTCCAGCCACACGTCATTCCCAATGCGGGGAAATCATGTATAGTCCACATCAAAGCAGCCCTCATCTGAAAATTTTGTTTAAGGGATGCATCATATGTTTCGACTCCATGATTCCATAACTGTTTTAACTCATCAATCAACGGCCTTAAATACACATCTATGTCCTTACCGGGGCTCTTCGGCCCCGGAATAAGCAACGACAAGAACATATACGGCTTCTTCATGCACATGCCTGGTGGAAGGTTGTAAGGGACAATAATAACAGGCCAACAGGAGTAAGGCGTGGTAGACTGACCGAAAGGGTTGAACCCATCGGTTGCCAGACCAAGTCTAACATTCCGAACTTCCTGAGCAAAGACTGGATGCCTGCGGTCAAACTCCTTCCACGCCTCTCCATCAGCTGGGTGTGTCAGCACATCGGCATCGTTGCTGCGAGTCTCACGGTGAGCCCTCATATGTTCAGCCGTATTGGAGGAGTAGTACATTCTCTGAAGCCGTGGTGTGATCGGGAAATATCGCAATATCTTCCATGCAATGTTTTTCTTCTTCCTTTGTCCGGTTTGTACCTCGAATGATCACATACTGGACACCGTGACAAATCCTTATTCTCTTTCCAAAATAACACACAATCGTTATTGCACGCATCTATTCGATCATAGCTCAACCCAAGTTTCTTCATCATCTTCTTCGCGTCATAGTACGACGGCGGTATCTTTTCACTTTCGGGCAGTATTTCTTTGATTAAGGTAACAAACTCGTTAAAACCTTTCTCACTCAGCCCGTGGTCTGATTTCAACTATAATAACCTACTAACCGCAGACAGTCGTGTGTGTTTCGGAGCTCCATCCCACAGCGGCTCTTCCACGGCTCTTCAGCAGCTCTCAACAACTCATAAAACTAATGAGCCCCCTCGTTCGGCGGTTGTGGACTGTCGTCACCCTAGTCAATATTAGCATGCCCAGCATCCATAATCATATCTCGGTAATCATATCGTGCCTCCTCCCTAACTTCAGTTTGACTAGTCGGGTTGGACGACAATACTATCGTTTCCCCATGCTGCGTCCACCTTGTGTATCCACCCATAAAACCGTAACGACGAAGATGCCATTTTACTTCAATTCTTTTTCTCCAGTGCAACAACTCACATCTACCGCACGGACACCTTATCTTATCAAGGTCAACATGTGCAGGATACGCATAAGCGAAATCGAGAAATTCGTCAACGCGACATTCAAAATCTTCAGCATTCTTCCTTTTCATCCAACTTCGATCGACTGACATGACGACTGAATTATCGTACTGTATACCACCTTCAATTATGACCAGTGATTAGGCATTGCCAATGTAAATATGAATGCATTAATGTTACAACATGTCTACATATTTCCCCTCCACTCTTCAACAGGTAGTGGTCATATCCCATTCAGAAAAGCACATGTTTATAAAACAGTTTTTAACTCATGCTTAGTCCCATGTCTGTGCAAAATTCGGCAGCACCTTCCCGCATTTCTCCAAGTACACGACATCGATTAGGTGTTCTAACATTCATCTAACCTTGCTCAAGAAGGTTTGACGGATGTTAGAAAACCAGATCTGTATGCACCCGGAGAAACACACGAGAACGTATACCAAATATCCACGACATAGAACACAAAGCATGAGTCAAAACTCTGTTTTATAAACAATTAGCTTTTCCAAATTGTCCAAACTGGACATCCAAAGGCTCATTACAAAGCATTACTTTATAATGAGTACCTTTGAACGGGAACTAAGGGTTTCTATGCATGCATGCGTTCAGAAATTGATAACATATGTAAGAATCTTTTCAAAATATCAAAACTGCAGAAAGATCGTTATTTAGTCCTAATTACGGTTATTTAGTCCTAATTACGGTTATTTAGTCCTAATTATGGTTTAATTGTGCCGAGTAGTGTTGATTAGTCCTAATTAGCGCTAATTAGGTTGAATTGGGTTATGTTAGTGCAAATTACGACTAATTAGGCTAACTATAATCAATATGCGCGTAATTGGGTTCATTTTGGCTAATTTGGGGTAATTACAGCTACTTTGATTTTCATTAGGTTCTTAGGGTTAATTAAAACTAATTAGGCTCGTTAGAGCTAATTAATTAGGGTTAATTGATTTATTAAAATATTTATGTTTTAAATGTCGGACACCGTCGATCAGACGTGGTGTCCGTGTTTGCGCTAACTAACAGGTATCTCAATCCAATTGGGTCCCATCCTCCGTCAACAATCTCAATTCTCAATTCTCAAATGCCGCCCAATGCAATAAAAATTAACAAAAATCACACATTCAATCCAATTGGGTCCCATCCTCCGTCAATAATCTCAATATCTCAAATGCTCAATGCACAATTAACAATCTAAAATCATCAATTAACAACCTAAAATCATCAATTAATAATCCCAATTACTTTAAATGCACAGCTAATAACCTAAAATCATCAATTAACAACCTAAAATCACAGATCAATAATCACAATTCTCAAATACACAATTAACAACCTAAAATTATCAAACAAATTATCAATGTTCAAATAGGAAAAAATTGTTCAAAATGCACATACTGATGGCTTTGAATTATTTCAATTTAGGGTTCGATTATATTAGGGCATTCAATTTAGGGTTCAATTAGTTTAATTTAGGGTTCGGTTCGATCACGGGCATTCAATTTAGGGTTTAATTAGGGTTCAATTATATCAATTTAGGGTTCAATTAGGGGGTTCTATTGAATCAATTTAGGGTTCGGTTGATTTGGGGCATTCAATTTAGGGTTCAATTTAGGTTTCAGTTGGATTAGGGCATTCAATTTAGGGGTTAATTTAGGGTTCGATTCGATTAGGGCAGTCAATTTAGGGTTCGATTCGATTAGGGCATTCAATTTTGGGGTTTAATTAGGGTTCAATTACTTCAATTTAGGGTTCAATTAGGGGGTTCTATTGATTCAATTTAGGGTTCGGTTGATTTGGGGCATTCAATTTAGGGTTCAATTAGGGGGTTCAATTATTTCAATTTAGGGTTCGGTTGGATCAGGGCATTCAATTAGGGGTTTAATTACAATTAATTGGTTCAATTAGGTTGAATCGAGGTTCATTACAATTAATTGGTTAAGTTAGGGTTAATCAGGTTTAATTGGGGTTAATTTGCTCAATTAGGGTTACGTGGGGTTAATTACTGTTAATTGGTTAGTTTAGGTTGAATCGAGGTTCATTACAATTAATTGGTTCAGTTATGGTTAATCAGGTTTAATTGGGGTTAATTCGTTCAATTAGGGTTACGCGGGGTTAATTACTGTTAATTGGTTAGATTAGGGATAATTACGGTTTGATCAGGAATAATTGGGAACAAATTAAGGATAGTTAGGGTTTATCCGGGCTAATTATGCTTTAATTAGGGTTTAAGGTTTAAGGTTAACTGGTTCAAATAGGTTTAATTGGAGCTAATTACGGTTAATTGGTTCAATTAGGGCTAATTAGGGTTTATTGGTTCAATTAGGGTAAATCGGGATTAATTAGGGCTAATTGGTTAGATTAGGTTGAATCGGGGTTTATTATAATTAATTGGTTCAGTTAGGGTTAATCAGGTTTAATTGGGGTTAATTTGTTCAATTAGGGTTACGCGGGGTTAATTACTGTTAATTGGTTAGATTAGGGATAATTACGGTTTGATTAGGGTTACTTGGGAACAAATTATGGATAATTAGTGTTTAATCATTACAATTACATTACAACAAATTAAATACAATACAATACACTACAAAAAATTAAATTTAATTACATTACAACAAATTAAATTCAATTACATTATAGCAAATCAAATACAATTACATTACAATAGATTAAATACAATTACATTATAACAATAGATTTAATGCGATAAATAATTTCTAGCATACAATTACATTATAACAACAGATTAATTTCTAGCATACAATTACATTATAACAACAGATTAATTCAATATGATAAATAATTTCTAACCGGGAAAAAAAGTGAGTTCAGGCAGTGGTGGTGCGAGGCGGATGACGACAGTGGCGCACGGAAGGCAGCGGCAGAGGGTGGTGGTGCGGCGGAGGGGGAGGAACTGTGGCGATGGTGGTGCGAGTGTGAGGTGACTGTGGCAGTAGTGGGGTAGTTGCAGGGCGGCGAGGTGGCAATGGGGACTGCAGATCTGAGGAGAGAGGGAAGGGCGGTGTGGTGGTGGCGGGGGGGCCTGTCGCCGGCGAGGGGGGGCTGTTGGGGAGGGACGGAGGCGGGGGCCTGTCGCCGGCGTGGGGGGCTGGTGGGGAGGAAAGACGAGAGAGAGAGAGAGAGAGAGAGAGAGAGAGAGAGAGAGATCTGGGTATTTAAGAACACATTTAGCGACGGACATGTCCCGTCGCTAAAGATCCGTCGGTAAAACCATTTAGCGACGGTTTATACCGTTGTTAAACGTCCGTCAGGAATGGTTTTACCGACGGATTAATCCGTCGGTAAAATATTTTTTGGACAACGTTTTTACCCACGGAAATTCCGTCGCTGAAAACACCTTTAGCGACGGAACGACTTCCGTCGCTAATAGTCCGTCGCTAAAACCCTTTTTTTCTTGTAGTGGTTGAAGCAGTATGTACAATCTAAAAATACAACACTGTATTTATAAAAGTCATAGCATCGACGTTAACTAAAAGGTAAATTACAAATATGGTCATTCAGCTGCAAAAGGTTTCTTGTTCATCCTTTAGAATCACTTTCGTGGTTTAAAATGTCCTTTCAAAAATTAAATGAGATTCCCAAACTTATGCTCCTTTTGATCGAGGGAATTCCTGGTAACCTCACGACTAGTAGGCCCGTGGCCGTGACATGGCAGCTGACATGGCGCCTTTTCGCTAATGGGCACTTCAACAACATATCATTGACCCACCGCCTACCAGTAGGTCCAACATCGTTATTCCACCCACCAATATGAACAACAAACCCCTTATTTTGGGAATACTGAGATGGGTTTTGATTGGTCGGCTTGGTCGAAGAATCAGGGATTTCATGGAATACTCGTAAGGACACCAGCATTGGCATCGGCACTGAGGTGGCAGAGGAACATTGATGCGACAACCATGATGAGAATGATTCATCCAAGCCTTCCTCCTCTACATCTTTCGCTTATCACTCCGACTGTAAAGTGAATGTGTGGGTGGTATGCTTCTGTTGCAAGGTGAATCTCGGTGTATGTGTAGAGGTGTCAAATGGGTCGGGCGGCCCGCGGGCTGGCCCAGCCCTTTTTTGGGCCCGGACTGGCCCTAACCCTTAGGGCTTGGGCCAAGGTCAGGGCCAGGCCTAATTTTTTGAGAAACAGGCCCGGGCTCGGCCCGGTCCTAAAATGGCCGGGCCGGGCCAGGCCCTCTTTTGGCCCTAAAAATGGCCTTTTCAGTTTTTTTAAACTAAGGTGTATTTGCTTGCCTTCTATGACTAAAATGTAGAAGAAATCTATTACTTTTAGATCATTAGTGAGAAAACAAACAAATATTCGTGGCCACAGATCTATTACTTTTAGATTTGAGCTAAGCAATACAACATTTTGAGAAGGCAGAAACATACCTTGCTTTGTAAGAAGTGTAAAAAGAAGGAAGAGTCAACTTCCAGTTGATGAGTAACTCGCGGAACATGCCAGCAAGTGGGAGGCTATAGTCATATAGGTTGAATCTTTACTATCACAGCTTCAAAGGCCAGGGAAGATGGTAAAATCATTTGTTTAAAATTGTACATAATTTTAGATTTTGACTTTCCCTGATCAGTTGGCCCAAGTTCTGAGTGATTGGAGAAGCAAGCGTTGAGTTGTAAAAAAGTTTGTACTAATTGATAATTAGCCGAACTTATTTGTCAATAAATACCAAACCGACTAATTTCACCCTCTTACATATAAATTAGTATTAGTACCGTGCGTAAAAAAATACCTGTTAAAATATATATAAAAGCTAGTATTTATATTATTAAATAATAACAACAAAATATATAGTAAAATAATATTATTATTTTGAATAACAAAAAAAATTTGGGCCCAGGCCCGGCCCTAGATGTTGGGCCTAGGGCCTGGGCTTGGACTGGGCCCAGATTTTCCTCATTCTGGCCCGGCCCGGCCGGTTTGACAGCTGCCCTGACCCAGTTTGCTGGAGGCCCGATGGGCTTGGGCTGGGCCGGCCCAAGCCCGGCCCATTTGACACCTTTATGTATGTGTGGATTCCAGTTTATTTTTTATAAGGCTCTAACAACCTATAAAAAGACTCTTCATTTATGCTTAATTATATTTACATGAAAAATTAGACTAATTAGTAAATCTTAGACCAATTATAAGCATTAGAACTAAATTTTGACTATGATGGAATTGAGCATAATTCTGAGAGATAACAACTGTGCGATTTATAAAACATATAGCAAATGAAGATAAACCAACAGTTTATTTTAGACATGGCCTTAACGACTAAATAAGGGTAGTTAGTTGAAAAATAGGGCTCTGACGACCAATAAAAAGACTCTTCATTTACGCTTAATTATATTTACATGAAAAATAAGACTAATTAGTAAATCTTAGATCAATTATAGGCATTAGAACTATATATTTTAACTATGATGAAATTGAGCATGACTATGAGAGGTAACAACTGTGCGATTTATAAAACATATAGCAAATGAAGATAAACCAACAGTTTATTTTAGACATGGCCTTAACGACTAAACGGGGACTCTGTTCATATAGTTAACTAGATTTACATGAAAAATAAGTCTAATCAGTAAATTTTAGACCATTTATAAGCATTAGAACTTAATTTTGACTATAGTATAATCGATTATATCCATGACTAATTAGTAAGTTTTAGACCAATTTTTTTTTTTATTTAAAAAAAAAAAATCTTAGGCCATCCACGAGGATGTGGTAGACGACCCAAATGTGTCCTAGCATAAGGAGGGATGCGCTCCTATGTCCCAATATCTTTACGTTCAAGACACATACGAGGAGCAAATTCTTGGTTAGAGTTGGATTCACATTACTCTCATGGTCCATCTTGGAAAGTTCACTCGAGCCATGTTGACGGTCTTCAATGGGCTTTTTACAACCAAAAGTGAGGGTGTTTTGTTTCCTGCTACACTAGTTGAGATTCTAGAATAGCCAAAGAAGAATCTGGATTATAGGGGAACGTAGTGATTTAGAACATTGGCACAACTAATATCATAAAATGGGTAGGGGTATTTTTGTCTTAAAACATTCTTTTCCATAAATTACCCTTTTTATATTAGAGTGTAATCCAAAAACAAATGATATCAAGCCTCTTTCAACTAACTACCCTTATTAAAATATATTTTTTTATTAGAATTAAGGGGTTATTTTGACATTTACTAAAAAAAGAAATTTTTTTACTTCTCCTATGATATCAAGCACCTTTCCTTAAACTGCCCTTATTAAAATTATATATATTGCTATTAGAGTTAAGGGGTCTTTGAAATTTACTAAAAAAGGGGGAAAAATCTTACGAAAACCCTATAAAATCACTCTTGAACTCTTGCATGCTCTCTCATTACTGATAAAACCTTATCAAAACCTACTTTAATTCATATTAAACCAAACTATCTTAGAGCTACTACATCGTCTACATCAAATTCAATATATCAAAGTTTTCAATCATCTTTTAGGCAAATTGTAATATTTTACTTTAGATCAAATTTATTTTTTTTCCCAAAATTTAATCCTTTTTAGTTTTATCTCACATTGCTATTTTTTCACACCACTACAGATTTGAATTATTGTGCATCTATATAGATTTCAATACAGACATATTATTATATTCAGAAATTGTCATGGAACTGAAGTTAAATTCTAGGTTTTAAGTAGCGACATATTATTGTAAGGCAGTTATCCTAGAAATGAAATTTTTTAGAATTTTTGAAATGCTTATGTAATCATGACTTTTAAGAATTGCTAGACTATACCATTTTGCTCCTAATTATGATTTGGGATCACCGTAAACAAATAAGTATAACTTCGCACTAGAGTTATTGATATACCCTTATGAGCGTGATGACATATTCTTCGTATGTTTATTATTTTTGTATGTTCCACTAAAGCCTAGAATACCAAATATAATCATTATAGACACTCCATTTTTGTAGTTTTATTTTATTTATTTTTAATTTATGTTTATTTAATGTTAGATGTAAGCGAATAATAAGTGACGAGCCTTATTTACTTAATTCAGCTTAGTCAACTCAGTCCAGTCCAGTCAGTTTAGTCCAAATTAATTAGGCCCGGTCCATTGAATAACTAGCTAATAGAATATCATTGCAAAACCATGGAGAAACTCAATTTTCAATGGGGGGCCGAACACCATAATCCGATAAGTAAACATCTGAAACACTGCTCGTCTAGACGATAACCTCTTTCTCACCGTAGTCTCTGCAACTCTTATAAAATGCTTTCGACCACTTTAATCGATTTTGATCGTAATAACCAGTCAAAGGAACTAAACTATGGACTGTCAACCTCCCTTCACAGCCCTCTGCCAATATTCAAATGCAAAATCGAATCTTCCTATATTCAAATGCCAATATTCAATTGTGCAGCCAAAAACTACCAGAAAAAAGAGAACAAGAGTTGTTGGGGGGAATAGTATTCCTTTTATTTGGCACAGGGAAGGATCGAAGAAAACTCTGATCAATTGGAAAGTCTTCATCTTCAAATACTTATAATTTGGCTCCCACTCTTCCCCACTAGTCTTGAACACTTCAAAGAAACAGAGAGAGAAACAAATGGTTATGAAGACGGTGCTTGGAGGCATACTAGTCTTGTTGCTGATCACGGCAAGAGCACAAGCATTATCCCTAGCCAACCCCGGTTGTGAAGAAACATGCGGCAACGTTACTATACCGTTTCCATTTGGTATCGGAGCCAGTTGCTCTGCCAACGAGTCGTTCATAGTAACTTGCAACAACTCTTTCGGTCCAACAGTACCTTACATCAGGAGCATCAATTTGCAGGTGCTCGAAATTTCTCTAGAAGGAACAATCCGGGTTAACAGTCCAGTAATCACATCAAACTGTTCCGATAGGCGTCATAGTACCCTAGAGATGGACTTTTCAAGTACCCCTTTCTCGTTCTCAGACACCAAAAACCAATTCACCGCCACAGGTTGCAACAATCTTGCGCTGATTAATGGCCAAGATATAGAAACCGGAGGGTGCACGTCGTACTGCAACAGTTCTTGGAGACCAAGCACTTGCTATGGCATCAACTGTTGCCAGACGAGAATCCCTTCCTCCCTCAAGTACATTAACGTGTCGTTGAGAAGCATCTCTCCTAATTATGGTGGGGAAAGTTGCAAACGCGCATTCATGGTGGAACAAGACTGGTTTACCAACTTGACGAATCCGTTTGACGTGCAATCCATGGAAAATGTTCCTGTTGTGCTGGATTGGACAGCAAACACGACCTGTAAAAATTTCATAAGAAGATACGACTACATAAACCAATACAAGACCGTGTGTTCTTGTGGTGGGGGCGAAGAAGGAAACCCATATTTGCACGGCGGATGTCAAGGTAAAATCTTTCCTCTTAAGTTACTCCCTTCGAGTATAATACTAAGATACCTGCAGAGATTGAATACTAATATGCAATTGGATAAATGCAAAGTAATTAGATAGTTACTATAAAACTACAATGATCTAATCCTCAACTGCTTCAGGTGCATGTCGGCAAGCAACACATATACTTGTCGTCACTGGTGATCTTTACTTGTTTTGTTTGGTTTTCCATGTCAGATGTGGACGAATGTGCAAACCCATCTACTAATCATTGCGTGCATCCAAACGTCTGTGTGAATCTTCAATCGGGTTATGGCTGCTTTTCCCCAGATAAAGGTAGCAACAAAGCCCGAATGGCTATCATAGGTATGCTGCTTTCCTTTCTTTGACACAGGTACATAAATCTGGGCAGCAAGAGCACATAATAAAATATAAGCAAAACTAACAGATGGTTAAATTAGTGTTGAGTTCGTGCATTATTATTCTGACGTGTCATTGGGTAGTTGTACATGGGCGTGGGATAAAAAAGTTACAGCCAAGATCACTTACTAGGTTCTTATCAAAATGAAGGTACAAATGATCAGCTCACTTTACCACATCATCCATGTCCGCTAGAATTAATATCTTACATTAGATAGGTATCAAGTCATAGTAGTTATTTAAGATCCCAGTCAACGATTGAACTTATATATTAGAAAATTGTGGTCCCTTCAAAAGCACTCTGCAAGGCTGTTAGCTCAAACTAGACGCCTCCGTCTATATATATATATATATATATATATATATGGATTCAAATGGCTAATCTTCTATTTCATTAAATTACCCTTTTATAATTGATATTTCTATAAAAGATTAAGGGTGAGTAAAAGTGTTTTTGACTTATAACATTTCTTTCTCATTCAATATCCTTTCTAAATTAGAGTTTTATTTAAAAATGAGGGTGTTTTGGACTTTTAATAGGATATCAAGCGTCTTTCATTTAAATATTATTATTGGAATGTATGTTTTTGCAAGAGTTAAGGATTGTTTTAACTTTTGATTAAAAAATTTTCTTTTCATGAAATACCTATTTTTAATGTGTTTTAAAAAATAAGGGTGTTTTTTACTTTTCCTATAATATCAAGTCAGTTTGGTGTATCCGACCGATCTGGCATTGTAAAAGGGCCCTATAGCCCTTTCCCCATATTGCAATCATTTTTCGTTAAATTATCTTTATTGGAATATACGCTTTTATCAGAGTAAAGGGATTTTTGACTTAAACTACAATAGAGCTACTACATCTTTTCCGTCATATTCGATTAAAGAAAATAACTTGCAAAGAACATAGTTTCTAAAGCTTTTTTAGAAAAATATAATATACCTAAGCTAAATTCAATATTTTGTCAGAAATTCAATCCTTTTTAATTTTGTATTTCATATGTCTATGTTGATGTATATGGTACAGATTTAAATTATTCAGCATGTATATAGATTATAATATAGACATATTAGTACATTGAAATTGTCATAAACCTGAAGTTTGATTCTAAATATTTAATGCGGACATATTGATATATGGAAGGTATCATAAAACTAGAGTTTTTAGGATTTTTTAAATGCATATGTAATCTTGACTGAGGTTAAATGACTAATTCTTTTATTATTATTTTTTTTCCTTAAGATGCCATTTTTTAAACCGAAATCTTCCTTAAGATGCCCATTTGAATTAGAGTGCTATTAAAAAAATAAGAGTGTATTTGGCTTCTCTTAGGATATCAAACATCTTTCCTTAGAATATCCTTACAGGAATATAAGCCTTAATTAGAGTTAAGGGTTCTTTTTGTCTTTTAGAAAAAAATTTATGAAAATCTATAAAAACCACCTTTGAACTCATGCGTATTTTTTTATTACTGAATTTTTTTTTATCAAAATCTACTGCTTTCATTCACGTTTAAGCTAAATTACCTCAAGCTACTACATCTTCTCCATCAATTTCGATTAATGAAAACAACTTGTAGAGAACAATGTTTCTATAGCTTTCAAAAATATAAACATAATCTACTTAAACTAGATTGAATACTTTATCAAAAACTTAATCCTTTTTAAATTTTATATTTCAGATTTGTATGTTAATGTGTATGCTACAAATTTTAATTATTGTGCATGTATATATATTTCAATGTAAACATTTTTCGTACATTGAAGTTATTATAAAACTGAAGTTTAATTCTAGAATTTAATTACAGACATATTGGTGTAAGCAAACTATAGTAAAACTAGAATTTCTTTAGAAAACTTTAAATGCATAAGAATTGATTTTATCATACAATTTTGTTGCTAATTATAATCTGAGTTCGTGGCGAGTACATAATCTTATATTCGAGTTAGAGTTATTGGAACATCTGTATTTCATGACAACATATTCTTCATATGGTTATTGTCTTTCTATGATGCATTGTATCCTGATGTATCATATATTTACATGATAACATGTTTCATATGACTTTATTGTCTTCACATATTTCACTCTTATAAAGTAATAGGATTAGATGAACCCGAATTAATAAACACTCTAATTTTTTTCGCCTCAAATGATTACCGAATTGATAAAGACTCCAATTTTTTTTGGCTCAAATGATTAATAACTTTTTTAACTTGAAAACTCGCAAGTTTTTATGTGCACATGGTTAAATAACTAAATATTTTTCTTTGAAAATATTCTTTTTAAGTTAAAAAGTTCTCAAAATATTTTGATTTTTTAGAAGGCGAGGCTAAATTACTACTGTTTTGGCTAACTTTAAATATTTGATGCTAAAGTGGTCCATTAATGCATCTTTCAGTGACAAAAGACTATTAATGTAACCAAAATAGGTAACGATCTCATCCCAACGTACAAAATAATTTCAAGTGATTAACATGGCTACAGATTTTTTCATTAAAAATACCCTTTTAAAAATAAAAGGTTTACTAAAATTAAGTGTATTTTTACTTTTAAGAAGGCAAGCCTAAACTATAATATTTTTGGTTAATCATAAACAATTTGCTACTAAAGAGGTTAAAAGTTCACTATTACATCTTTAAGTGACAAAATGTGGGAGTGGATCTAGCCCAATTATATAAATATGATAGTAAGTCCCTGTTCACCTTTAAAGAAAACATTGTCAAAACATAACCTTAAAACTTATCAACATCAAATCAATAAAATGAGCACCTTAATTGTCCATGCTTCTTAGAGAACCATTCCTAAGTCCATGTATTATCATATTTTTTTCTATAAATTAAGGTGCGCCAGCTATTGTCTCTATTAACTTTTGCATATAACTACAAATTTAAATTTATTGACATATGATAAAGTCAGAATATCTACAAGTTCGACTAAGTGGATTCTTATAATTTTGGGACTCATGTCCTCGAGGTTAGGGTGTATTACAGTCAATGATATTAAATTTTAAAAAATAAAGCCATATTGATCCGTTAAAAAATATATTTTTCTTCTTATGCCGATACGTACTTTTTAAATGTTAATACTCCCTTCATTTTATATCTACAAGGCATATTCAATATAAAATTTTACAAATCCTAATTTTCTAAATTAGGGTTTTCACCCAAATTCTCCCCCCATCTCGTCACCGCACCTTCCTCGGCAAATACTCAGTCTAAAAGTCGGCAAAATGGCTCAGCCTCACTAGCTACGCCATCCTAGCACCGGTGAACGTCAATGGTGGAAGGCTACTCTGGTGGTAGTTAATGGCGACAGCTGCCATGGTGTTGCGTAATAGTTTGATGCAAATAAGACATTTTATACATCTTCTTCCAAATTTTAAACACCAAATTCAAATTTTCATTTCTGTTCATTTGGTTTGTTGAATTATGATGGTTGGGGGGGGGGGGGAGGAGAGGGAATGGGGAAGGGGCGTGTATGTGGGTATGTGTGCATATCGTCTATGTGTGTGTCGATGGGTGCACGCGTGTGTGTGGATGCATGTATATGTTGTCTTTGTGGTGTTGGAGCTCAAAAATTTTAATGGATGATGATTGTGGTAGTGGTGTGGGGCTGTATGGGTGAAATGAAAGGATGGAGAATAACATTTTAAAAATTACATTCCTAAGTGAGGGGTATTTTGAATCTATACATCCTTTTAGTATTTTTGTTCGGTTAAAGGACATAAGTGTTATTTGTTCCAACTAATAGGCATACTTGTAATTTTACCCTAACCTCAAGGTCATGAATGTAATTAACCCTATAATTTTCTTAACTCTCAAAACCTTATGCCATAAGTAATATATTTTTTTTATTTTGATGATATAGGTCTTTATTTAATGAATGATCTGGGTTACAAATTATTCTTGATGAACTTTTGTTGAATTTGTATCAATATAAAACTGTAACGCGTATATATAAATAAAGGGTGAAAAACATTAGTTTGTGAACATTATTGAAGTTACTTAGTTCATTACCACTATCTGATATCAACTACGCAAATACATTCTGGGTTACAAATTATTCTTGATGAACTTTTGTTGAATTTGTATCAATATAAAACTGTAATGCGTATATATAAATAAAGAGTGAAAAACATTGATTTGTGAATATTATTGAAGTTACTTAGTTCATTACCACTATCTGATATCAACTAGGCAATTACATTTTGTAATATGGATTTCAAAAGGATACACACAGACACATGTATATATATGTTTTAGATGAGTAGGTAGAGTCTGTGTTAAAAATAAAAATTTTAAGGCAAATATATACTAAATTACATCTACAACTAAATTAATAGTCTTTTTTTACTACTACGATGAATAAGGTCATGATAGATAAATATAAAAGAGAATTTTAGAGTACACTATCAAGAGAAACTTAGACTACATTATAGATTTTTTTAATTGAAAAGTAGAAAAAGAAAGTATAATTAAGATTAAACGTCGTTTTAGACAAATTGTACTCGAACGTTGGAACTTAAAGATAGAAAAAGACTTACTTTGTACTTTAATCCTAAAATAAGAGATACATGAAACTTATACTCCTTTCGTCCCAAATTATTAGATCATATTTGACGCACGTTTCTTTAATATATATAAGTCTTATTTTATGAATTTCTCATTATATCCCAATAGAGAGAACGGCATGATGAAATTGATTCAATAAAGCAAAAGGGGTTGGTGAATGACTAAATGTGGAGAGAGAAGTAGAATAAAAAAAGGCCTACAAAGGGTAAACATGTAAAAACAGCTAAATTTTTTTTTAATTTGAAAACTGATCAATTTTTTTATGACAGTCTAAAGAAAAAATCAATTTTTTTTAGACTGAGGGAGTTATAAAATAGATCATTATCAAAAACAAATAAATTGCAAAGGATATTTTGACCCCCCCCCCCCCCTAATCATCGCTACAAGAAATGGTCATACCTAGGCAGAAAAAAATGATAGGTAATGAATGATACTGAAAATTATAAGTGATGATATTTTGAACTTTAGTAGCGATGCTTGTAGGAAAAAGTGTCAATACTCTAATATAAATACTTGATATTAATTACTTTTTTCACTTTTATCGTTGTACAATTAAACTTGTAGTGTTTCGTGAGAGATAGATATTTGCGAGAGATGTTTGAGACTAATTGCAAAATCAGTGTATCTTAGATAACAAGTTATAATATGGAACAATCAAAATTCTATTTAGCGGCAACTTGATGTGACGAAAAAAATAAGTATGATAAATAGTAAAAAATATTGGTGATAATTGATGTAAAAAATTCGGGTTTGAAAGTAAGATCATGTTGTGGGTAATGAACTTTTCATATTTTGAGTATTAATTAGTAGTTGACAATTGATTTGCTATTATCATTTAATTATAATAGTCGTATCGATTAATTTTAATTATTTTTTAACTAAGATTTAGAATATTCTTATTTCAAAAATCACTATATATCGTGTAAAGCACGTGATTCTTACTAGTGTGTGTGTGTGTGTGTGTGTCTGTAGGGAGTTGATCCATTACTCACACGGGCAAAATAAAATAGGTTGCCCGCGCGATCTGACTGTCCATCTGGCCCGATGGACGAGCCAGATTTCGTCGTCCGCTACATTGTAAAATTGTCAATCATACTGCCGTCCGCTACATAATGTAACATACGGTATGATTGACAATGAAAAAAAGTACAAAAATAAATCTGAATCGTCCACATCTCGTGCGTGGACGGCCAGATCGCGCGGACAACTTATCCCATTTTGCCTGGGTGAAGAATATATATATATGATCACATGCTTTATACATTATATAGTACTTCGAAAATAAAAATGTTATAACTCTTGGTGAAAAATACAATTAAAATTAATCAATACAATCATTATAATTATATCATAATAAATAAATTAGTTATTAACCGGTAATCAAAAACTTAAAGTAGCGAAAAGTTCATTGCACAAGATATGGTCTTATTTCCAAACCCGAATTGTTAATGTCAGTTCTCACCAATATTGATAGCATACTTATTCTTTTGTCGCATCAAGTTGCCGCTAAAAAGAATCCTGATTGTTTTTTACTATATCTTGTTATCCAAGATAAACTGACATTGTAATTAGTTTTAAGTTTGACATTATGATTATAAGAGTGGAAAAAGTGTTTTAAAGACAATTAACGTCAAGTATATATGTTGGATTTGTCCAATTTCTTGTCATGTATTTTTATGGCAGGTAGATAAGTATAACAAGTGAAACTAACGATAAGTTTGATTTAATAGTTCAAAATTTTACTCAAAAAATATTGTCGAAAATAAAGTTTCTAATAGCAAGGAGTTGTGACTAAGAAATGCATAACAAAGTTTATAAAATGAAAGGAGTAGGAGCTTAAGTTTTACATCTTTAAAGTCTACAATCAAATGAACTTAACAGATCTAGCAGGACACATATAGAGACTTAATTGTTTAGGTAACAAATTTAATAGCTATAACTTTTAAGGATCTTTTTAAAATTTTCTATCGTTCACTTTTAGAGTTTTAGTTATTTTTCCTACAAGAATCACATTAAAATTCAAAATATCATCACTTAGGACTTTTAATATCATTCATTATCTATTTTGTTTCTCTACAGTGATGGTCATTTCTTGTAATGGTGACTGTTGGGGGTCGAAATAACCTCTGCAGTTATTTTCTTTTGGTATTGATCAAGTTTATGTTAAGTATAATTTGCATGTATCTTATTGGAGATTAAGGAATAGAGTAAGCTCTTTTTTTTTTCAAAATTT
This sequence comes from Escallonia herrerae, assembly GCA_033070095.1. Taxonomy (NCBI): domain Eukaryota; kingdom Viridiplantae; phylum Streptophyta; class Magnoliopsida; order Escalloniales; family Escalloniaceae; genus Escallonia; species Escallonia herrerae. The sequence goes on along the minus strand of JAVXUP010001822.1, from coordinate 167,303 downwards.
TCTCGCTCAAGTTTTAATTTTCAAGCACAATTTGTCTAAAACTAAACTTAACCTTAATGTTACCCATTTTTTTCCTCTCTACTTTTCGGTTAAAAAATCTATAGTGTTCTTTAAATTTTAGTCATTTAATCACTTGATATTTTTGATGTGTTGAGCCAGATCCTCACCTATTTTTGTTGTATATATAGCTTTTTATAACTAAAAGATGCATTAGTAAACTTTTGACCTCTATAGCGACAAAATATCTAAAGTTAGCAAAAAAAGTTATAATTTAGCATCACCTATTTAAAAGTCATAAGCACCCTCACTATTTAGAAACCTTTTAAATAAAGTATTTTTAGAAAATAATGTTCAGTCATTTGCGCAACAAAAATCGAGAGTTTTTAGGTTAAAAAATATTACTAATTTAAGCTCAAATAAATTAAAATCATTATCAAAATCCTTTTGTCTAATCCTATCACTTATAAGAATGGATATACAAAGACAATAACCATATGAAGAACATGTTATCATGTAAGCGTATGGTATTCCGGGTAACAGTGAATCATAGAAAGACAATAATTATATGAAGAATATGTTGTCATGTAAAGGGTATTCCAATTACTCTAATATGAACATAGGATCATTTCCTTGTCACAAACTCAAATTATAATTACGAGCAGAATAAAATGATGTAATTCTTATGCATTTAAAAGTTTCTAAAAAATTCTAGTTTTATGATAACTTTCTTATACCAATATATCGTATTTAAAATCTAAAATTAAACTTCAAGTTTACGATCATATCAATGTACTAATATGGTTGCATTGAAATTGAAATATATACATAATAATTCAAATATGTAGAATATGCATCAACATACAAGTATAAAATACAAAATTAAAAAAGGATTGAGTTTCTGACAAAACATTAATTTAGTTTAGATATATTTTAGTTCTTCTAAAAAGCTATAAAAATCTGCAAGTTGTTGTCTTTAATTGAACCTGATGGAAAAAATGAAGCAACTCTAAGGTAGTTTAGTTTAATAATGAAGCGGTAGATTTTGTTATGAACTTTTCAGTAATAAAAGAGCCTGTAAGAATTCAACGGTGATTTTATAATGGTTTTTATCTCTCTCTTTTTTAGTAAAAGTCAAAACACCCCTTAACTCTAACAAAAACATATATTTTAATAGCGAAATTTTAATGAAAGAGACTTGATATCGCATGAGAAGTCAAAAACACCTTCATTTTTAGTAATACTCAAATTCAAAAAGGGTATCTAACAAAAAAAAAAGGTTTAAGTCAAAGTACCCCAAATCACTACTAATCTTTTGTGAAAACTTCAAATTTAAGAAGAGTATCTTACGGATAAAAAAGATTAGTCATTTAAGCTTATCTGCGCTTTTATATATGTATAGGTGTAGATATGTAAGATCCCGAAATTTTCGGAACGTTAGACATTTGCTCGATCATTTACGCAAGAGAATAATATCTCAAACTTAACAATATAATATCACAAATTGTCAGAGCAACTAAATCATCAATCAAACCACTCCTAATAGGCTGTCAAAATTGGAACATCAAAACTAAGTCTGAAATTTTTTAAATAATGATGTTAACCCTTGTAGGGGTTCTATTGATCAATACTATCTTAATTTCTCTCTCGTTCGGCTCTAATCCATACTCAAGCAACCTGCTAAAAGGAAATCAAAGGAGAATGAGCTTTCGAGAACCCAGTAAGATTGCACAAAGATTTAAAATAACAAAACGATACGAACGTTTTTACTTTCACAATCAAATGATATTTTTAAAAGGATTTTTCAAATAAAACATAACATTTTGGTATAGATGAACAATTCAAACGATTTTTATATTCAAGTCAAATATCATCTTTTGAAGCACTTTTAAATGGAATATCAGTTATTTCGATACAAACATAGGGTCGAGTATCAGCTCAATCCCTTAATTAATAGTTATTCAAAATACTTTATGCATAATAAAAAATAGGAATAGAAAATGTCGAACATGAGCAGTACACTATAGCAAAGTCACCCTGACAGTGCTCAATACGCTTTACATATGCATATATACACTGACTAGTCCATCTATGTATTAGTTTAACCTCACCAACAGACCATCCTTATAGCTCCAACAATATAGACCATCCTTATGACTCCCAAGTTTGCTAACTCAAGTCAACATTGAGAATAAATAAATACAGTTGAAAATATTTTACAATGGTAGAGTCAATAAACATATAAGAATGAAGAAAATTTTCAAACGATCGCTATCAGGCTCAAATTAGAGTTACACGGGCAATTGAAAATATTTTCATGAAAAATAAAATATCAGAGTCCATTATAAATTTGATAACAACTCAAAAATTATATTTGATATCAATGATGAAATGAGGTTCAGATAAAAATTCCTTACCTCGGTCCAAGCAAAGCGATGCTAACTGATCTCGATTCAAAAATCTTTGAATAAACCTAAATTGACAATCCATATGTTAGAACATAATCTATATCTAATATACTATAAACACTCCAAGTGGTTCATCTTAGCTTAGCGCGCGAACCGCTGCTAGTCACTATCTCATAGTAAGAAGTATAAAAAAAGTACATCAATTAGTAGGTATGAGAGGATTAATGACCTTAATGTCAACTACCCCCCACGTGCTCACTTCTAACCCCGAAATTGCGTAACTCGAAGCGCTCTCACACACAACTAACCTAATCGAGAATCATGTACGCTCCTTAACGCGTAACGATATCCCAAAATTCATAATAAATTACAAATAAACACTTTTATAACTTAAAACATTACAAAAAATAAAAATATGAATTTTTTGAATTTTTGAATATTTTTTAATTAAAATAATTCCTTTAAATGTAATAAAAAACCCATAAATTGTCAAAATTGCTTCTAGCTGAAAATAAAGTCCCATGATTTTTGTAACAACTTTAAAATAGGTATAAAAGTTACAGAAATTTAAATCAGAAATTAAAAGGCATTAAAACTATTTTTAAATTATTTATTTTGCTAAAAACAATGCGATAGGGAAACCATAAAAAATCAACTCCAAAAATCATCAAATTCAAACTGAGTCTTATTTATACTATAAAGACATTACACTAATTTTTCCCAAACATTTTCAGTGTTTAAAGGTTCCAAACAAATTTTAAAAATCTAAAATCACAAAAAATATAAAAAATACATACGATTTCAGAAAATTATGATCTTTGGCCAAAAATTCTAATATATTCTAACGTATTATATTGTAAAGTTTTACATACTAATAATAACCGTGAGCTAGTCTATTTATGTGTTGATGCTGACGTTAACACGATACACGCAGACTGTATACACAAATCCCACTTGTTCTTCTTCCTTTTTATTCTCTACCTACCGAACAGAAACTCACTCTCACGTACACACGTCAACTCACGACAGCCCCTCCTTCCTTTCCTTTTCTTCTTGTTCCACTCACCCACCATACCTATTACACACTACGTACTCTCACACTTACACACACTTGAGCACACACATACACACGCGTACCCTTCCACACACAGGCACATAAATACGAAAATCTCCCCACACCCACTGCCTCACGGCAGTGGGTCTACTCCATTTTCTTTTTCTTTTGCTTGCTTCTTCCTCCCACTCATTCACCGTACACTCCCAAACCTTTATACACACACGCATGCACTCACACAAATACACATTCCCTCACAGCATTCACCATTTTTGCACCCACGTTCCCTCTTTATCTTCAAAAACAAAACCCACATATATACATTCTACATCTACCATGCCCACTGCCTGTCTCTCTTTCTTTCTTCCTTTTTCACTCACCAATTCTCATACCCACATATATAAACACTCCCATTTGCAGGTTGCACCAAGGCAGCCCATTGCTTCTCTCATACGCTCAACAGTCACATAAACACACACTTTACCACTCACAGAACTCGCGCGCGCGCACACACACACACCCAGCTGCCGTTTCAGCAGCTGGTCCATTCCCTCTACACAACGCACACACCCGCACATTTTCATTGGGCTGTTTGGCAGCCCCTTTTTCCATCCCACGTGGACCACAACTCACACAAAACCCAGCACATACAAACACACTCAAACAGCAAACATGCACCCAGGAATAACCCACACACAGTCATGCAAACACACTATATACACATATTACTGCACACATTACACACACTATACACCCACACACATACACCTACACACGTACACAACACACTTAACAACCCCAAACCCATTTTCTACCCTTCAAACCCACTGCCATCTCTCTCCTTTCTATTTAGCACATCCACGCACACCACTTCGGTTACAATCTTCTCACAGCAGACCCATTACGTCAATGCACACAGGTTACACCATCACACATACACTCACATGAACCCAGAAATTTGATCCCCACGGCAGCCCCTAGATGGCTTTCCCCCCTCTCTCTCTCTCCCTCCCATTCTCATAGATCTAAACCCATAATCATGAAAAACACAAGAAGGTAGAGCTTATCGAAAAGTTCGCCGGAAAACCTTCTTCACAGCCGTACTCGATCGCTCTATCCCAACCGTGCGCAGAATTTTGGAGGAAAAGGGTTTGAACGGCTACTCTTATATATATATATATATATATATATATATATATATATATATATATATATATATATATATATATATATATATATATATATAACCCTAAGAAGAACAACTACCAAAAACCCCTTCAATTTTCATTAGTTACTTTAAATTTATCCGAAACTTTCAATTATTGTGAAACGGTCCAAAATAAAATTGTTTACGATAAATACGTGTTACGAAAATTTATTAACGGCCGTTACGCTATCCCGCTTCACTATTTATCACTAAAAGTTACCGGTAGAATTCTGTCACGCTAATCGTCACTAAAGATCTAAATAAATATTTCTTATAACCACTATCATTAAATTATAACTTAATTATAGTTTCTAAACATTATCGCTAAAGATAACAAAATTTGATGCTCACCAAGTCACTAATCAATATATCGATACTAAGAATAACTAAAAGTTGTTAAAGAAATATCGATGCTAAAAAAAATATATCGTTAAAATGGTTTACGTTAAGTGCCACTAAGTACCAAAATTCATATCACTCATAATTTTCATCTTTAAATTATAACTTATGGTTTATAAAAATTTCGTCGCTAAAGGTTGTCGCCTGAAATTTAAAATCTTACGTATGCAAGATCTTACGTATAAAAATTTAAATCTTACATATAAAAGTCGTCGCCTGAAAATAAATTAGCAGGGTATGCAAGATCACGGTTCGGGTTGTTACAAGATATATATAATACCACCTATTGCATAAGGTTTTGAGACTAAAAGAAATCATAATAACTAACTATTTTACCAAACACAAAGTAACACATAAGTTTATCATAAAAGTTGAAGGCCTAGTCAAACTTGTAAATATATGACTCAATACAGTTAACCAACTTTGATTTTGGTAATTTTAAGGTTAGGTTTTGATAAGATTTTCTTTAAAGGTGAATAGAGAATTTTTAATCTCTTTAGTGACCAAATGTTGTAATGTATCCAAAAATATTGTATTTTGCTTTCCCCTTTATGAAATTAAAAAATGTCCTTAATTTATGTAAATTGTATATGTTTAAAAAGGATATTTTTAAGGAAAAATATATAGTCATTTAACCCATTGAGATCATTTTTATACAGCGGGGTTAGATCCACACCCGTTTTTGTTAAATCAATACATTTTTGTCCCTTAAAAATGCATTAATAAACTTTTAATCTCAGAAATAAATTATTTTAGTTAAGTTAAAAATATTGTAGTTTAGCATCATTTTTCTAGAAGTCAAAAAATACTATTTTTGCAAACCTTTTATTTTTAAAAAGGATATCATTAATGATATTTTTTTGTCATTTTAATCCCTTGAGATTCTTTTATATGTTGGTCAGATTCTCAGCCATTTTGGTTATATTTATTATTTTTTGTCATTAAAAGATACATTAGTAAACTTTCAACATCTTTAGCGACAAAATATTTAAAATTAGAAAAAAGTTATAATTTCGCATCATCTTCTTAATGTCATAAGCACCCTCTCTATTTAGAAACATTTTAAACTTAAAAGAATATTTTAAGAAAATAATGTTAAGTTATTTAACCCATTGCACATCAAAACTCAAGAGTCATTATTAATTGAGTTATACCTAATCCTATCACTTATAAGAGCGGAACATACGAAATAGTCATACGAAGAACATGTTATCATGTAATTATACGGTGTTCCATCCTTCCAGGTTACAGTGAACCATAGAAAGACAATAACCATATGAAGAATATGATGTCATGCAAATAAGCATGGCAATTATTCTAATATAAACTTAGGATTATTTACTTCTTATAAACTCAAATTATCAATAAGAATAAAATAGTATGATGTAGCAATTCTTATGGATTTGAAAATTTCTAAAAAATCTCTAGTTTTATGATAGCTTTCTTATAGCAATATATCTATATGTAAAATTTAGAATTAAAATAGTGATAGAATTGTATAAATGTACCAATCTATTTAAGCTCAAATAAACTGGAGTCATTATTAATTGCATTCTGCCTAATCCTATCACTTATAAGAGTGGAATATACGAAATAGTCATATGAAGAACATATTACCATGTAAGTATCTGGTGTTCCAGGTCACAGTGAACCATAAAAGACAATAACCATATGATGTCATGCAAACAAGGATATTCCAATTATTCTAACATGAACATAGGATTATTTACTTGTCATAAGCTCAAATTATAAATAAGAACAAAATAGTATGATGTAACAATTCTTATGCATTTGAAATTTTCTAAAACACTTATAGCTTTATGATAGCTTTCTTATACCAATATATCCGTATGTAAAATCTAGAACTAAATTTCAAATTTACAATTGTATAAATGTACTAATATATTTGCATTGAAATCTACATAGATGCACAACAATTCAAATATGTAGAATATACATCAACATACAAATATGAAATACAAAATTAAAAAGGGTTTGAGTTTCCACCAAATATTCAATTTCGTTAAGTTGTATTTTATTTCTTCTAAAAGGCTATAAAAATTTTGCAGTTTTTTTTTCTTACTGAATGTGATAGAGAAGATGAATTAGCTCTAAGGTAGTTTAGTTTTAGCGTGAATGGATGTGGTAGGTTTTGTTAGGATTTTTTCAGTAATTAGAGAGCATGTAGGAGTTCAATTGTGATTTTATATGATTCTCATAGGGTTTTGTTTTTTTTTTTTTTTTAATATTATTAAAAGTCAAAACTACTCTTAACTATATATATATATATATATATATATATATATATATATATATATATATATATATATATATTCTAATAAGGGTATTTTAAGAAAAAAGGCTTGATATCCTATGAGAAGCAAAAAATACCCTCATTTTTTTTATAACACTCTAATTAAAAAAAAGGTATTTAATGAAAAAAAAGGTTTAAGTCAAACATACCCTTAATCACTACTCATCTTTTATAAAGATTTCAATTTAGAAGTGTATCTTAAGGAAAAAAAAAAGATTAGTCATTTAAGCTTATACGTGCTAAAAGTCAAAATAACCCTTAACTCTAATTTAAAAAGAATATTTAATGAACAAAAAAGGTTAGGTCAAAAATACCATCAGTCACTACTAATCTTTGATAAAGATTTCAATGTAGAAGGGTATCTTAAAGGAAAAAAGATTAGTCATTTAAGCGTATACATACTAAAAGTCAAAACAACCCTTAGCTCTAATAAAAATATATATTTAATGAATGTATTTTAAGGAAATAGACTTAATATCCTACGAGAAGTAAAAAATACCCTCATTATTTAATAACACTCTAATTCAAAAAGGGTATTTAATGAAAAAAAGGTTTTGAGTCAAAAATACCTTCAATCACTACTAATCTTCTATAAAGATTTCAATTTAAGAAGGGTATCTTAAAAGGTTTAAGTAAAAAATATCCTATTCGCATATCTCTCTTTTTGTACGTTAATTATGGTCCCTAGGCAAAAGGGTAGCTGATTTTCTATTTTTTTTTTAAAGTATTCTCTTAAAGCAGGCACAGGAGATATATATTCAGCACCACTGAGATCCTCCATAACTCTATATCATCACACACACACACAAAAATATGAATACATACAATCCCTATAAGATTTTCAGAAACTTTAAAACACACACACAAGAACAAAAGGCACAAGGAATTGAAAATAACCTTTCACCTTAAAGCTTTCTCCTTAAAACAATGGAGGCAGGAACGTGTAGAGGTTTTGGTGGCTGCGATTAACGGGAATGGAGGCAAAGTTCAGCTAAATTTTGAGATCATGCATGACTATCTAGGCTGGATTTTTTTTTTTTTGCTTTTCTGGGAGTAAAAGTCATTATAACCATTATATCTAATAAGATCCTATGCTCCATTATATCTAATAACCATTGTATGAACCCTTTCGTGAGGTCGTGCATGCCTAAGACTGCAACGATGGAGATGTTTCCCCTTTCTTGGCATCAAATATTGGTCTCCACATGACAGGCGCACTCAACAATGTAGTTTCTGACTAAAACACCAAAAAGGCTATGAAGTTGCACTAATTCCTTTAGTACTCGTAAATATATCTCTCTGTTTTGTCCTTGTCTATATCCCCAACATCTATAGTGGCAAAAGCCAAGGCACAAAACATAAACTTACCAGATTGACAGGTAAGAACATTACAGACTGAAATCTCCAAAGAACAAGAACAAAAAGCGAAGCTATTGAATAAAATTAGCCGTAATGTGGAAGGAAAACTTATTGACATTAACAATAGAGGCAATAATATGAGGAGGTTTGGGGGGCGCTGATTTAACGTGAATGGAGGCAAGGATGAGCTAGGTTTTGGGGACCATGTATGATTATATAGGGTTGGATTTTTCTTCTTTGAGTAAAAGTCGTAATAACCCTTATATTTAATAAGACACTTTGTTTCAATAAGAGTAGTTCAAGAAACATGCTTGATACTGAATAAGTCAAGAGCACCCTTATATTCTAGTAAGCATCAAGTCTAAAAAAAAGTATTTAATGGGAAAGAAATGTTATAAGTCAAAAACACACTTACTCACCCTAAACGTTTATGGAAAAATCAATTAGAAAATGGTATTTTAAGGAAAGAAAAGATTAGTCCTTTTAATATATATATATATATATATATATATATATATATATATATATATATATATATATATATATATATATATATATATATATATATAGGGGAAGTGTGACCTATGTAAAGCAAAACACACACTGCACATTATAGCATAAATTGCTTTCACTGTTTGTCAAAGTGACCCTAAGCGTAAGCCTTCGCATATTGGTAAAGGCTGTAGGACGTCACGGGTTCGAAACACCAAAATAGTCCCTCCCAATGGTGGGGGTAAGGCTGCATGCGCTTCCCAAACCCCCAGTCGTATCGCAAAAGTGATGCTCATCCTGTTTGGGTGTTATAGGTACTACAAGTGGTCTTGGAGGATTACTTTTGATTGTTGCTTTATGGTGGTTGTACAAAATAATCAAAAGGATAAAAAAAAGGAAGCTGAGGGAAAAGTTCTTCAAGAGGAATGGGGGTTTGCTGTTAAAGCAACAATTGTCTTCTGGTGAAGAAGGAACCGTTGACAAAACCAAATTGTTCACCTCAAAGGAGCTTGGAAAGGCCACCGACCACTACCATGAGAGTCGAATTCTTGGTCAAGGAGGACAAGGGACTGTGTATAAAGGAATGTTAACGGATGGAAGAATTGTGGCAGTTAAGAAGTCCAAAATCTCAACAGCAGAAGATGAAGGCAAACTCCAACAGTTTATTAACGAGGTGGTGATTTTGTCACAAATTAACCATAGAAATGTGGTCAAGCTATATGGGTGTTGCTTGGAGACAGAAGTTCCTCTCCTTGTTTACGAATTCATCCCCAACGGAACCCTCTATCATTATCTCCATCATCCAAACGAAGAGTTTCCACTTTCTTGGGACATGCGTTTAGGAATTGCAACAGAAATTGCGGGAGCTCTTCAGTACCTTCACTCGGCAGCTTCCTTACCTATATATCACCGGGATATAAAATCCACAAACATTCTCTTAGATGACAAATACAGGTCAAAGGTGGCAGACTTTGGGACTTCAAGATCAGTTGGCATTGATCAAACTCACTTGACCACACTAGTATCAGGAACCTTTGGCTACTTGGACCCAGAATATTTCCAATCAAGCCAATTTACCGATAAAAGCGATGTTTACAGCTTCGGAGTAGTTCTTGTTGAGCTCTTAACAGGACAAAAACCAATATTGGAAGCTAGTTCTAATGATGGGCGGAGTTTAGCAACACACTTCAAGTCGGCAATGAAAGAATGCAATTGCTTCGATATTTTTGATGCCCGAGTTGTCAAAGAGGGTGGTAAAGATGAGATCATGAGTGTTGCTAACCTTGCAAAAAGATGCCTAAACTTGAACGGTAGAAAAAGGCCAACAATGAAACAAGTTGCAATGGAGTTAGAAGGAATTAGAATGTCAAACGGAGCCCCTGCAGTTCAACAACAGTACGAAGAGCTTGAATACGATGAAGTTGAATTAGTGGCCACTTGGGACACTGCTTCAACCTCAACAACTTCTCATATGATCAATAATGCAGTTTCACCATTATATGTCCAACCTCTGTTGTCAAGTAGAAGTAGATAGTTTGTTTCACATTTAAGCCACTGATCGGCTGCGAGCACATTGAGTCCTTGCAATTCATATATATTATGTATCCATGTACCATATTTCTCTTCTCTCTCTGTCTCTCTCTTTTTTTCCCACTTTCTATGATGACATTGTATGGCATATAATCCAAGTATGGTGCTACTCCATTCTGCTGGACGAAGTAATGTGTAAAATGTATCCTATAAATAACCTTTAAAGAGGAACTCTAAACCCACACAATCGTATGCTTTATCCACACCACATTTGTAGCTACAAAGTGTCTTAGCAACCGATATTCTGTCCCTTAAATGAGAATTGATGGGGTTGACCAAATCAAGTTTAGACCAAGACTATTCCTAAATCATCCAGCTACTCTTCTCTATTGAAATCAAGAACAACTAGTTATGTTCTGTCACGTGCCACACACAAAATTTGCATTCAAGAACATATATTTATCCTCATGAATACGCTTTGAACCTTCAATACATTGTACACCAAGGCAGAGTTTGCATTGAACAGTCACATAGGAAGGAAGCACTAACCATCATTTCCCATCCGAAGTTTCGTGAAAAACCGTGAAAGGAGGTCTCTTTCCGGCATTTCCTCGAACTCCTTGCATGCTTCATCTGCCAGGCAACACGTAAACCAAAAGGGCATTATTTTGACGGAAATTAAATCTTTCATTTGTCATTCACATGATCTCCTTTCATATATCATTGATATCTCTGAACTCCTTTCATGTATCTATGATATTTCTGATTTTATTTTAATTGTGATATAGCTAAATGTATCCACCTTACTAAATGGTGACACGTGGCGTGGTTGACCCCGAATCAACTTTGGGGTCTGTTTTAGATAGGCTCTAGAGGAGGTAATAGAGGCTTTGTAAGACTCTACTATTGGAAGGAGAGTCCTAACGCAGTTCTAATACATCGAAGGCCTATCGGGAGAGAGTCCTGGGAATGGGAGTAGTCTGGGAGCAGTTTGGGAGCAGTCTATATGAAGAGAAAGGCCTCAGGTACATAGACAGGTTCACACACAAGCACCCAGTGCATTTTCTGCTATTCAAAGCTCTACCTTAGTAGCGAGATTCTGACTTTAGCATCAGAGCATCCTCCACCGGAACATCCCCGGTGGTCACTCCATGTTCTATTTTGCAGGTCCATTTCCCAGCCATGGTTCCCGATCAATATTCTAGCAGCAACATTTTGGCGCCATCCGTGGGACCGACAGGGAACATGGCGAGGAAATCATCTTCAGACACTCCTGCAGCCAGTCGCTCTGTCCAAAATCGACAAACAGGATCAAGTAGCACCTGCCGAAAAGGGCGGCAACCAACACCATCCCAACGACGTTCCAGTAACAACTGGATTAATGTAACTTCAGTCACCCCGTTGAGGACCGACAGCTCCCAGGGAACTCCTTCCCCGACCCCTCTTTTAGAAAGAGGAGACTTGCGCCATCGCCTAACCCGAAAGCTGTTTAACACCCCGAACGCAGATCTGATAAGAGAAGTCCATGAACTTAGGGGCGTGGTAACTACCTTACAGAAAAAGCTCGAAGAAGTAGCTTCGATGATTTCTACTAACCAGACACGTCTAGACCCCAGCGACCCTCATCTTAAACTGACCTCAAGGTCAGACTATGGTCAAGGATGTGAATCAGAGGCTAATCCCAGCTATCAGCCAGAACGAGAAACCGAGAAACATGTCACCAGAAGTGGCTCATGTTTTCGACGCGAGATGTCAATGGAGGACAGCACGAATTCACCCCCTGTCTTAGGTTGCGACATTCGAGACCGACGCGGAGCGAACCAAAGGCATTGTCCCCAAGAATGAATTCATGCCTTCAAACGAAAAGTGCGTCCCCAAGGGCAAACTTCTCACAAAACCATATCCGGGCCCCGTCCTAAAGAAGTCACTCCCCCAAGGGAGGACTCTGGATACCCCTTGTCCAAAGTAATTGAGAAAGCAAGGCTTCCTCCTAATTTTCGGATGCCACAATGCGATTTATATGATAGGAGCGGAGACCTTGGAGAGCACGTCAACCAATTTCAAACAAATATGCTACTCCTCCAAGTCTCGGATGCCATCATGTGCCGAGCTTTCCCAACCACTTTGAGGAAGGCAGCGCACGCGTGGTTTAAGTCTCTACAACCCAGGTCTATCCATTCCTTCGCCCAACTGTTTGACTTGTTTCAGAAACATTTTGTGAGCAGCCAAACTCGGAGGAAGAATTCAACAAGCCTCCTCAATGTGGTCCAAGAAAGGAACGAATCCTTGTCGCGATATTTGGGACGCTTCAATGCGGCAACACTAGAAATACATAACCTGGATGAGTCAGTAAAGTACACCGCTTTTATGCGCGGGCTTCGTCCTACGTCCAAGTTTGCATTTGCTGTAAATAAGAGTCCTCTTGGAAGCATGAGCGCCTTGTTGGATAAAGCCAACAAGTACATCCAGGCCGAAGAATACTTGGAAACCCACAAAGAACACCAAGGCGACGATGGGCAAGAGAAAGAAAAGAGAGCTCGAGAAGATAGTCCAAGAGGTGGACGGGGTTCTAAGCGTTCGAGAAGGGACGAAAGGTGCCCCAAATAGATGTTCGACATGAAGAATCTAACGCCATTGACTGCCAGACCATCGCAGATTCTCAATGAGATAAAGGATAAAGAAATATTGGAAAAACCAGACAAGATGAGGTCGGTGCCTAGTAAGAGAGATAGAAATTTGTGGTGTCGTTACCATAATGACCATGGCCATACTACCGACAATTGTGAATTGCTTAAGCGTGAAATTGAGGCCCTCATCAAGCATGGACACTTGAAGAAGTACGTTGCACGCAGAGATGATATAAGAGAAGCAACTCCGGTTGTAGAGGGAAGAGAAGAGAGGCAAGAGAATGTAGGCACCATCAACACAATCTCTGGGGGCATTACAGCAGGAGGTTCTTCTGGACGGGGTCGCAAGGCCTATACAAGGGAAGTATGCATCACAAGTCAGTCCCTAAGTAAGAAACAGAAGACGACATTGGTGCCCACAATTTCCTTTTCAGAGGATGAGATAGGGGATATAAAAACACCCCATGATGACTCGCTAGTTGTCATACTCCGAGTGGGTAATTTTGATGTCAAAAGGATTTTAGTTGATAATGGGAGTTCAGCCGAGATACTTTTTTATGAAGCCTTCCAGAAGATGAACATCCCATCTGATCAGCTGCGCAAGATGGATACACCCCTCTACGGCTTCTCAAATCACCCTGTTGCAGTTGAAGGGATCATTATGTTACCAGTCGCCATCGGCATCCCTCCAACTCAAGCCAAGTTAATGCTAGATTTTGTGGTTGTTCGCATTCCTTCAGCTTACAATGCCATACTCGGGAGAATAGCCTTGAACCAGTTAAAGGCAATGGTGTCCACGTATCATCTGAAGATAAAGTTCCCTACGGAACATGGAGTAGGGGAAGTCAAAGGCGACCAGATAGTGGCACGACAATGCTACATGGCATCATGTTGAGCCATAAATAAAGAAGCTTTTATCATCGAGGACCTCCAAGATGGCCTAAAAGAGAACCTTTGACGCTACTATCAGTAGCACCTTGCCCCAAAGAAAGATGCTTTTTTGTTGAAGGGCGGAAGGCTGAGACTTTGCCCGTTCTGAAGTAAGACTTAGGATTCTTTTTCGAATTCTTAGAGTAGTATTCAGGTAGTCAGTTCTGAATAACAAGGACGACATTAGCACCATTGTACTTTCAATGTTTTACCCAAGCAATGAAGTCTTTTTCTGAGCATAACTACGATGATTGCAAACTCTTGCTCAAGCAGTGATCAAGTAAACCTCTCCTTATTGTTTCTAAGTTCTCAAGAACTACTAAATATAGGCCAATCTGAGCAAAGCGCCCGAGCGCGTCCACGATTATGTCACCCGAGCAGTTTGCCGAGCAGGGTGCTCGTCTATGGCTTTTTGCAGATTAACTTGGCTCCCAAGAGCCCAAATGCCTTTCTCATACACTCTTCCCAAGAAGAGGTGTACATAAGGTAGAACTCAAGTCCTATCTAGAACGGTTTAGCTATAGTTCTAACCCGTGAAATGGTAAAGTCCTTATGGAAATTCGCCACCCCACCATACTTTGCTAATTCAAAGCCTAGCCGAGCGGGAGTGCGAGGCTTCTTTGCCAACCCTTAGCTGACGATAAGGGTTCGTGCCAAAGTAAAACACAATGCAAGATGTGAAGGCACAAGCTCATAAACGCAGTTGCATAAAACACACCCCCCCAGGGGGCAGTGAAAGTATCACCCAATGTGATAGGGTTAGACACAAGTCTTACCTGACACGGTCTAACTTTAGTTCTAGCCCGAGAAACGGCAAAACCAAGTGGGAATTCGTCGCCCTACCCTATTTTGTTAATTCGAAGCTTGGCCGAGCGAGAGTGGGAGGCGTCTTTGCCAGCCCTTAGCTGACGATAAGGGTTCGCGTCAAAGTAAAACGCAAGCATGATGTGGTCAGCCCAAGCTAAAGAATACACACTTGCACAAAACAAACACTTAGCACATGCACAGCTCTTTGTCCTCTCTCTAGAGAGGCTAACGTGGGGCACAGCCCCTAATGGATCCCGAGATCCCATAATTCATCTTCCTAAAGTTCTAAGGCTGAAGCTCCCAAGAGCTTAGGTCCGAACACATGGAGTAGCGAAATATGATTACCCTTACAAGCAGATAAAGAATCCCTTACAAATTTGACGTGTGTCTCAAGATAATGCAAGATGAGAAGAGATTCAACACATTATTACGAAGATAAAACCCATTAAAGGGTAAACCAATGCATATCAAATTATAAGCCTCTGGGGCAATAAGAGTACTGGGGGCACATCAAGTAGCAATTACAAAACAGGGGAATACATA
This sequence comes from Escallonia herrerae, assembly GCA_033070095.1. Classification (NCBI taxonomy): domain Eukaryota; kingdom Viridiplantae; phylum Streptophyta; class Magnoliopsida; order Escalloniales; family Escalloniaceae; genus Escallonia; species Escallonia herrerae. The sequence goes on along the minus strand of JAVXUP010001822.1, from coordinate 151,636 downwards.
TAAATGGTCCTAAGATGGGGGAGCATTCCCAGGAGAAATAGCATCTCCAGCTTCGGGAGGTGCGGCCGTCTCCCCCGATGGCGACTCAAAGGTAGGCACCACGATATCGTCCAAGAAAAGGCTAGGGTACTTGGCCATCGTCATCTCCTTGGCTTTTTGGAAGCCCTCCTAAAAGATAGAGAGTCCATCTTTTGTCCGCTTCCGCAGCCATTCTTCACCGGCCGTACCATCAAGGAATGCCTGGATGGCCTTGTTCCTAACCTCGACCTTCTCATGCCTTAGCTTCTCTCACCTTTTCTCCAGGCGACCGAGCTTGGTAAGCAGTTCAACATTCTCTGCCTTCAGGTTTTTGACCTCCTTATCCAGCTTGTCAGCCTTGCCTTCGGCTGCTCTCTTGTCAGTCTCAGCGGTGCGAGTGACATCCATCGCCATTGCAAATCTATCCTGCATCTGGCTGCTATAGCAGTATGCCTGAAAAGAGAAGAAAGATGAAGACAATGATATGGAAGAACTTAATTGAAAGCTCAAAGAGAATGAAGTAAGTCAAATTATGTTGTAAGCAGCTTGGATGTGCGCCATAGCAAAGGCCTCATGAGGCTGGTTTTTCGAGATAAGTTTATCACTTGGCAGTACCCCGTGAGCTAAGTGCTGAGTGGAGACATGCGAGCTTGGCATTCCCGAGTCGCCCCTCTTAATGGTCCATCTGGGGCGAAAAATTGGATCCTTTTCGATAGGAAGATCCTCAACCACAAGAGGAGGCACTGGAAGAGTCGGAGCGCAGGGCCCTTTTTACCAAAGGAGAAGAACCTTCTCCTGTACCTTCCTTCCTTTTCCCCTTGGAAGGCTTTTGGAGCAGACCCAAAAAATCACCTTTCACACCAACTCCTTTGCCAGCCATTTCTGAAAAAAAGAACAAGGTTAGGTCACATGTTTACAAATATAATGGAAAGAAATATATAAACATGGCTTTAGACTCTACCTAGACTTAGAGTCCTAGAAGATGACGTCTCTATCGCCAGCCCTTGAGTCTTAGGCCCCAAAAACAGTTGAGGCTCTACGACCGGAGTAGGAGGAACCGGCACAGCGAGGGCAGTAGGAATGAGCCCCGCATGCCGCATTTCTTGATCTGAAAGGGGCTCGTCAATACTGAGGACACCCCTTCTCTTTATATGATCAATCAGCTTTTTTGTGGTAGTGTTGGGAGCCAGGGAACCTTTCTTTTCATAGTCTTTACAGAAACCGTTCCACTTTCTTGGGAACTCCCATTTGCCACTTGGCCGCTGGGCCGCTAAATGAAGAAGTATCGGGAGTGCCAACCTTTGTTGGATTTAGGACCCCCCTTTATCACTCGAATTCGGTTGTGAATATAGTATACCAACCAACACTGTTGGCCACGTTCTTTATAAAACATACTTCAAGGTATAGCCTCATAAAGTCATCAACCGTCACTGGATACCCCGAAGTTTGCACCAGGTAGATCAAACCAACGAGTTTTCTCCACCCGTTGGGCACAAGTTGACCTGGTGCCATTTTATAGTGGTTGAAGAAGGCGACAGCAAAGGGGTGCATTGGGACCCTATAGCCAGATCTAATCTGACCTTTGTAGACACTTGTTTCCAAGTCCGTGCCATAATTGGCAGGCTCTTGGAGCGCAGGAACCCGAACAGAGAAGGGAGGAGGCAAAGGAATTTCTTCCAAAAGCTCAACTATGCTATCTTTTGTCATCTTGTTCCTCTTCTCATCTGCAGAGAACCAAGTGTCTTCATCAAACTTATCTTCAGCTTCATCCTTGATTTCCCTAAGAGCATCTCTACGGGAAAATGAAGTGCTGACTTGGGGAGTAGAAGTTCCAACTTGACTTCTAAGAGTTGAAGTACCTACTTGGGAAGATCTACTTTCTGAAGTTCCTAAATCATTTTCTGTGGAACTACTCGAAGTTGACAAAGAACTACTCGAGGGTGTTGAAGGCATGTTCTAAACAGAATCTACGATATTTAGAGCTACTAAAGAGAAATAGATATGCGCCGAGCAAGAAGAAAAGGAGAGGAACTTACTTGTTAGAGTTCAGCCGAACAAATTGAGAGTGAGTAGCAGGGGAAAATGAAGCGAGGAGCCCAAATATATAGAAGGTTGGTCAAATAACCGCCCCTGCAAAGGCCGCAACATTAAGACACATGTCTTGCGCGATACCCGGAGCATTAAATTTCAAAATTAAAAAATTAACCGCCTTAATTTTGGCGGCTAAAGGACCGTTACACTTGCATGCTTCTCTGACACGTGGCAAGATAATAATTGGACTATCTCGAATAAACTGCCCGAGCAGACTTCCCGAACAGACTCCCTGAGCAGAGTTCCCGAACAGATTGCTCGAGCAGAACCATCCTGATGCCCAAGCACATATGGTAAATATGCCCGAGCAAAACCATCTTCATGCCCAAGCATAGATGGTAAATATGCCCGAGCAGAACCATCTTCATGCCCAAGGACAGATGGTAAATATGCCCTAGCAGATTGCCCGAGCAGAACCATCTTCATGCCCAAGTACAGATAGTAAATATGCCCGAGCAGATTGCCCGAGCAGAACCATCTTCGTGCTCAAGCATAGATGGTAACTATGCCCGAGCAGAGAGCCCGAGCAGAACCATCCTCATGCCCAAGCACATATGGTCAATATGCCCGAGCAGATTGCCCGAGCAGAACCATCTTCATACCCAAGCACAGATGGTAAGAGTGCCCGAGCAGAACCATCTTCGTGCTCAAACACAGATGGTAAATATGCCCGAGCAGAGAGCCCGAGCAGAACCATCCTCATGCCCAAGCACAGATGGCAAATATGCCCGAGCAGATTGCCCGAGCAGAACCATCTTCATACCCAAGCACAGATGGTAAGTATGCTCGATTGCAGTGCCCGAGCAGAACTTTACTAGTCCTAAGCGCAAGGAAACACTGCCCGAGCAGATTTCCCGAATAGACTGCCCAAGCAGACTGCCCGAACTGACAGCCCGAGCAGACCGCCCGAGCAGACAGCTCGATCGCAGTGCCCGTGCAGAATTTTCCTCAAGTCAGACAACAAAGGGTCATGTCCTGACCAAGGTTCATGACCAGGTTATCCGACCAGGGACTAGGGCTCCTGAGCAGGTCTCCCAAGCAGGTCTCCCGACTAGACCTCCCGACCAGGGCTCCCGAGCATGTCTCCCAAGCAGGTCTCCCGACCAGACCTCCCGACCAGACTTCCATACCAGGCTATCCGAGCAGAGATCCCGAGTAGGCCTCCCGAGCAGGTCTCCCGACCAGACGTGCCGGCCAAAGCTCCCGAGCAGACTTCCTGATGCACATTTCTTCAAGTATGACATCCCGAAAATCCCCTCTGAGTAACGGACAGGGAAAATTCGTAGTTGAGTTGCCTTTGGTTGGCCCTTACACCATATGCTTCTGGCTGTTCTCTGGGAAGAACCGTCAGAAGTAGGGAGCATTATGATATAGCTAAATGTATCCACCTTACTAAATTGTGACACGTGGCGTGTTGACCCCGAATCAACTTTGGGGTCTGTATCAGATAGGCTCTAGAGGAGGTAATAGAGGCCTTGTAGGACTCTTCTACTGGAAGGAGAGCCCTAACGCAGTTCTAAGACATCAAAGGCCTATCGGGAGAGTGTCCTAGGAAAGGGAGCAGTCTATATGAAGAGAGAGGCCTCAGGTACACAGACAGGTTCACACACAAGCACCCAGTGCATTTTCTGCTATGTAGAGCTCTACCCTAGTAGCGAGATTCTGACTTTAGCATCGGAGCATCCTCCACCAGAACATCCCCGGTGGTCACTCCGTGTTCTATTTTGCAGGTCCATTTCCCAACCGTGGTTCCCGATCAACATTCTAGCAGCAACAAATTGTAATCTCTTGATTGATTGTAACCAAAATCTCTTAATTATATTGATTTTGTAATCTCTTGATTTGATTTTAATTGCCCAAAATCTTGTATAAATAGTTGATCAATGAGAAGGGTCAGTTTTTTTCTAAAGTCACCCATGTTTTTCTTTCATTTAGATCAATGGTCAAAAATTACTATGTATTCAGATGGTGGTGGGGAATACAAAGGCTTAACCAAGCATGTGACATGGGCATACAACACTTACAATCTCCCCCATACACACCAGAACGTGTGAGTAGTGCAAAAAAACCACATCGTCACATTATGCAAACCACCCTTACAATCTCCCCTATACACACCAGAACGTGTGAGTAGTGCAAAAAAACCACATCGTCACATTATGCAAACCGCCCTCGCCTTACTCCATCAAGCTTCCCTTCTGCTTCATTTTTGGCCATACGCTTGTCAAACCGCCTATTTTATAAACCGCATGACCACCCCACTCCTCCATGACCTATCACCCTACCAAGCCTTGTTCAAGCATAACCCAAATTATCAAACCTTACTAACCTTTGGTTGTTTGTGTTACCCATGGCTTAGACCTTATGCTCCTCATAAGCTACCCCCAAAATCGACAGCTTTTTTTCTTTTTTTGGGTAATTCAGTTAAACACTATTATTACAAATGCCTTGACCCCAACACCAACAGATTATATTTATCCCACCATGTTGCTTTTGTCAAAAACAACTTTCCATTTGAACACCTATCGCATAACCTTCCTCGTCCAAGAGAAGTTGATATGTCCCTTTAGATAGATCTCTATTAAGGAGTTAGGTCATATAGTATATATTTTTCATTCTATCATTCAGAGAAAGGAGGGGAAGAAAGTGGGCATTGATAGAAAAAATGAATTAGTGGACTGTTACATGTGGAGAGAAAAATGGAATGAAAAAGTGTAAGAAAGTGGACCACGAGAAAGAAAATGAGTTGATAAAGAGTTAAAAGTGGAGATAGAGAAATAGAATAAAAATATAAAAAGGATAAATAAGTAAAAAAATATCTACATAATCTTTATTAATTTGAAAAATGAGCAATTTTTGTGGGACAGTCCAAATGAAATATGATTAATTTTTGTAGGACGGCCCAAAAAGGAAATATGATCAATTTTTGTGGGACAGAGGGAATGGTTTTCTATCTTAGAAATCATATAGATTGTCACGCAATCACTTAGTCGCATTTCTATTCAAAAACATCAAAAAAAGTCTTTTACAATGTTGGTCTAAGTCTAAGCCCGAAAATGTGGACTTACTTCCCGTTGGATCAAAGTCAAACTACAGTGGTTTTGATTCCGATTAGTTCGACCGCATACGTATGCAATTCGACCCCCAACGTCGAGTTCAAGCTAAAAATCTAAAAATGAACTTAGAGTGAGTCTTATCATGTTTTACATGTTATGTTTTCTTAAGGCCAAAATTCAATTAAAATGAAATATAGACCAAAAGAGCGTGGCGGGCGCCTAACACCTTCCCATTGCGTAACTTAGTCCTCGGACTCCTCTCTTGATTTCGAAAAACTAGTTGTCCTTCTCGGGCATCTTAGGATTAATTTATAGATTTTTCTTATTTTTCTCAAATTAAACAAGATAGCGATCCTTAAAATCCTCAAATTAAGCATCTTATTGCTGAAAAGGTTAAAAGTTCACTAATGCATCTTTTAGTAACAAAAGAGTATAAATTTTAATCAAAACGGCTCTGGATCTAGCCTCGCCATAATCGTTCAAATGGCTTGTTTTTAAAATACTCTTTTTCAATTTATAAGCTTTACAGACATTAAGGATGCATTTGACTTTAATAAGAGTGAGGCTAAATTAGAGTATCTTTTGCTAAATTTTAATATTTTATTGCTGTTGGCAAAATAGTATCAATTTAACCAAATGGGGACAGATTTAGCCCCACTCTACAAATATGATCCTAGTCTATGCTCATCTTCAAAGAAAATATATAACAACCTAACATTAAACCTTGTCTATATCAAAGTCGATACAAATAACACCTTAATTTCCTCTACTCCGTAGAGAATCTGTCCTAAGTTCATGTATTATCATGTTCTTTTTTATATCTTTTTTAGGTGGACCGATTAGTGTATTATATAAACTTTTGCACATGGCTGTAAACTTAAATTTACCGACATAGGAGAAGTCACAATATCTACATGTTGGATTAGACCTTCTTTTTTCAACTTTTGCGATATATTTATTTGTTGTTTGTTCTTAGATAAAATAATTGGTTGTTATGATTTTCTAAATTCTTAAAATCTTATGTCATTGGAAATTGTTTTTCTCTTTTGTTTTATTCTGATGATACGGGTCTTAGTCTTATTAGTCGGTGATTGATTTGGTGTAGAAACTATTCTTAATGAACTTTTGTGAAGTTTGTATTTATATTGTAAATAGAATATGTATATATGGTGAATGCTACGTTTGTGAAAATTTTTAAGATTACTTCGTTTATTATTATTTTCTCATGTTTAATCCACACTAGATGAAAGCACGTGCGATGCACATAAATGTAAACCCTCGTTGAAAATGATGTTACCTTTATGTGAAATCATATTTATTCATAAAAGCAAACAAACATGACTATGATATTATTTTTAGAATTTTACTTTTGCTAGACTTTATTTTATGGGATAAGTACCAAAGGCTCTAAAACATCTGTAATATTGTTCCATGAAGAGAAAATTTGTATCGAAGAAAATGTATTTTACTTTTGAATGTAGTTTATTCCGACTTAGAGTTTAAAACTCAAGTTTGCCAACATATTTAGATGACAAGTGCAAACCGATAAATCTTCAAGTAATCTTCACATAGTTCGTACAATTTAAATCTAATGAACTATACTCACTACATTTATCATGTCATCCTGCCAAGCGTTCGCTTATATAAAACATGCTAACAACAAATATATAGACAATCACTCGTAGATTACCATTATTTAAGTGCTACTGAGTGCCAGGCAAACAAATTATTGATTTCATTCATTTTGTGACAACGAAAAAATTGTTTTAATCTCATCAAAACTCTCTTTAAGTTGAAACTAGCTCAAATTTTCATTCATTGTATTCTCGTCAGGAAATTTGCTTACTCAAATACGTTGACTGGATGCACCACTTACCAGTTGTGCCAGTGTGATACTCCCTTTCATTTGTGAATCGGATAATCTCCTAATCATATTATTAATGTAACACAATATTTTTGCTAGGAAAGGGTTGATCAAGAGGTATCAAGCAAGTAACAAAGCTACAAATAGATTACAATGAGATTCGTTAAGTGAAAATTACAAAGCTTGCTTTTTTACTACATCGTGAAAATCATTTAAGCGTATACTCATTTCAAAAAGAATTTATGTCTTCATTCTGTGAGCAAAAGTTGTAGATACCACTTTTGCTCGTTAACAAAAATTCTTTAAGTTAGGGTGTGTGACACACAAAATTCTCACCTTGAAATTAAGGTTGGTGCTCAACTATAACAACAAAGTTATGAATATACAACACTTTGCATATTCAACGCGTATTTTCTCTTGAATTTCGTTAGACATAAAAATAGGGTAAATTGCTTTACAATGGATAAAATGCTTCAACCCAGTAATGCGATCTAGGGTAAATTTGGTATATACTTTTTGATCGCCTTTAATTGCTTTAGACATAAAAAAATATGATCAGGACTAAGACCTAGTTTAATGATAGTCTCACTTTGGTTACTTGAAACAGGGTGAGCTATCATTTTTCTATCAAGGTCAACAATGATATAATGTTGCTAGTATTCTGCTCAAAACTTTTAAAGTTGAATTAATTATGACCAAGATGTTAGTTTAGTCCAAACGAAGATGATAATCTTTCTTTCTATTAATGAGTTTTTCAAGTTTAAATTAAGATGTATTTGTCTTGCTTATTGGTAAAAAAAAGTGTCATATATTCTCACACAAACAATTAGGTAAAGTTCTTTTATAGTCACAAGTTGAAAACTTTGATGATTGCTCTAATTGTTAAGTTAAAGTTGTTTAGATCATAGGAACATTAATGTACACTCAAGAGGATATTACTATTTCTATTAGGTTATGGAATGAGAAACTTTTTAAGGCTTCATAGCCCTTTTTCTAAAGGTAAAAGGTAGCAATGAGTTATATATTTTTTGGCAAGTCTACTTTTAGATGCGTGAGATGCAGAGAAGAGGTTGAATTGAGGTGTAATTCAAATTTACAGTTGAATGGCATAATCAAATCAATTAAATTAAGCTATAGAGAGTAAAAATATAATACATGTTTATACTTTAGGGAGAAGGCTCATGTATGCATCTAGCATGGACAGGTGAAGAGTTTTTTGCGGGTCATAACATTAGTTAATGAATATTTATAACATGTCAATCATGGCATTAAAAAATTATTAGAATATTTTTGTTCAAAAAATGATTTACACCTATTCAGACTTTTATACGAAGTATAGATTATTAATTTCGTAATATACGTTTCAAAATGATGCGTGCGCACACACACGTTTTGGTTTTTTAGATAAGTAGCTGTAGTATTATCATAATTTCATGCTAAAAATAAAAATCTTGTGGCAAATATATGATAAATTACATGCAAAATTATACCTGTTATTGTTACTGCTAAGTTCAACAAGGTCATCTTAGGTAAAAACAAGACAAGGCTTTAGAGTAGACTATCAAAAAAGCTTTAAAGTATACTCCAGATTATTTGTAGGGATAAAAGAAGATAACACTAAAATTAAGTGTAACTTCTAAGATTAAGTGTAACTTTAATTAGACAAATTGTACTTGAGATTTGAAACTTAAGCTTGAAATTTTTAGTAAGGAAATGCTTTGTACTTCAATTTTTGAATAAGAGATATACAAAATAAGATTAGATAATTGCCAAAATAAAATGTGTGTGGGTATTTTTTTTTTTTTTGGGGGGGGGGGGGGGGGCGGGGTTCTACCCTATAGAAAGAAACAAGATGGATAACTAATGATACCAAAACTTCTAAACGATAATATTTTCAACTTTAGTACGTAAAAATGCTTTATAGAAAATATAGCGAAAACTTTAAAAAGTGAACAATAGAAAACTTAGTGACATCCTTAAAAGTTGGAGCTACTAGACTTGTTGCCCAAGTAATTCATACTCCTTTTTTATACTACCCCACTTCTTCAATGAACGGTGGTGATCAGGTCTATCTAACAGCTACCATTAGGATTCTAGAATCTCGCCTAGAAATATCTGCAAATCTACAGGCTTCCCTAACGTTCTAAATTATGGTAATAGAGTATAGATCATTACAACAAAATGCAAGATAAACCTAACATCTTAACATATTTTGAAGTATGCTAACCTTGATAACTTGATAATCTGAAGCTTCATAATCTGAATTTTATGGAACTTGTTGAATTTGTTGTTTGAATTTCATATTTTTAAGTTTTCTTGAAATCCATTTGGTTCATGGTTGAAGTTGCTTTTAAGTCAAATTGGTCGATACGAAAGTATTTGAGCTGAGATAGACTTTGTTATCACCATTCTCTTTCCTTTCTAGTACATTTTGCAAGCTTAACCATTCTTAAAGGCTCTGATCTTTTACTTTTGACCCTTTTGCTACTATAATTTTATATACTATCACTATTGCTTGGTAAACTATCGATTCAGCCACTCTTCGAACTAATGTCATTGGATTAGTGTGAGCTTATTAACTTTTAAAGTTGGTGCATCGGATTTTATAGGGACAAAGTCGAGTTTGTCTAAATAGTCATATTACATATTAGAACTTCCACGGTTTCATCAGTAATATCAAGTGTTAAAACTATTTCAATAACGAGAATGTGTGTAGTTTGTGATATTTGAATCGTGAAAGTCACCTTGAGCAGCATGACTTATATGTGATACTTCAGATGCAATATGTTTGCTTCTGACTTCTAAGTTTTTGGCAACTTTATTAGTGTAAGGGAATTTTGATGGTTAAGCTTGGTCAATCAAGTATTTGAGGAACGGTGATACATAGATAGAATAGGTTTAACTCTAATTAAGCCAATTAACTATAAATTACCTCAAATAGCTCGAATTAACCCTGATTAGCCTATTAGCCCTAATTTATACAGATTAACCCTAATTAACACTAATCAACACTAATTAGCCTAATCAACCTTAATTAGCCCTAATTAACACTGGTTAACCCTAATTAGCCCTAATCAATACTAATTTATCCTAATTAACCATAATCAACATTGATTAATCCTAATTAGCCCTAATCAACACTGACTAATCCTAATTAACTCTTAAGTAAAGCCTATTGACGGTTAATAACTCTAATTAAATTAAATCAAATAGCTCGAATTAGCCATGATTAGCTCGGATTAACTCTAATTAATCATAATTAATTAAAGCTTAATTGACGATTATTAACTCTGATTAATCTGAATTAAAGCCTAATTAACCCAAATAGCTTGAATTAGCACTTATTAGCCTAATCAGCCCTAATTAACACTGATTAATACTGATTAACACTAATTAGTCCTAATCAACGCTGATTAATCATAATTAGCCCTAATTAGCCCTTATTAACACTGATTAACCCTAATTCACCCTAATCAACACTGATTAATCCTAATTAGCCCTAATTAACACTAATTAATCCTAATTAACTTTTAATTAAAGCCTAATTGACGGTTATTAACTCTAATTAAACCAAATAGTTTGAATTAGCCCTTATTAGCTCTGATTAACTCTGATTAATCCTAATTAAATAAAACCTAATTAATGATTATTAACTTTAATTAACTCTGATTAATCCTAACTAAAGCCTAATTATCCCAAATAGCTCGAATTAGTCCTGATTAGCCTCATCAGCCCTAATTAACCGTAATTAACACTGATTAACTGTAATTAACCCTAATTAACACTTATTAATCCTATGTAGCCCTAATCAACACTCATTAATCCTAATTAAGTCTTAATTAAAGCATAATTGACGGTTATTAACTCTAATTAAGCTAATTAACTATAAATTATCTCAAATAGCTCGAATTAGCTCCGATTAGCCTCATCAGCCTTCATTAGTCCTAAATAACATGATTAACACTGATTAACCCTAATCAACACTTATTAATCCTAAGTAATCCTAATTAACACTGATTAATCCTAATTAACTCTTAATTAAAGCCTAATTGACGATTACTAACTCTAATTAAGCCAATTAACTATAAATTACCCTAAATAGCTCAAATTAGCCTTAATTATTCCTAATCAACACTGATTAATCCTAATCAACACTGATTAATCCTAATCAACACTGATTATTTTCATTCTAATTAATCTTTAACTTTTTCACGTTCATTTATAAGTGACTACTCAATATTTTTTTTTCAAATTGAAGGTTAAATTGGAAGTCGACTTGTATAGGTTTAACAGGCAGTGAGAGAGATATTAAATAAAGATGAGTAGTGGATTTCTGAGAGCGCGGAGCAGTGTGCGGTGAGCACACAACTTTGTATTTCTTTTGAATTCCTATTGTATCCTTATTGGCTGTGGCCAGTTGCATTCCTCTAACATTTCTATTGTTTTCTTACACAGAGTTCATATAGAGAAAAAGTTCAGTACAACTCCCAAGCAGACGGTAGCCAAATAGTGGACGAGGTCTCTTTGTGGTAAGAAGTTACAGGGGGTCCTAAGAAGGACCGTATGCTCGGCCTCCCTTGTCAATCTGCACATTCATTGCTAGGTTGCACGTTCATTGCTAGGCAGAGCTCAGTCGTTAGGCACGACCAGTTGTAGCGGTCCTTGGGTTAAAGTGACGGATAAAGAGTGCTTGGACAAATTTTTTAAAGAAAAAATTACGAAGATGATCCAAGACGATTTTATTATGTCCGGACCCAGACTACAGGTAGTACCAATTTTCTCAAGTAGTTATATATTTTGGTCATTCGATATGTGATCTTGATTTGTATATATTATGTTGATTCATTTGTATGGCTTCGTGCATAGCGATATTATGCCTAGTGCCGGTGATTCTCAGGGCAGTGAGAACATTGTTGGATCGAATGAGGACATTGTTAAATGGAAGGTGCCTTCATCGAGGAATGAAGAAGATGATGACAGGGTTGGTCGGTCTGCCGGCTAATGATAGGGGTTGGGGTATTATGTATTGACTTGTGTAGCTTTAAGTTCATATACTTGACTCGTTTTTAAAATTTTGGTTCAATTCATATACTTGATTTTAATGCATGTGTTATAGTTTGATGATGCTTTGCGATTGACGTATTCAAATGAATGCGACACTTGTGTCTTATTGTGTAGCGTAGATAGCTTTTGGACAAGTTATTTGAATAAATGCAGGACAGGGGGTGGAATTGATTTTTGAATGAATGCGTTGAAAGCTTTCAACGCATTCATTCAAAATTGATTCAACCAAGATTAAATCGGCTTTTGGACCGATTGTTGAATTAGTTTTGGATAGGTTGAATCAGTTTTGGGACAGCTGTTGAATTGGTATTGGATTGGTTGAATTTGTTTTGGACAGGTTTTTGAACCTAATTTTTTTAACAAAATCCAGGTTTAACGACTGCACATCGCGGTTGCTAAACAGAATAAATGCGGTTGCTAAATTAATATTTTAAAATTAAAAAAAAATTAGCGACCGTGCCTTGCGGTCGCTAAAGTATGCACCGCGGTCACTAAAGAAAATTAAGTATAAAAATAAAAAAATATTTAGCGACCGCAAAGCGTGGTCGCTAAAGTGGAGAAATCGGTGGCTAAATAGAAAATTATTTCAATTAAAAAAATATCTAGCGACTGCCAAAACAGTCACTAAATTTGGTCAATGCGGTCGCTAAATTTAGCGACCGATTAAGAAATGCGGTCGCTAAAATTTAGCAATTGGACTTTTAGCGACCATTTTAGTGACGGCTTCTTCAGAAACCCTTGGCAGTTTCTTGTAGTGGAACTACTTCAGAATCACTATCAGCGGCCGAAATGTAGGTATAAGCAAGAATATCCTTGCCGCTTCACGATGACCTTCAAATAAAGGAGGAGATACAAAGGCCAGACCATGTCAGTTTTTTGCATATCCCGCGCGCCTCTTATACTACCGTGGTGCCACTATCACCCTCATTACCACCCTCATCAAGCCTTTCTTCATCACCCCTCACTCCCAATGTCGTGAACCCTTCCCTTGCCAAATCGATTAGTATATTCCTTCAGGCACGTGTCTCGATTCCTATTGTAATATGATGTCATTGTTTTCCTCATCTTCTCGGGAATCATGTTGTTTTTGCCTTAACAGCTACGAAGTTGATCGACATCACTCAACACAACTTGAATATAAATATTTCTACAACCAAAGGACCCCATTGTTCTGGCGGTGCCGATTAAGGTGGGTAATGGTGTTACTCATCTTGCACGATGTTGATATGGTGGTCATCGTAGATCTAGTAAGAACATGCATGCAGTGGTGGGATTAGATTGCGAATTTAGTTGACTGTGGATGTGGGCTAATACATGTGCATATATGGAGGTAGTCTTTCTCTACCGCCGTTGTAACCAGTATTTTGGTGGCCGCTGATAGCTATTTGGTGTTCGCCTCTCCATGAGATTTTTCAGTTTGATAATTGTAGTTGAGTCAATTCCGACATCAGAGCGGTGGGTTAGTCGCCGATTAGATCGACAGTTGAGCAGGTTACACTACAAGAAACAGTGCCTTTAGCGACCGCGTTAGAGCGGTCGCTAAAACGGTCGTTATAGGTTAGGTCGCTAAATTTTGGCGACCGCTTATAAAATTGGGTCGCTAATTTAGCGACTGCGTTGACTACATTTAGCGACCGCCTATGGCGGTCGCTAAATATTTTTTATTTAATTTTTTTTCTTTTTTTAATAGTTTTTATTAAATTATATTATATCTTTAGCGACCGAAAATTGCGGTCGCTAAATATTTTAAAATATTATTTTATTTTTTTAAATATTGAAATTAGTGACCGCTTGATTTTAGTTAGCGACTGCACATCGCGGTCGCAAAACCTGGCTTTGCAAAAAAAAAAATGCAGGTCAAATAATTTGTCCAAAACCTGTCGCATAACTAATATCAATTCATAAGCAATTCACATCCAATCGATCCAAAAACCGATTTAACCTCGGTTGAAACGATTTTGAATGAATGCGTTGAAAGCTTTCAACGCATTCATTCAAAACTGTTTCAATCCCCTGTCCCGCATTCATTCAAACAGCTTGTCGCATTCATCAAAGTATAGATAAACGTTAACATTTGCATTAAAATAATAGAATTCATACAGTTAAATACCGATGATCAATTCAAAATAATAAAATAACATTCATTGCATAAATCAAACCAAACCCCTATCTAAATCACTCGTCAGCAGAACAACCAGCCCCGTCATCATCTTCTTCATTCCTCGATGAAGAATGCACGTTCGATCCAACAACATCTTCATCACCTTAGGAGTCACCGGCACTAGGATCATCGGTATCGCCCTGCACGAAGCCATACAAATGATTCAACATCATATATCAAAACAAGATCACATATAGAGCACAAAATATATAAGTACTTTAGAAAGCTTTTACTTTTGGTTTAATAACTTAACTACCTCAGTAGGCTATTACAGTGTTAGTTAATTTATAGGGTATTACGGTCGATTAGCAATTTATGTTACGACCGGGAACTGAAAAATATTTAGAAGGGTCAAACTACATTGTTTAATTAATACAAATTTTAGTTTTTTCAAGTGTGATTGATACTTCAAAATTTTGAAACGACGTACTTCATTCAAACTTTTCAACGTGGCATCCTTTTCGTTACTTCCTTACATCTTTGGACATGAGACAAACTTTCTCATATATGTGACTAGGTTTTCCATTTTACCCTTGCCTTCCTTAGTCATATGATAACAAGTGTTTGCACCAATTTGGAGGAGGGAGTTGAAAGTTACAAAAAAAAGCGGGGATATCCAAAAGTTGAAGTTGTTCCAAGAAGTAACTGATGTCTTGCCGCAGGGGATGGAAGGGTATCAAGAATATATTTACTGGCGACACAACTCATTAATTAGCCACCTAAAGTGTTCATTCTGTAAAGACCTTTTTGTTTTTACCAATTTCTTTTTCAAAACTCCCCGAAGCACCGGTGATGGTGGCGGGTGGTGTGGTAGGGGTGGGGGTGGTGAGTGGCAGGTGGCGGTGGCAGTGGCAGTGGCGGTGGCAGGTGGCCGGTGCCGGTGGGGGTGGTGGGTGGCCAGTAAGGGTGGCGGTGGTGGTATCGAAACAAAAACCAAAACTAGAAACCCAAAACTCTAGAGTCTGTCATATAGGTTTTTTTTCTCCAGTTTTGAAAAAACTGAAGAAATAAATATTACCAAACGCTACCTTACTTTTCAATGTTGGATCCCTGCAGACAGTATATTCTTTTTTAGTAGACTTCAACTCATTGTTGACCAAAAAAGGCATTTACATCATCAACAACAACAACAATACTTGATCAATGGAAGACTGAGGCTCCTGCTTCCAGAAATGTGGAGGATGCACACACGGTAACTCACCAACTGGGCAGAGACCAACAAATAGTCTAAAACGGGGTGCTGATCATTTAAGTATAGTGATCCCATTCAACAGCCATGATTCGTCAACACTATCGCTAATAGAATGGATGGGTTAGGAAGTTCCTTGATCAAGAAAAGTCATGATATTTTCTGTATAATATCCAGAAGTACCATTATCCCCACCACAACACTTGCACACACACAGGGTAAAATGATTTTGCAGTTGGTACATCGAGTCGCGTTAGCGCTGTTGCTAATTCAAGCAACAGCTCACGCATTATCTCTGGCCAAACCTGGCTGCCAGGAAAGATGCGGGAACGTTGTCATACCATACCCATTTGGTGTCGGAGCCGATTGCTCTAGCCATGAGACCTTCGCCATCGCTTGCAACAGCTCTTTCACTCCAGCAAAACCTTTCCACGGAGCAATCAACATGGAAGTACTTGAGATTTCTTTACAAGGAACCATTCGTGTCAATAATCCTATAAGTACTTCAAACTGTCCCAATAGGCCCGATTCTACTCTAAAAATGGACACGTCGAAGACACCTTTTTCGTTCTCGGATTCCCAAAGCAAATTCACCGCCATGGGTTGCAACAATCTTGAGCTGATAAACGGCAAAGACGTAGAAACCGGAGGGTGCACTTCGTTCTGCAACAGTTCGTGGAGACCAAGCACTTGCTACGGCATCAACTGTTGCCAGACGAGGATTCCTCCTTCCCTCAAGGTGACTGACGTTTCTTTGACAAACGTCTACTCGAACAATGGCGTAGAAAGTTGCAAGCGCGCATTTATGGTGGAAAAAGACTGGTTCGCAAACTTGACAAATCCGTTTGACGTGCATTTTATGGAAAATGTCCCCGTTGTGCTGGATTGGACGGCAAACGCAACATGCAAGAATTTCACCGAAAGATACATCAAAGATCAGTATGAGACCGTATGCGCATGTGGTTGGGGTAGCGAAGGAAACCCGTATCTGGTCAACGGATGTCAAGGTAGGCAAAACTGTCTTCAAGTTGATATCACACCCCTCTGCATATACATGTTTCCCAGAAAATTCGCTTCAGAAAACTAATTGTCATTCATTCAGGGCAATACATAATATATGCATCACAACACTTTTTCAATCATCCAACTAGCTAACAGAATCAAGCAATGCTTATATATATGTAGCCATTAGTTGTGAGCTTTGTATGTTGGTCTTTTGTTGCAGATATCGATGAATGCGCGGACGGATCCGCTAAATGCACATACCCATATGTCTGTGTGAATGCTCCAGGAGGTTATGGCTGCTTTCGGCCCAACAAAAGCGGCTAGAAAGCTCGTGCGGTTATCATAGGTGCGAGCCCTGTTCCTCACACACGCGCACACACTGCTGACATAAGCACCAAAGATGCAGCACCTGGCTTAGTCCCACTAACTGAATTCGTGATGAGTTCGACCTCCTTTGCGAGAAAATATTTGGTGTTTTGTTTAACACCGCGTCGTCATCTTAAGTGGTATTAGACTATCACTTTCCTGACTAATTTACTTAATTGGTAACATATAAGTGGTAGTCTAATATCACCTAAGCTGATGACGTAGAGTTAGACAATCGCCAAATATTTTCTCCTCATTTACAATGTTACTCTTAGTACTCTTTTCTTGTCATTTTTCACTTCCGATACGGTTACTCTTAGGCGGAAAACTTGCTTTTACAAGCATACCTTTGCATAAAAGCGGAACGCCTAACAAATTTTGGTCGTTATCCGGGTTGTAAGAATCTTCTTCCAATCACGTATGTAGTGATAATTAATAGTCCCTAAATATTTCTAGTGTCTTTTCTCCTAACACTTTCGCTAACAATTCTTAACAGCATTTTTAGCGTCACTAAACAAAAGTCACTAAACAAGAAAATGAAAAGTTCTACGGCGGCTTATTACTACAGCAGTTGTCTTCTGAGGAGGTCGAAATTGCTACTGACATATCAAATGAGAATTAAACATATCTCGAGTTGTAAATGCAGGCACTACCCAACGCACATGCATATGTTCCTGTAATCAGTTATTCGTACTCCCTGCGCTTGATTGGATATTTTTCCTTTAATATTTGCAAATCTTTAGCTATATTTCTCACATGTAAATATTTAGATTAAGCTCATACATCAATGGTAAGTTAATTATGCAAGTCAAGTCAGTCTAAAGAAAATGTTTTCATACAATAAATTTATCTTAAAAATTTACAAAAAGTCAAAGGAAGAAGATTTGGTGGAACGGAAAGAAAATTAAGCAAGATGAAATAATTCTTTACTCATAATGAAGCATTGGTCATTCAAATTCAAATTTAAAGGGAAAAAAAATGAAAGAGCCTCTTTGTGAGAAGATTTCCCATCTCCATGGAAAAGAAGACAGTTGAATAACGTCTTGTACGGGCATGTTATCAAAAAAACTCGATGGCAACAAATGACGTAGGAGGCTGCTTGTTGCTTGCGATTGCCGGTACCTTAGAGTGCGCACGATGTTCGCGATTCCATGTAAATTTGGTCAATCGACTCAGGAATATTATTGAAAAATGAATAAATAATGGTTATGAAAAGATTAATGCACTATCTTAATACAAGTAACGCAAAACGGATTTGGGCCCAATTTCTTAGGCTCGATTAATTGCATTAACCTATCGCTCTTGAGCACTATTGCATTGGTCTAGTTAGCGTCGAAAGAGCGCTGATTCCTGTAAACAAAGGGAGACTTAGTACATGCCACCCTAATGTGTGAAATTCGCCAATCTTCTTTTATATTCGAAATTCCATACCAAGGACACATATTTGTAATATTTCACTATCTAACTCTTCGTATTTGGAGCTAAGAGTTTCTTAGCGTCGAAAGAGTGTCTTTTTGCAACATTACTTCGAGGGACAACACTTGCTACGGCATCAACTGCTGTCAGACCAGAATCCCTCCGTTCCTCAAGTTCATTAATGCGTCTCTGGGAAGCATTGATAGGAGTAATGATCAGACAGGGTGCAAGTATGCCTTTATGGTCGACCAAGATTGGTTCACAAATTTGACGGGCCCATATGTTGTTCAGCGCATGGACAACGTTCCTGTTGTGCTGAACTGGAGGCCATATGGGGCGTGCAGGTCCTTTGGAGCGTTTAACTCTGCTACTGATAGCTCGGAATCTTTGTGCAGGACTCAAACTTTTTGCACAAATCAAAGCTTGTGTTCTTGCAATCCGGGCTATGATGGAAACCCATACCTGCCAGATGGGTGTCAAGGTAAAGATTATTGTTCTCTTTCATTGCTTCATCAACTTCTGTTAAGCCTTTTCCTTTCCATCCTAGGCACCAAAAGCTATCAAACAGAGATTTATGTTATGTAACTGCATAAGTTAAACAGAACATAACCTATGTCGATGTGCGATAAACTGCTACTGAGCCCATTCCTTTCCTTCCTAGGCATCAAAAATAAAACAGAGACATGTCATGTAATTGCTTAAGTCAAACAAAATCCAATCTTTGTCGAGATGAAAAGTCAAGTTTTTGTTCTTCCCTATCTGTGATTGATGTTTCTTTGGCAGATAGATGCCATGAATTTTTGCCTAAAATGGTGCGATAATTCATGTTACTTGGGAACAACTGAAATTTGGTTGTGTATTGCTCGTAACCTGACCTACTCGTAGTAGGCGTTTACAGCACGTCTCAGGTTTACTTCAACGCGTGTAATACGCACCAACACTGCATCTCTTTGCTGATTTTTCTTGATTTTCTTGTGCGGCAGATGTGGACGAATGTGCGAAAGCAGCCTATATGCCAATGCATGTCCGGGAACAGGCTGCGTGAACACGAACGGAAGTTACTTCTGCACTTGTCCCGATGGTTACACATATAGGGCCGACCCAACATTTCCCGGCGGTGGTGGCCAAAGTTGGCCGCCGGCCGCCGGCGTGGCTGCCGGCATTGGGAGAGTGGTGGTGGTGGTGGTGGTCTAAAAAAAAAAAAACTCATTTTTGGAATTTTTTTTTCTTTTTCAGTTTAAAAACTGATTTTTTAAACTAAAGAAGAAAAAAAGAAAAATTGTTATCAAACGCAACTTTTTTTTTTCAGTTTCCAAAACTGAAAAAAAAATAAAAATAAAAAAAGGAGTGTCAAACAGGGCCTTCACTAATGACTAATGAGGTTGTAATTTTATCACAAATTAACCATAGAAATGTGGTCAAGCTACATGGGTGCTGTTTGGAAACTGAAGTCCCTCTGCTCGTTTACGAGTTCATCCCGAATGGAACCCTTTACCAGTATATTCAAGACAAAAGTGAAGAGTTCCCCCTTTCTTGGTTTATGCGCTTGCGTATTGCCACTGAAGTTGCAGCTGCTCTATCCTACTTACACTCAGCAGCTTCCATACCAATCTATCATCGAGACATCAAGTCCACAAACATCCTCTTGGACGAAAAATACAGAGCAAAAGTGGCCGACTTTGGGACGTCAAGATCAGTTTCGGTCGACCAAACTCACTTGACTACTCGAGTACAAGGGACATTCGGATATTTGGACCCTGAGTACTTCCAATCTAACCAGTACACAGAGAAAAGCGATGTTTACAGCTTCGGAGTAGTTCTTATCGAACTCTTAACTGGACAAAAACCAATCTTATCAACTGGATCCGAGGAAGGGCGAAGTTTAGCTACACATTTTATCATGGCAATGGAGGAAAAACGTTTGTTTGATATTCTTGATCCTCGCGTAGAAAAACAGGGCAGGAAAGAAGAAATTATGGGGGTCGCTAGCCTCGCGAGAAGATGCATGAACTTGAATGGAAGAAACAGGCCTACAATGAAAGAAGTCGCAATGGAACTAGAAGGAATTAGAATGTCTAATGCAGCACCTACCCCTCAACAAACTTATGAAGAGGTGGCGTATTCCATGAATGAGCCATTTGGGCCTTGGGATACTGCAACTCTAACAGCGTCTCCGGCAGAATCTAATATCTCGCCTTCATCAGATGCCAAACCTTTGTTAGTTGACTAATTTCGATAGACAACATTGACTCGTTATTCTAGTTTAAAGCATCAATCGTACAATACACATACAGTTAAGGTATGAAGGATCGTATCTTGTACAATAATTTCAGTGAAGTTTGTGTAGTTGGTCATGAATGCGGTCGCCTTAAGGTGTCGGAAAGTATAGATTGGTATGGATCTAGACCCTTGAGATATCAACACAATCACACGCGTACGCGCATATGATGATTGTAATACCAAGCTACAGTACAAATTGCACCATTTGTCCCAAAAGCTCAAAAACTATATAGTAAATCTCCAAAGTGGATTAACATGAGCTGCATTTTGCGGTAAAAAGAGAAGCATCTACTCGTCGATTAAGCAAGCATTTGTCGTCCGTGCCATAGCCGCAAGCAGAAAAAAAAAATATGGTTCCTTGGTCCACTTCCGAGATTTCAATTTCAAGAATGGCCTAGTTGATTAAAAGGCCACGAAAAGAGACGTCTCTTGGACATTTGGTCGAACACCTTGCTGGCTATCGGGAAGGCCACTCTGTAGCTTAGTTTCACCACCCTGGTGCCTTAATGGTTAACCATTGGAACGAAGGCAGATACGAGATGGTTAGCTTTAGTTCTCATCACACTGGGGATGGGAAGAGTACGTGGACAGTTCTAAAGTCATTGCTACTAAAAGGTCCTTTAATGTTTAAAGCGGCTCAGAGCTGTATATAAACAGCCGTAGTTCGTTTGCCAAAAATTCATTCTTCTTCGTTTGAATAATGAATAGAGATGAGCACCAAATCGTTCAAGCCGATTCTTACCTTTCGAACCGATCAAATCCAAACCATCTAAAAATCTTAACGGTTCAGCTACACATTTCTCAAACCGACGATTCGATTCGATTCGGTTCGGTTAGCGGTTTACTTTTTTTAAAACAATTACAAATTAAATTGAAACAAACAAGCTCTGATATACTAATTTATTTTTAATAACATTCATTGATAATTTTCACGTACACAAGATTAAGCAATTCAAAGAAATAAAATCCTAAAAACTGAAAGAAAAGAAAATAATGAGACTAGTTCTAACATAAAAGTCTAATGATCAATATTCGTTGTATATTTATTCATTCTTTCTCGTTCATTAATGATAAAGATGTAATTGAGTTTTTATTGTAATATATCTTGAATACTATTTAGAGCTCATGTTAAGACAAGCACTTAGATATTGAATGAAAGAAGATTATGTGCAATTTAGAGAAAATATAACTTCAACTTTGAATAATATTTAGATTCAATAGTAGGTTGTGAAGCGAAAACTTTTTAAAATGGGGGCAAAAAGATCCAAACTGACCAAGTCAAACCATTCAAACCGACTGAACGGAATCGTTCAAATCGATAATGTTTCGTGCGGCAACGGGCGTCATGGAGACGAGCGTCGTGATGGGGGCACGTGACGAAGAGAGGGTGCTTGGGCCGTGTCGGGTGTTCGAAGTCCCTACAACACCATTTGATGTCTAAAAGGGTTAGAGGAAGATTCTTACAACTCTAGTAACTGTCAAAATTTCTTGGTTTTGTTTGTCTCCCCCCCCCCCCCAACCCTTTATTTTCCCCCATACGCGAACACCACCGTACCCACTGAATAACCCACCCAACAACACCGTTCCTAACCGCACTTATTCACAAACAGCAGCATTGAAGATCAAATTTAAAATATGGGATTAAATTTCAAAAAAGAAATAAATCCCAAAATAATACTTATACTTCCTACGCGATAACACGACTTTTGGGCTAGAAATTTAGCACGAAGCAAGTGCCACTAAATCCCGCCATATGAAGACGCTTCTTATTTTATAAAGTGAATTCATATTCCCAATTTATTTAAGGGCAATTGTTAATTAAGTCCCTTCAATATAGTGGAACAACCTTCAATTAAAGAAACGAAAACAAAGCAAAAGATGAAACGTTAAAAAAAAGTTATAAATTGCATTCGATACTTATGGTTTGTGAGCAGCATTGGTGATGACAAATTCTACGACCTTGAGCTGTGTTCGATGAACAACAGTGGTGAAATGTGTTTGACGAGCAGCAGTGGTGGCATGGGTTCGACGAGCATCAGTGGCGGCATGGTTTCGAGATCCAGCGTGGATAAGCTACCAATACAGGCAGTGGTTATGCTCCGATAAGTTCGACGCCAAAAAGTAATTGAGCTACGATGGTTTCAACCCTGGCAGTGGTTGAGATGTGATGGATAACAGTGGTTGATACAACGATGTTGGTGGGGTTGTTGGGTGGGTATAATGGTGGAAGGATACAGTTGCAGTGGTAGTGGTTTTATTCAGTGGGTACGGTGGTGTTAAAGGTGATGCTTGTTGGGTGGGTGTGGTGATGACAACAATCACTAGGGGTAGCTGTGGTGGTGGTGTTGATCTTGGACTAAGGCTGACAGTTGCTCAGTTCCTCAGCTATGAGCGAGATTCTTGCCAAAGTGGGATCTGCTGAGAAAGAAAGACTTGTCGGAGTGGGGGTCTACAGAGAAAGAGGCTTGCCTTGAAAGAGCGTTTGCGGAAAAAAAAAATTATTATCTGCCCCCCCTACCCCTTCCCCAAATGGGGTGGTTAAGCAAGAAATTTTATAATAAAAAAGGCTTCTCTGCCATCCATTTTGCTTCCTAGATGACTTAGATGCGCACGAAAATAAGAAAAATTTCAGCGCTAAATCTGATCAGCCCCTTTAAGTATATATGTTTGTAGATAGACTTAGCCAACGGATCGACGCGGATACAGATAATACCTAGACGGGTACATGTAAAATGGGTATCAACATGGATCACTCGATTTTGTTTGGGTAGCTCATTGTTATACCCGTACCCTACCTGAACAGTCCGATTAAACCGACCGGTATGTGTCTCAAACTTTAGACGTAGCTTGACGTATGGATCCATGAGGTATGGATCAGTGATGTGAGGTGAGGTGTGGATCTGTGAAGTGATGACCTATCGGTGGGCAACGGTGGATCTGTCAATGGTGACGGATTGGTGAGCAACTTTCTGGGCCAGAAGGATGGATATCTCGTCACTTCTTGACTGTATGGACTTGGGTCTGTGGGCTGAGGAGAGAACGGACTAGGAATGATAGAAAACGTTGGCAGCAGGGAAAAGCTGCGACTGTGCGTAATGGCAGCTAGGTTTCGTGGTCTTTATGGCAGCGAGCATCTGTAGTTATGACGACAGCCCATGATTAGCGGTGTGACAGAGACATGGAAGTATCGTGCAGCGTGTGATTGTGACTGTGTCTGAGATAAGAGAGGGGCGGTGGCGGGCGGCAAGGAAGAGAAAGGCAGAGAAAGTGTTAACTCCTAATACTAAGATGGCTAACCCTAAAGCAAAATGCTAGAAAATATATTTTCTATTACTTTCGGGTATATTCGGATGACCTTTAATCGACCCAAAAATGAATTGAGAGTTACGGGTCAGTTCGGCCATTGGTCAAATTTTGAATGGGTTTTTATTTGACATGCCCATACCTATTTACAGCGGATCGGGTGAACCCGCGAGTATAGGAAATTTTTTGTCAGGTCAATATGTAGAGGGGCTCATACATATATAGAGTTAGATAAATTACTCTTTCTAAAGCTAATCTTACATTCACGTAACAAGTGAATGACTTCAAGCTTCTTCTTTTTTTTTTTCACAAAAGCATTTCGCGCAACCACCCATAAGATGGGCAGTCCCTCCTTTGCCAAAATGTCCCCATTTCTTCTAATCACCTTCAAACATCATGTATGTCATCTTCTTCCTCCAATCACCTTCTTCTCCCAGAAGCTCCATACCATTATCGCAACGAACTTTGGTAGGGTGATGGATGAAGACGACACTTGGGTGCCGTCAAGCGCCGCAACACTCGGGCTTGGTGATGGCATCATAGAGATGGGTGTGGTGTCAGGGATACATGACGCTAAGACGACTTGGATGCATCAGGATTCATAACGCTTCAGCACGAAAACGAGCGTTAAAAACGGGGGCACATGATGAAGAGAGAGCGCTTGGGCCGTGTTGGGCGTTCAAAGTCCCTACAACATCATCTGATGTCTAGAGGGTTGGAAGAAGATCCATACAACTTCAGTAGGAGCCAAAATTTGTTTGTTTTGTTTGAGTCTCTCTCCCCCTTCCCATATACGAACATCAGCATACCTACCAAGCAACAAAGAGGATGAATTACTCGATGAAAAGGACAATGAGTCCAAGGAAGAAGAGGATGATGAGTCCCACGATGATGATGGTGATGATTTCGAAAATGAAGATGATCAACTTATATTGTTGTAACATGCATTACTTTAGTACTCATTCATATAGTGTTTTTATACTCAGTTCATTTATATAGTGTTGTAACATGTTGTGGACTATACATTGTTTTTAATGTGTTAACTTCTTTGGACTTCTTGTACACGAAGACAGACATGGATAGATTACGGGCCATTCGTGGTTGTGGTGGACGCCGAGCTGCGTCCACCCCAGTGGCTCCCACCTCGTCATTGTCTGCTGATGACGAGGCACATAGTGCTCACATCCAGCAAGCAAGAGCCCAACCCCACCCAAGCCCCAGGCCGATTCCTTACACATGCATGTTGGTTCTCCTTCTTCTGTGGGTTCTACCTCATGTATATTTGATAACAGTGTTTGGTCATTATCCTAGACTTATATTTAAATTATATATGATCTGTATTAATATTGGTGCTTTGTAAGATCTCGACGAGGCTGTGGATCAACATGCGGGTGCGCATCGACCCCCAGCGTAAACAGAGAGTTACTCTCACCAAGGAGAGCGAGTAAGTAAAGAAATTACATAATGCAATACTTACATTCTTTAATTTCGATAGTTATTACGATCCACTTATTTAATGTATTTGATGTTTGTTTCTTTATCAAGATCCTGGAGACTCCAGCGAAGACAAAGATCGGCGTCCTTGTGAAGGGCCGATTATTTGAGCCACGGCTATACTAGAAGGACTGGGATACCACGACGAGGGAGTCCTTATGGGAGGAGTGGCTGGTAAGATTTTTCTTTTTGTCTGTCATTATTTGTTTAATTAGAATGTAATTTTTAAAATTAATCCGAGGGTCCCCGATGGAGGAGTGGAAGGGATTTCCCCATTCATTGGATATCTCCATCTGTATGGGGATAGATGTTTGGTCAGTAGAGGATTGATCCATCCTGGGAGGCCAAGAGTAAGAGTGGGAGAGAAAACGGACATAAGAAAGATCCCACGCACACCGGGAGGGGGTGGTGGGGTGTCGAAGGCTCCCGATGTCCTCTGACAAAAGAATGCGGTTGAACACCCAAACCTGGCGACAGATGAGCTCATAGCTCTGACGTACTGTCAGACGCACATGAGGAAGAAGGATAAGGATGATGCACACCTCGCAGGGGACTTTGTTTCAAATATTTCTCAGTAGATCGATGTAAGTTACGAATTAATTTGTTAAAATTTTGCCTTTGTACTTGATGTTTGTCGCCTTAATGTTTTGAATGTCAAATCACTATTTTTCAGACCATGTATGAACAGATCAAGGGGTCTAGGTAGCAGTCCAGACAGCCATCAGCGTCCACAAGTACTGATGGATTAAAGCGATGGCTAGATACATGAGGGATCGTCAATAGGACGAAAGGCCAAGTACACGTGTCCCGGTACGACTCCACATGCCGTGATAGGAGCGTCCCTACCCCCTACTGTCCCTCCACAGATGCAGACACTAATCGTGGAGCAACTGTCGTTATAAGAGGACGAGATAGTCGCATTGCTGCGGAGGTGTACAGGATGATCACGACGCATAATAAGGTATAACCACTAGGGGTGAGCACGGTTTGGTTTGGGCGTCAAACCCAAACCGAACCGTTATCCCTCGGTTTGAAAAATTGGAAACCATACCAAACACTATCAGTTTGGATGGTTCGTTTGGTCGGTTTAAACGGTTCGGCTTAATCAGTTTGGATCGGTTGGCCTACTTAAAGACGTTGTTCCTTTACACACTACTAATTGAAATTATAGTTTTTTCTAAATTGCATGTAATCTTGCTTCATTCGATATATAAGCTCTCATTGATGAATGAGAAAGAATGAGTAAATAAAAACTAAATATTGGTCACAAAAGTTTTGTGTTCTAAGTGTTGTTAATATTTTCGTTTCTTTTAACTTTCAATATTTGTTTATTTAGAGTTGCTTAGTGCCTTGTATGTGTAATTATCAATAGAATGTTACTAAAAATACATTAAGATATCATAGATCGGTTCGGTTTGGAATCAGTTGCAAAAATGTGAACCGTGAACCAAACCGAACCAAGGTCGGTTTGAAAAATGTGAGACCAAACCGTTGAGATCTTTGGACAGTTCGGATTGGATTGATTCGGTTTGAGCAGTTCGGATCGGTTTGAACGGTTTGGTGCTCACCCCTAATAACCACTATATACATTTAGTAAACACTATATACGATTACTAACAAGATTAATGCGTCCATGCCTTTGCATGCAGGGTACTGCAGCTGGACACGCTGAGCCTTATCCGGATCACAGTGCCCCCGTGGACGAGGACAATCAGCAGGATCCAAATCTGGGACTCGCCAACCCCTGATCAGTCCTTCCCCTCCTAGCTATTTGTATCCCACTCCCGTCCCCCCCCCCCCCCACTTGTACTCTCATCCCCTCCCCTACTCTATTGTACCCCCCCCCCAACACTTGTACTCCCCTACTCTATTGTACCCCCCCCACCACTTGTACTCCCCTCCCCTACTCTATTGTACCTCGTTCCCGCGTCAACCCGAATTTGTATACATTTTATTTTTTGATTAATAAAGATTTCATTCTATATATATATATATATATATATATATATATATATATATATATATATATATATATATATATATATATATATATGTATTTTATATGTTTTAGGGTTAAATAATTGCCGATGGATCAGCAATTATTTAATCCTAATATGCATTAAGAAATATTTGTTGGACTGACAATGATTGTTAAGAATTTGTAATTACAGATTTGGATATTAAACAAATAAAAAAATATTCTAAAAATTAGTTTAACTTCCTTCGCTAATAGTCTTACTTATTCTGTGAATAAATGACTTTTTTCATCGCTAAAAGTCATCAATTTTTGAATTATATTTAGCGACGGATATTCTGTCGCTAAAGGTCTGTCGTTACAACTTTCACAATAAATATTTTTAAAAAAAAAGAAAATAAATTAAAACACGAAAAATATATTTAGCAACGAATATTCCGTCGCTAATGGTATTAATATATCCATCACTCAAAGTCGAATTTTAGGCGACGAATTTTAAAATTCCGTCGTAAAAGTTTTAGCAACAGGGTTATAGGCAACGACTTTTAGCAACAGCGTGTCCGTCATTAAAAACTTTTGACGACGGATATAGGACTTTTAACGACGGAATTTATCGTCACTAAAAGTCAATTTTTTTTTTTTTTTTGTAGAGCGTGTGTTTGTCCGTGCCCGCGTGCACTTCTAGACATGTTTGGTGAGAGTGTGTGCATGCAAACTTGTAACTGTGATTATGGGTGTGCGCATGCAACCTTGTTACTAGAAGTCAATCAATTTGTGTCTGTCACGTCAAATTTGTGTGCGTACGAGTGTGTGGGCATCAGTGTGTGCACAGATCTGTATGGAGGTAGTGGTTATGCTAGTTAAGCTGGTGTCGTGGCAGTGGTCTGGTATTGAACTGAAGGGGCAGATCCTCAGAGAGATGGGGTGGTGATGTGATGGTTGTTAGTGATGGAGGATACGGTGGTGCGTGGTGGAGTAAATACGCCTGATATTATCATGTAATCTCAAGGACATTAGGAATATTGTCTCATTATATTATTGCAAATAATACAAAAACTGCATATGATGTATTTGTCTTAGACATATGTTGCCACGGCAATTTGTCTTTTCTTTTTTAGTTTGATTGTGATATGAAAATACCATTTTGACAGTGCTTTTGTTTTTCATTGACGTTTTAATGATTTTTCACCGATGATATGCGCATACTCTTTTCGATGAAAGAGCATATAGTGTTTTCGCCGTTAATATTCGCCGGCGGCAACAAGGTAAATTAGTACATTTGTGTAGGTAAATTAGTGTATGTCAAGATTAACCCTTTTTCTTCCGTTTTCTCTGTTTATGAAGTGATCGTTGATTTGACGCATTTTTAGTCCTCTAACAAATACTTCTACACATGTAATAGACAGGTTTTGGATTGTCTAAGGAGTAAGTAATGGATTCATACCAAATAATAGTTACTTATGAGGACATCTCATTGCTTTTCTAATTGTAAGAGGTACGGATATATATGGAGAAAAGAGGCCTGATAATTATTTGCTTTGATTTTCACTTTTCTTTAATCTTGCAACTTTGTTTGAGGCTTTTCTTTTTGGCTCCACTTCGCTAATTGTTTGCTGTAATTTTCTTCCCAATTTTCATCATTTATATATCCTGCAAATTCAATTGCTTAGACCTGATTTCTACCTTCCAAGGTTGTTGACCTCTCAAGCGTTTGCTAGTCTCCTACATCGTTCCAGATCCCAACTGCTACATCGAATAGTCATGACATTACTTCTTCAATACATGGAAGATGAAACACTCGACAATTATACGAGTAGTTGGGGCTGTGTATTGGTGTGATAATTTTCTTTATGTTTCCAAATATCTCTATTGGTATGCCTAGAAGAACACCATTTTAAATTTTCACACCTCACTTTTTAGGATTTCAGATTTATAGAAACTTTTGGTATTTATTTAGATTGTCAATGTTAAAGCTTAGTTCTTCAACTCAAAAGCATGCTTAAGAGGCAATGAATCCTACCAAGTATAAGAACCAATTTCAAATCTCATAGGTAGTCGATGAGAGAATTTCACACCCGCCCTTACAAATAGCGTGGAATATGAGGCAATCCCGTTAAATTAACATGCTTAAGAGGAGATAAAGCCTACCAGGTAATCAAACCGATCCCAAACCCCACATATAGTCGATGTGTGACTTTAACACCCACCCTCACACATAGATGATGATGATGATGATGATGATGATCACGTTGAGTCGAGAAAGAGGCGAGAAAGCTATCTATAGACCATGGGGTGCCATGGGAAGGGCCTGGGCTTAAGTTTGATACCATGTTAAAGCCTAATGTCTAACTCAAAATCATACTTAAGAGGTGGTGAAACCCATTCGGTATAAAAACCAATCTTAAACCCATATATCATAGTTTTGAATACCACACTAGAGTATGTATCGTTTTCTCCATGAAATGGTACGTATCGGTACCGGTACCTTCTCAAATTTTTTATCCATTGGCAAACTAACAATATATACCTATATTTTTTTTACTTACAACTACTCTAAAATAAATTGCTTGTCCTATAGAGCTGGAAAATAAGCTATTGATTCCCAAATAAATTGCTTGTTCCCATACAATGATATTAGAAACAAAGATTTTATTCAATTGAATCACTCCTCTTGGACTATCCTCCCCTTTTTTAACGATCTCATTCGCAAATTCTTATGTAAGAATAAGTAGTTTGTTCAATAAGAATGTCTTTGGGTTTAAGAATAAGTTATTTGTGTGTGTACGCAAGTAGGTGAAAGAAGATGATCAAAGCTTCTAAGTATAAAGTAAATCAAAGATAAGTGAAGATGGAAAACTTATCAGGAAAGATTTAGCAAATTGTAATGAATATTATGAGTAAGAGGTTACAGAGGCTTTCATTAGTATAATAAAACTTAGATTATTTTTTTATTTAATCTTTATATGGCCACTTTACAAAATTTTTAAGAAAATTTTATTTCATTATAAATCATATACATTGAAGATAAATGTGTTTATAGGCCCTCCTCCTTTTATCCGGGCTTGGGACAGGCTACTTGTAAACAAACAGGCGAAGTTACCTATTTTTTTTATATATACGAAAAAATATCTATCTTGCTTGTAAAAACTTATTATATATATATATATATATATATAAATGAAAAAATATATATATATATATATTGTGAGAAATTTTATTCTTAAAACTGAAGAGAAGGAAAATAAAAAGAAATTACCTAATCATCTGGAAGTACTTCAACATTTGAGTCACTGCTCTTCCTATCATCAATCGGTTTATCTTGCTCGCGGTATTTCGCATCAAGATAATCCTTCCAACATACACATAGCTCGAGCGACTCGGGGTTAAGACGACTCCTCCTGTCATCCAAAACCCTCCCGCTCGGGAAAATGCCGACTCTGAAGCAACCGTGGAGGCTTGCACTGGCAGTACATCCCGTGCAATTTGGGCTAAAGTTTTATACATGTTTTGATTTTGTTTCCAAAAATTTAACAAATTAAAATTAACATGTTCTTGCATTGATAAATCAGAATAATGATCAGTATTTGAATATACACCAATCTCATTAAAAGAGGAAAAAGTAGACGAACCTGCCGAATTAGAAGTACCTTCACCTGGTAGTTGTCTTGCTACTAGATGTTCAAAGCCCTTGAGGTATGGCGCATAATACCTCTCAACAGTAGATGATGAAGCTCGTCCGCGCACGTCAGCAGAATTACGATAGAGGTTGAACAGTTCCTCAAATGTCTTGCTCACTTTCGCTGTGAGTGCGGTTGTATCCTCTACTGGGTAGCACATTAATATCGATATCTCTTGTATCGAGACGTTCACGCCATGCAACTTTAACCTAGGATCTAAACAAGTAGCAACAGCAAAAATAACAGGCAGTTCACTCCAATATTTATTAAACTTTTTATCCATCACTTTTACTATTTCCTCAAAGGGTCCTATATATCTCCATTTTGTTAACATTGTAGCCATCTTGAGAATTTCTATTACAGCGAGAGGAGAGGTGGGATAGTACGTACCAGACAATAAATTGGTAGACGTGTAAAATACCTCCAAAAATTCAGCTAGGTATGTGGCCATCTGCCATTCCTCTTGAGTTGGCAAGCCGGCTGGGAACTGGGTTAGTAGAAAATGCGTATAGACTTCTCTGTATGCCAGAATGTGTAAAAGCATATGGTATGTAGAGTTCCACCTGTGGACCACATCTGTAACTGCTCTCCTGCGAGGCATATTATATTCAACACACAACGTTTTAAATTGTTGTGTTCTCGGACTCGAACTATTAACATACGCTGTCATACCCCTCATTTTGACAAGAATATCTCCTGCAGCAGCTAAACCATCTTGAACAATTAAATTAATTATATGACAAACACAACGAACATGAAATAATTTACCAGAAAGTACAGGTTTGAGGCTCTCCTGTAAAGCATCAACAGCAGCTGTATTGTTAGAAGCATTATCAAAACTAATACTCATAATCTTATCCTTTAATTTAAACGTGGTACATGCTTTTAATATAATAATAGCAATGTTCATTCCATCATGCGAATAAGGAAAGAGCTCGAAAGCGATGATTCTCTTGTGCATAATCCAATCTGCATCAATCCAATGGGCTGTCACACAAGTATAACTAACAAAAGTAAATGGAGATTGCCAAATATCAGAAGTAAGACTAACTTTACCGTCAAATTTATCGAAATAATCGATCAAGCGTGCTTTAGCAGCATTATACTGTCGGAGTGCATCGGATCTAGTTGTGTTTCTATGAACCTTTTTGTACAAAGGTTGAACGTATGTGTTCATATATCTAGAGTGCTTAGCATTATCGGCAAAAGAAAAGGCTTGTTCATCGTGAATAACAAATTCAGCGAGACCGTCTCTTTGCTCTCGCTGATTATAAACAAATAACTTACCGTCAAAAGATAACTGTGTTTGGGTAGGTTCGACGTGGCCTTGTCGAGGTGCACACTGAGGGTAATGCCTGTTAAGATGTCCATTACCACTACCAGACGAAAATAATTTAGCACAGTACTTACATCGAGCTTTTCGGATGCCGTCCACCGTAACTGACATCAAAATGATTCCAACACTCGGCTTTCTTTTTTTCCCTTTTGGACTTCTGGCTCATTACCGGAGGCATTGCTCGGCCCTTCTTCATCATGACCAGGCATAGGGTTAAGATTATGCCACGGAGTAGTAGCTTCGCCAACCGAGCTGCGTCCTTGACTATAATGCGGGGGGTCTTGATCAGGCGTGTATTCAAAGTCTGGAATGTTTTGATTGAACTTCCAATTGGCTTGGGTATCTATCATACAGCCTGTACTCATTCGTCCAGGAACGAATGGTTGTGGTGGTGCTTGGATTGGTGTTTGTGATGGCCGTGGTGCTGGCGCTGGTGCTGGTAGTGGTGGTGGTGTTTGTGATGATGATGATGATGTTTTTTGTGATGATGATCAACGCTTCAATTTCTTCAATAATCCAGCCATATTTGACAATAAATAAAATTAGTAAGAGTAACTAAATACACAAGTATAAGAGCAGTAATTAGTAATTAGAAATAACAATTAAAAGAATTAAAGAGTAACAAATGAATCACTGGGGGTAATTTGAAATTGGAGAGAGTTAGTAATTAAAAAAAATTAGTAATAGTAATTGATAAATATAAAATTTCACTAATTACTAATTACTAGACAAAAGAATTAGAGAGTAACAAATTAATAAGAGGAGTGGTTAGTAATTAAAATTTAGCAAAAGTAGTAATTAGTAAACAAGAGTAATAATATGCAAGAGTACTAATTAGTAAATAAGAGTAGTAATTAGCAAGAGTAGCAAAACTTGTAGAAATGTAGAATGTTTATATAAGAGAGAGTAAGAAGATTGGTGTGAAAAATTAGAGAAAAATGATGTGAATTTATAGATTTTTGAAACTTCACAAAAGACCAAAATACCCTTAAAACTATCCGTTTATAGTTGTTGGGGAGGGTAAGAGTGTAAAAACCTAAAAAGAGTTGAAAAAATAAACTTGGACCAAAATACCCCCCAAAGTAGCCGTTATTTTGCTGTTGAGGGGGTAAAAGTGGAATTTAAGGGGGAAAAGGGGAATAAAGCGGTTGGGGGAAAGGGGGGAAAATCATATTTTCAAAAGTGAAGAGGGGGGCTAGAACCGGGCCTGAACCCAGCCGGCCGGGCCTGACCCGGGCCAAAATCGGGCTTTTTCTGGGCCGTTCTTCGGGCCGGGCCTGGCCCGGGCTTTTTTCAGGAAAATTCAGGCCTGGCCCAGGCCCTAAGTCCAAAATGGTTGGGCCAGCACTGTTCATGTATGGGCCGGGCCAGCCTGGGCCAAAAAGAGGCCGGGCCGAGCTGGGCCGCGGGCTACCCGGCCCATTTGACAACCCTAACTTCAAGAGGATCAAAATCATGTAGTTAGAAACGTCCACAACATGAGCACCACAATTTCAAGAGGAATCACTAGTGGGTATAGACACCCAATTTTTTTTACCTTTGAACCAAAACATTCCCAATTTTTAAATATTACCTTCACAGGATCAAAAACATTTTAGTCAAGAATGCAGCTCAATCGGCGACGCTAATACTACTATGCACATACAATCTTCACTCGATGAGTGGTGGAGGATAGGAAGGATAGAGTAGTAAGTATGCCAGAAGTCCAAAATTCAGATAAAAAGTTCAAAATTAAGTGTTGGGAGCATTTTACAAATTTTATGCTTGATGGTGCACCTAAAGCTCAAATGTAAGTGTTGTTTAAAATATTTTAGTGTGATTGTGATAGTGGTTGTTCACATCTTAATAGGTATTGGATAAGGTATGCATCTAAACAACTTCCATAAGTTTGTCATTAAACAACTTTATAACTATTAACGAAATTCCGTTGAGTGCGCATGCGCTATACATCATCGAGAGGTCCAAATATATTAGGAGTCATATTTGAAGGGTATTGAAGTTGTAGTGGCAAAACAACCAAGAGTGAAGGAATACTTACCGGTCCAACCCGATAAGTACTACCGTTTTGCCCGTGATGACTACAAGTGCAAACCTCCACAATTATTTTAAAGTCTTATTTTTCATCGAGCGAGAGTGTGTTGGATGATAATAGGAGTCGTCTTAGTTACAAATTATTGGAGCTTTGTATATTGTTCGAAGGATTATGTTGATGCAACATACCACAAGTAAAATAAATCAATTGATAGTAGGAAAAACACTAATTCGAGTGTTGGAGATTTTTTTGATGATTAAGAATTTCTTTTTCTTTATCTTTTCTCAACATTTTAGAACATATTTTTATCAAAATATTGTTTACACTCTCGCACTAGATATTTTTCTAACGAATTAAATATACTTAAAATCAAAAAGACATTTCACATTACTTTACTTTTTTTTGGACAATTAATTTATTTATATAAAGAAGTAAATAACTTCGCCTGTTTATTTTCAAGCAACAAGTCCCAAGCCCGTATTAATAAGGAAGGCCTATAAACAAATTTATGTTTAATTGTAATATTAAAAAAATTAAAAAACTTTTATTTTAAAGTTAATTCTTTTAAGCTGGCATGGGCCTGGCCCATGCCTGACACTGAATTTGGGGGCCAAGGGCTTTAATTAAGATTGGGCCCTCATATTCATGAGGAAGCCCGGCCTGTCCCCATGAAACGGGTCTGCCCGACCTGTTCTATTTCAAAAGCCTACAGGGCCCAGGTTACGCTGACCCAAACCCGATCCATTGACATTTCTATATACATATGCTCAAGGTGACTATAAGGAAGCCGTATCAACATTAGTGTACCCGGCCGATTTTTCCAAGGTCATGTGCACTGGGAAATGGTAGCACATGGTGTAATACCCCGAAATTTTGCTTATTATGTGAACACTGATTAGAAAAAAATAGTAATATGTTTTGATCTAGAGTTAATTAATGGAGTTTAGAAAATTAGGTTGGGAACTCTTTTAGTGACGAAATTAATCTTTGGTAATATTTAGTAGCTAATGAAATTGCATTAGATATTAAAAGAGAAATTTTAAGTTATATTAGTAATAAGGACTTTTAATTGTGTTAAAATTACGCTAGAAATTGAGATTTCAAGTTATATTAGAATTAAATTAGTGAACTATAAAAGGGAGAGGAAGACATAAGAGTCTTCATATTTTTTTGAGGCAAAAGAGAGAAAAGAAAAAAGAGTTAGTGCATTCGTTTGGGTATTCTAGCAAAAAGATGATGATTGATCTAAAATAAATAAGAAATTTTTGACGTTCTATTCATTACTTCAAGGTAAGAGTTTTTATGCACTCTTTTATATTGATACACATTATCATTGTATGTGTTGTGATATAAATCAACTTTTGTTATTGGATTTCTTTGTTATCCATCGTTACGG
Source organism: Escallonia herrerae (assembly GCA_033070095.1). Taxonomy (NCBI): domain Eukaryota; kingdom Viridiplantae; phylum Streptophyta; class Magnoliopsida; order Escalloniales; family Escalloniaceae; genus Escallonia; species Escallonia herrerae. The sequence continues at coordinate 115,913 of JAVXUP010001822.1, read as the reverse complement.
TAATTTATTTATTTATTTATTTATTTATTTTGTGTTACCGTTTCTTTTATCTTCTAAGTTCTATCGTTGTAAATCTGTCTCAAAGATGCCCCCTTTAAGTAACAGCAAAATACTATTCACGTTTTTTTGTTAAATCTGTCAAGGCATTCTTTCTTTTCCGAAATTTCAACAGCCACGTGTCACTCTTCTATTGCTACTTGACTAACGTTTATAATTTTATTCTATCCAGACTTGGTTCAATCGTGTACTCCTTGCCACGTGTCTTGTTTATGGTGGCCCTTTAATTGTGTGATGATCTCTTTTCATTTTACCGATTAACGTGCCTTTAATTTTAACCCGAAAACTTTCTTTGCCGATATCTCGTTCATTCGATCTCCGATTGAGCTGGTTTTTATTTCGTTGAATTCGTATTTTTGTTCTCTTTAATTTGAATCTACAATGACTGTTTTTGAATTTCAAATGAATATTCACTATATTCATGAAATTACTTTGAGGGTCATATTTATGTTTGAAAGTCATTTTTATATGTGACGCACCGGTTGCGATATTCAATATGATATAACCATGATATGTGATACTTAATAATAAGCAATTGTGTATGTGACATCACAAGACTTCGTAAATATATTTTGATATTTGACTTATTGGTTATGTAATCTTTTTTTTGAGTTGATTTGTTATTCATGTTTGAATCGGTATTCGACTTATTGATTATTTAACCCCCTTTTCGGTCGCTTCTATTATTTGCTTGTGAAATTTGATTAAGTTATTTGAATTCCTATTTATTAGTTCTATTCGATAACTCAAATTTGTTATTCATTTTTTTTTTGTAACCCTTTTTCGGTCACTTTCGTTATTCATTTGTGAAATTTGACCGAGTTATCTAAATTCCTATTTATTGACTATATTCTATAACTCGTGTTTCGTATTCGTTTTGGCCCTCTGCGTGTAAAAAAATTTTTACTGGACAATTCGCGTTCACCCCTTTGTTTTTCGTTTCCTTCCCCTTCCAGGCCAAAAGTAGCATGAAGGGTATTAGTGCAGCGGTAAGAATTGTTCTGAATTCTGATATTGAGAATAGAGCTTATGATTTCTTTAGATGAAATATTGGTTAATTGATTTATATTCTTTAGATAAAGATATTTAGTTTGAGAGATTTGTAATAAAGTTTTGAAGTATTTTGGAGTTAAGTTTTTGAAGTGATTGTATTTAAGTATTGGATTATTTTTTTGAAATTAAGTTTTTGAGATTTAGATAATTGTGTTTGTGGTATCCTATATGCTCTGCTCTACCTTTATAATAGTTATGTCATCGACGTATTTGAGTTATGGTTTAAGGATGTGCTCGACCCTCGGGTTCGGGGCATTACACATGGATTAGCCAAAAATACTAGGGTCGTGTGACATTACATGAGTTACATGGACTAGGCTCCTTTCACCACAAGAAAATATGTATTTTGCGACGGATTTTTAGCGACGGAAGGTATTATGTAGCTAAAAAGGCCTTTAAGTGACGGAATATTCCGTCATTAAAAATCCGTCGTTTAATACTATTACCGACGGAAGCTACTGTCGGTAAAAGTATTTGCAGACAAACTTTTAGCGATGGAGTTATCGTCGCCAAAATTTTTTTAGAAATTAATATTTTCTAAAGGTTTTTTAAATTATTTAAACAACGGAATAAAACCGTCGGTAAAAGTCAGACCTTCACCGACGGATTTTTAGCGACAGTATTATTCCGTCGCTAAAGATCCTCGATATAAACCCACATCGGGTTTGTTTCTCTCTCCCCATTTCTCTCTCCAAAATTCTTCTCTCACCCACCCACCTAAGTTCTCACCTCCGACGACGCCTCTCTATGGCGACCCACCTCCGGCGACACCCCGGTCCCCCACCCGACCCCGCGCCACCAAGCCTTGCACTACCGCCATGCCACAAAGCCCTCCACTTGCACCGCGCGACGAAGCCCACCACTGCCAACGCACCACCAACGCCGCCGTCGTCTTGCCCACCTCGAGATTTGTATGTCAATTGCCCTAAATTAATCTTGTTGTTTATTTTTCAAAATTGATTATCAAGCATTATTTGAATTTATCTTCTCTGCCATGTATAATCTGATGTTGTTGTTAATTTGGACGTTTCGCCATTATTTTGTCTTCTGAATTTGTTGATTATGAAGCATTTGGCTTAATTGAACCCTAAATTGAAGTAATTGAACCCTAATTAAACCTTAAATTGAATGCCGTAATCGAATCGAACCCTAAATTAAACTAATTGAACCCTAACTTGAATGCCCTAATCCAACCGAATCCTAAATTGAACCAATAATTGAACCCTAAATTGAATGCCCTAATCCAACTGAACCCTAAATTGAACCTCCAATTGAACCCTAAATTGAATGCCCTAATCCAACCGAACCCTAAATTGAACCCCTAATTGAATGCCCTAATCCAACCGAATCCTAAATTGAACTTTTTGAACCCCCTAATTGAACCTTAATTGAATGTCCCAATTCAACTGTCCCCGAAATTGAACTAATTGAACCATAATTGAACCCTAAATTGAAGTAATTGAACCATAATTAAACCCTAAATTGAATGCCCTAATCCGGGGTTGAACCCTAAATTGAACCCCTAATTGAACCCTAAATTGAATGCCCTAATCCAGTCGAACCCTAAATTGAACTAATTGAACACTAAATTGAATGCCCCAATTCAACCGAACCCTAAATTGAACTAATAGAACCCCCTAATTGAACCCTAAATCGAAGTAATTGAATCCTAATTAAACCCTAAATTGAATGCCTTAATCGAATTGAACCCTAAATTAAACTAATTGGACCCCCAATTAAACCTTAAATTGAATGCCATAATCCAACCGAACCCTAAATTGAACTTATTGAACCCCCTAATTGAATGTCCCAATTCAACCGACCACTAAATTGAACTATAATTAAACCCTAAATTGATATAATCAAACCCTAATTAAACTACTTGAACCCCTAATTGAACTGAACCCTAAATTAAACTATTTGAACCTCTAATTGAACCCTAAATTGAATGCCCTAATCCAATCGATAGATGATTTTAGGTTGTTAATTGATGATTTTAGGTTATTAGCTGTGCATTTGAAGTAAATGAGATTATTAATTGATGATTTTAGGTTGTTAATTGATGATTTTAGATTGTTAATTGTGCATTAAGCATTTGAGATATTGAGATTGTTGACGGAGGATGGGACCCAATTAGATTGAATGTGTGATTTTTATTGCATTGAGCATTTGAGAATTGAGATTGTTGACGGAGGATGGGACCCAATTGGATTGAATGTATGATTTTTATTAATTTTTGATGCATTGAGCATTTGAGAATTAAGAATTGAGATTGTTGACGGAAGATGGGACCTAATTGGATTGAGATCCCCATTAGTTAGCACAGACACGGACACCGCGTCCGATCGACGCTGACACCGAAACAACATATTTTAGCTTTATACTTGTGGACACCTCTTTAATGGGTGTCCGGCACCTCTTCAATGGGTGTCCGGCACTGTGTCCAACTGTCCGGCAATTAAAAAATAAATCAATGTCTTCAAACACCCTATATGAGGTGTCGGACACGTGTTCGGATGTGTCGATGAGGTGTCGAGGTGTTGGTAGGTCACGGACACCCCGTCCGATCGACACTAACACCGAAAATGTTACATTTTTGCTTTATATGTGTGGACACCTCTTAAAGGGGTGACGGACACGTTGTCCGGTATTTAAAAAATAAATCAATGACTTAGGACATGTCCGGAGGTGTCGGACACGTGTCCGGAGGTGTCCGACACTTTTCTAGAGGTGTTCGACACGTTTCTGGATGTGCTGATGAGATGTCGAGGTGTCGGTAGGTCACGAACACCACGTCCAATCGACACCGACATCGAAAGTCACAATTTGGCTTTATACTTGTGGACACCTCTTCAGGGGGTGTCCGACACCTCTTCAGGGGGTGAAGGACACGGCGTCCGGCATTTAAAAAATAAATCAATCTCTTCAGACGTGTCTGGAGATGTCAGACGCCATACCGACACCCTATATGAGGTATTGGGAATTGAGATTGTTGACTGTGCATTGAGAATTTGAGAATTAGATTATTAAAGGAGGATGTGACCCAATTGGATTGAGATATTTGTGAATTAGTTGAATGGTTGGTTGTTGAATTTAGGTTAATTAGGTTAACGAGATATTTTTAGCACCTCTTAGAATCTCATCGTGGCTCCAGCACTGGCTATAATTAGTCCTAATTAGTCCCGATTAACCCTAATGAACCTAATTAACCCTAATTAGCTCTAACGAGCCTAATTAGTTTTAATTTATCCTAAGAACCCAATGATAATTAAATCAGCTATAATTACTCCAAATTGATCCTAATTAACACCAATCAGTCCAAATTAAACCCTAATTAGCCCTAATTACTCATATCTTGTAGACCTGTGATTAGATTAATTAAACCCTAAACCCTAAAACCTCACTAAACTCTGATTACGAGCCTAAGTAGTCGTAATTAATTCTAATAACCCAATTAAGCCTAATTAGCCCTAATTAGGACTAATCAACACTATTTCACAGAATTAAACACTAATTAGCTCAAAATAACTCTAATTAGTCCTAATCAACCCTAATTAGGCGAGGATCCTGGAGAATTAAGCGAGGACGAAGATCGACGTTCTTGTGAAGGGCTGATTCTTCGAGCCACGCCTGTACTGGAAGGACTAGGATGTCCCTGCAAGGGAGTCCCTATGGGAGGAGTGGCTGGTACGGTGAAGTATTTTTTTCAGTGATAGTATTTGTTTAATTAGAGTTTGTTTTCTATAGTTAATTTGTGTTATTGAATGCCTTATAGGAGGGGTTCACGTTTGACTCGCCTGAGCAGCAGGCACTGGGGCAGCAGGCCTTCTTTGCTTACATCGGCAAAATTACCGCCGATGGCTTCATGACGCAATGGGCCGGGCTAAGAAGATGCTGCCGGGGGGTGCCCCAATGACCGAGATGACGAGATATCCCCCACATTGGATATCTCCAACTGTATGGACGGTGATGATAGATCGGTGGGCTACGGATCCAGGTTGGGACGCCAAGAGTAAGTGCGGGGCTGAGAACAGACAGAACAGAGATCTGACGCACACGGGGGGGTCGGTGCCACACGATATCTTCCAACACAAGAATGCGGTCAAGCACCTGGATCTGGAGGACGATGAGGTCGTAGCTCTGACATATAATCAGACGCACGTGCAGAAGAAGGACAAGGATGAGGCGCACCGAGTGGGCGACTATATTTCAGATATTGCCCGGTAGATCGATGTGAGTCAATTTGTTTAAGTTGTTATTTTTTGTCTTTCTATCCTCAATGTCTGTTGTGTTAATTAATGCCCTAACATATCTTTATATCACTGTTGTTTGCAGGCCTCGTATGAACAGCATAGGGGGTCTGAGGAGCAGTCCGGACAGCCATCCGCGTCCACTAGTACGGGTGTGAATACTGGGGCGTTGAAGTGATGGCTGGATACGCCAGAGGTCGTCAATCGGCCAAAAGGCCGCATGCGCGGCCTACCTTGTAATATCCCACATCGGTTGTGGGAGAGTTTGCTATTAGCCTTATAAGACCCTGCCTATGAACTCATAAGTACCTACTTGGCTAGCCCTTTTGAGGGAGGCAATGCCCTGTGGTGGGGCCGTGGACCGGGTTGTTACATACCTAGTCGGACTGCTTGTGCCGTGATAGGAGCGTCCTCACCCCCCACTGCCCATCCACAAACACCGGCTCCTCGGCATCCGTTGGACGACGAGGTGATCGTGTGCATTGCTACAGTGGTGTTGAGGATGATCAGGGAGCAGGATCAGCAAAGTACCGCAGCTGGACATGCCGAGCCGGCCCCAAATCAGCAAGATCCAAATCCGAGACTCAGCAACCCCTGATGAGCCCCTTCTCATGCCTGGTCCCAGCTCCCCCCCCCCAGCCCCCGCGCCCGGCTTGTACTCTTCTCCCCTTCCCTAACCAGTTGTATCTGGTTCCCAGCTTGCACATAATGAGTCTTTTTTATGATTAATTTTACATATTTCTTTGTGTATTGATTATTGCATGTTGTTGTTGAGGATTGATTTTTTTATTACAGGTTTGGACATTAGAAAAATAAAAATATATTTTTAAAATTTTTTGACTTTTGGCGATGGATTATATCCGTCGCTAAAAGTTTTTTTTTATTACTATTAGTTTTTAGCGATGGATTATTCCGTCGCTTAATAAGACATTTAGCGACGGAATATTAGGTCGCTAAAATATTTATTTCGTCACTAATTTAACAAAAAAATTAAAATTAAAATACTTAAAATATAATTAGAGATGGATATTTCATCGCTAATTAATAAATAAATCCGTTGTAAAAACTTAAATATTACACGACGGATTTGAAATTTCCGTCGCCAAACTATTAGTAACGGGCTTTTATACGAGGGACTTTTAGCGACGGTAAATCTGTCGCTAAAAAATTTAGCGACGGATTTTAGGCTTTTAGCAACAGATTTCTCCGTCGCTAAAAGCCTTTTTTCTTGTAGTGTTTGTGATGCCTACCACTCTTAGCATTCTCCATTGAAATTTGACACTTTATATTGTCGTTAGAAATGATAGGAGACATACCTAATATAGAGGATAATCCGGATATGGCTTTTCACTTTGCTGGATAAGATGGGGCGCGGGCACATCCAAGGTGCCAATTTCTATTTACCCATTTAGATTTTAGTTAGTATCAAAATTTTGTGCACCTGAAAGAAGTTCTTTGTTAAATTCACGATCTTAGTGCTACACATTTTTAAGGACAAAAATCCCTATAACGCGGTGTAGGTGGCGAACATAATGACGTTTAATTTATAACGCCATTAGGATTTTTTCTTTAATTGTAGATTGTTGTGTGTGTACCTTAGCACTGCATGAACTAATGTCAGAAGAGGTAATAAGTGATGAATACATCTTATAATGTAATGCCATACTTGTCAAGTATCAAGTATCTGTTACTAATATAGTTGTTTCGTGCTTGATGAGCTAGTAAATATGACGTCATAAACACGAAAGGCAAGGCTTTGGTTTGTTGTCTCTAGATTGCGAAGATAACTACGTTTATAACGTCATTTGGTATTTTCTTTAATTTTAGATTGTTGCGTGCGTCCCATAGCACTGCAGAACTAATGCTAGTAGATGAAGTAATTAAGCAATGAATACATGTTAATATCTTATAATGTATACTTTTCAAGTATCTATTACTAATATAGTTCTTTCGTGCTTGATGAGGTAGTAAACATGACATCTTAAACATGAAAGATGGTCTTTGCTTTGTTGTCCCTGGATCTCAACAAGGCAACAGCCAAGAAGAGGCTAAAAAGGGTCGTGAATGGTAGGCTAGACAATTTAAGAGAAGTAAAGACTTAATTTTGAGTAGGGAGGGATCAAAGAAATGTAATTGGAGGTGGTGGAACCAAAAGATAACAAAATTAACAATTAATATAAAAGAATAAGAAAGGTTTGCATAAAACATGAAAAATAAAAAAATATATTAAATATAGAAACTGTTCATCAAGGCTTCATAAGAAAGGAAAGAATTACAAATATAACTTTTTTAATTTGAACTAATCAATTGTCAAAGTAGAACTCGATATTCTTTCTAATCATGAAAATCATCAACGATCTATATCGTACGTCTCCACAATTATTTATTTAAACATTGATCGATCTTACACGAATGAAGCTTAACTAGTACCTTCGTATTTGTATTAGTAATGCCATTATTACATTATAAGATGAGAAATGTGCATGCACAAGTTAATATACTATAAGAATTAAAATTCAGAAATGAAAAAAAAAAACTAATCTTGATATATTCTTGTACTTTGTAATCTGTTTAGAATTTAGAAGAACGAAAATAGAGTAAGAGAAAACTAAAGACAAAAGTTGTGACGGCCGGCGGCATAAACTGTCAAAATCTAACAAAAAGAAACCTCAATACATTATAGTATAATAACATGTTTGTAAATGTACTAAATATGAGAACCTATCATTATAACATTTACAATTCAAAAGGGATACATAGCGCCACTATTTTTAAATTACAATAATAATTATATTTGCTACTTAACTCTATATGACACTGGCATGATATTCTACTACTCAAAGTGTCAAGACAATATTCGTTTGAAATGCTTACTTGACAATTTAAGACAAAATCTTAAGGTAGGTAAGTATCTAGCGGCTTCACTGTGCCGTTATTCTTTGTGTATCATCTTACAATATAAAAAAAATTAAGGACAAATATACATGTATATGCAAATATTTCATAATGACTACATGTATCCGAATCAAACAAACAATATTACTTAATACTCGAAAATTAAGAATATTGCAAGCGAATTAAAATTTTGATATTTTACTGAAGGTAGTCGTGATTAAATTAGGTATACTAAGGTTATTCTTTACAGTCATATTAGTTTTTTTTAATTTATAATATTAATACCCTTTTTGTTTTACGGTATGTGAAACGCATAAAATATTTTTTAAAACCTTATAATATACGATATTTTATAAATTGGTCCGAACTTGACTTAAGTTATTGGACTAGTTATCTTAAAAACTAGAAGAAAATTCTGGAAGTGATCGTGGTCCCCGACCCCTTCCGTTGGTCCACCCTTGAGCAACCATACGTTATCCATTGACTCAGGGATCAAAGTCTTCGTCTTTCGTTCTTTTAGAAGTTTCTTGTTCACCATTCCCCTCCTCTTTTCATGCCTTCCCAACTCTGAGGAAAGAACACAAAAGATGGAGCTGTACCCATAAGTTCACGGTCAGGAACTCCACTTGTTCAATGGCTAGCAACGGTCTCCAACGGCGAAGGACCAGCAGTGTCCCTCGAATGTTCCAAGGATTGCAGCGTAGGACTAATTCCATATCGGAGTGACTAGAAAAGTGGAATGCAAAGAGATGACCAATGGATTCCACCGCCACTGATCCATGAAGATGCCAGCAATGATCAACGATTCTCTGAAGCAGAACCACTGAGAATTGTCGCGTATCAAAATTCGGCCGATTAAGGTATTACGCCAAAGCAAACGCCGGCGTTCCACAACCTGTTGATCCAAACGCACGATACGCCCATAGCGCGCGAGGCTATCAGGTGCATCGAGATGCCATGATTCGATGCTATCCGAAGCCATAAGGAAAACCTAAGTTCAATCTGAAAAAGCAGACCCAACGACAGAGACCAAACCCAGAACACAGAACACTAAAATCAGACAAACCAGTATAAGCTAAACAACAAACACGCCAGGCGAAGGCCAGCAGCACGAGGTCCGGCGACTCACGCCGAAGGTGGAAGCACACGAAACTTCATCACCGTCACTTGACGGAAAGAGGAATAGAGCTCTCACGAAGCTTCGTCCGGACTGTAATACCTGGATAATGTTGTCTTTGGATATCCCCAAGGAGAAAATATTCGGCGGTTGTGATGTTAGACTGTTTCTTAACCATGATTTAAAATTGTTAAAACACATATTAATAAACAAATCAGAAGTATAAAACACATCTTTAACCCTAATTCTCTTAGCAACCCATCATTCTCTCCCTCCCTCCACCCTCTCACATAAGCACAAACAGGAAAGTTTCTGCTTAATGGGGCACTTTTACCGGTGTGATCCATGATCACCTCTCGCCATCATGACTTCGGTCTATTGGCTAATTGCGCCGACGAACACCGATTCAAGACATAGGATATATTTTCATCCCAAATTTGTTATCTTTCGTTAGTTTTCACAGAAAATTGAAAAAATCGTGCTCCTACAAGAGGAATCTGCTGCATTTTCAGATTATTAGATCTGTATAAGATCCTTTCGAATTGTGATTGTAATTTATTTTAGAGGAAACCCCATGAATACTGCATTTCCATCCGGTTTGCAAGTTTCAGATTTGAGTTTTTCTTGTAATTTCTATATACTTCTGCACTAAAATTTTCTTAGTGTTTCTGCTAATCTTGGTATGGTAAATTACTTGTTTCTTCTTCTTTATGGGTTGTACAAAGTATATTAACAATTTTAAAGTGCACTGGCTGATTTTGGTGAGGGACTCGTGTGTGTTCTTGTTGATTATGAAAAACAGACAGAAGCTAAGTTTCACTAAATCATATTTGCCACATTTTTAGTTTCCAAACCTATGATGAGTTTACGATGTGTAAGTGGATCTTTACTCTTACTGGATAATAGAGATGTCAAAAGGACCGGGCCGCCTGCGAGCCAGCCCGGCCCTAAACGTGAATAGTGCTAGCCCTAACATGTTGGGCCTGAGCTAGGGCCAGGCCTAATATTTTCTAAAATTGGCCCGGCCCGGCCCTAAAAAAGCCCGGGTCAGACCCTGCCCTTGGCCCGTTTCTGGCCCTCTTTCGGCCCTATTTTGGCCTAGCCCTTTGGCCCTAAATCTGGCCATAAACCATTTTGAGTCATTTTTTTTTTCTTTTCCCCTTCTTTCTCGCACATCATTCTCTCTACACCTCATAGTTTACCTTTTTATTTTAACTTTTTGGACATACATATTTCTTTATATTTACTCATGTGAAAAAATTGCCTTCTTGCGAACAAAATTACTCTTTGTTGTTAATCAATATTCTCAAATAGAGTAAACGTAAAGCTCTAAGGCACTTCATTAGTCACGAGAGAGATATTGAATGGTTTAGGGCCTATCAATTGCATTTATTTTGTGAATTAGTATTTTTGTAACACAAAAAAAGAAAAAAAGGGCCTGGCCCGGTTCTAAAGTTAGGGCCTAGGGCTTGGGCCTAGACAGGCCTCCATTTCCAAGATTTGGGCCCGACCTGGTTTATAAGGCCTGAAGCTCGAAATGGCCCAGCCTTTTTTCTGGCCCGCTGGGCCGGCCTAAGCCCGGCCCTTTGACACTTCTACTGGATAAGCATCCTATCTAATATTTATGTCTTGATGTTGATTTTTTTGTATAAAAATCCACATCAAGCTTCGCATCATGTTTCTGTTCATACAAGAACTAGTAAACCAGTAAATCCTTTTTCAACAGTGAGATATTCTTAAACCAGACATCGAGTCAACAAAAGCAAATGGATGTCACAATCCACTCAGTATGATGCATTTGATTCAGGTTCTCAAAACAGACATGGGAACAATTCTAGCAAATGGGAGAGTGAAGAACTTCTCCAGAGACCTCCTCCATCCATTTCACCCCATCAATGGGAAACTTCAGCAGGCTCATCTAGTTAGCTAAACATTTAGGGAAATATTCAAGTTATAAATTGTTAAGTTGCCTTTCTCCATGGATTATTACAAGACGTAAACCAATCATCCTTCTAGCCAAGAAAAAATTGATTTTTTAGACATACGTCGCTTGAATGAAGGGCCTTCTGCTGGGCAGATGAAACATAGAAATATAGCTGCATATCCAAATTCCCAACCTATAATGTTGATTGCCAACAAAAATGAAAGAGTAGAGAGGAAGTGAAGTGAGTTTCTTGCAGTATACGTGCGTATGGATTTCGCCGGACATGGTGGTTGCTAGATATAGTGCACGCGCATAGGTCACTTCGGTGATGGTCCGTGAAAATGAAAGAGTAGTTGGGGAAGATTATGAGAACATAGAGAATGAGATTTATTTATTAATGATGGTAGAAAATATTAGGCGGGATGTTTAAAATTCGCCAAAATTTGAATTTTATTTTTCCATTAACCATGGTAAATTGTGTTATGGTTTGCTATCCATTCAGAAAATTATCTTAATATTTGACAATATTACTTAGTTGGCAAAATATAAGTGATAGTCTAATACCACCTCAGACGATGACGTGGTATTAGACAACCACTGAACATTTTCTCCTCGAGAAGACAATAGACAAGACAAGGAGAGGCTAAAACTGGTCGTGAATGGTAGGCTAGACAATTTAAGATAAGTGGAAGACTTGGGTCCCGTTTGACAGAGTTTTTTTTTCCTAGTTTTTTTTTCTTTTAGTTGAAAAAATCAGTTTTTAAACCAGGGCTGTTTTTAAAAACTTCAAACATGAGTTTCAGTTTTCAGTTTTGATTTTTATTTTGAAACCACTACCACCCTCCTACCGCCGGCAACCACCGTCGGCCGGCGACTGCCGGCAGCCATCGCCGGCAATTGCCACCGCCGGCAGCCACCAGGCATTGCCAGCCACCGCCATCGACCAGCCACCACCACGACCCCACCACAAACCACCACCAAAGAAACAAAATTCAAAATAAAAACTGAGTTATTAAACACGCACTTGTTTTGTAAAAAAAAAAAATTAAACTGATTTTTATTTTTTGAAAACAAAAAATCAAAACTGAAAGTGTTGTCAAATGGAACCTTAGCGTTTGAAAACACTTCTACTTTTGATTTTTTGTTTCTAAAAAAATAAAAATCAGTTACTTTTTTTTTAACAAAAATAAATAGGTATTTAAGTACCCAATTTTTATTATAATTTTTTTTTATAATTGCCTGCAGTGGCAGTGGCGGCAGTGGTCGCCGGCCTGCCGGCTTTGGATACTCAGAAAGATCATCAATCCAACAAGAAAGATCGAAGTCTTTTCGTCTTTAATTAATCTTTTAGAAGTGTCCTGTTTACAATTCCCGTCCTCTTTTCATGCCTGCCCCACTCTGTGGAAATTAAGTACTGTGCCGGGATTACATATACACTTGCCACAAGCTCATATTGGCGCGCACACAACGTACAAACGGAGAAAGAATGGGGGTGCATGGGGTGGCTGTAATCATGCTTGTCTTTCTGTTCACCAAAGCAAGAGCGCAAGCTGTGCAACCTGTAGCGCTGCTTGGTTGTCAAGACACGTGCGGCGTTGTTAGCATACCATTCCCATTCGGTATCGGAGCCGTTTGCGCGGCCAAGGAGTCCTTCGTGATACGATGCGACAACTACACCTCGTCGAATGGCCATTTATTTTGGTCGAAACCTTTCATTGGGAACACCAGTGTGGAAGTAGTGGAAATATCATTGAATCAGCGTACTGTTAGTGTCAACAATCCCATCAACTTTTCGTCGAATGGCCATTTATTTTTCCCGGACACCTACACTCAGTTCGCGTCCGTTCTATCTTGGACTTACAAAAATGGGTTCTGCAATGGCTCCGCAATCGACGGTACTAATGCGTACATTTATTGCGAGGGAAAGGCTCGCTGTGGAAATCAAACCGATTGTTACTGTGCTTATGGTTATGAAGGTAACCCATTTCTTCAAGATGGATGTCGAGGTATACTTTCTCGTCATTTTTTGCCTTATTTGACTCGTCAAAGTTTTTTTTTTCTTTTTTCTTTCCTTATATTTTGATTATTAAATGTGCGCTGCGGCTATATTTTAGTTGTTCAAATTCCAGGTTATGTTTTACCAAAGATTTACAGGGACACAAATTGTAGTTTACACTGATTTAGTTGCTATTCATGAGTTTTAATACTTATAGATCAACACTTCAGTCCCTCCTCTGAAGACTTTCGGTGCCCATTCTCTATCAACAACTTTGAAAGTCTCATCGAAGATGCAAAAGAATTGCTTAGATTTTAAATGCATTTACTGTTAATTGGAATGCTGAAGCGTTATTAAATTATTCGTTAGGGATTCCTCTATACAAAACTAAATAGAATTTCTACACAAAGTGTGCTAGACAGAAAGTATTTCATCAGAGATCCCCCATTCATTGCAAATTGGTTTGTTAATTCTATGAGCTGGAACTTTTTTTCAGCTTCGAACGCGCGGCTGGATCATCTACTTCATCATCTGCATGTATTCCTCCACCTGTCGTTGCTCTTGTTCAAAAATTTTGGCATTTCTCTCATTCCATTCCATATAAACAGCATATCCACAGCTAGCTTACAGAATCGAGCTTCAAAACTTTTGCCTTGAAACTTCTGAGTAGCTGCTTCCAATATTGTAGGGGTAAATCTATACTTAGCTTGAGCAACGCTTTTGCGCAAAGATATTTAGTGTAAGTGCAGCTCCCAAACAGGTGGTCTACATCTTCCTTTTGTACAAGACGTAAGGAGCATGAATCATCTGCAATACCATTCCACTCTGTTAATATGGCCTTTATCCTCAAACCTCCTTTCTTCAATTGTGCTAAAAATTTTGACTCGTTGCACATGAAGGGTTGTCGGAATCGAGTGTTAGATGTGTTTAATACCCTCGTACTGGTGAAACAATTTTACCATGCCCCAGTGTTCTGCCCCCTTCTTAGACTGTTTAACTTAAACAAACAAGTTTTGCTCAAAAATCAAAACCATTTACTTTGAATCGCAGTTAATAGTCTTTAGTGACACTTTACAAGCGATTTCTGTACTAGCACCTTCAGCAACGAGCTTTGAAGTTCACTAGCTTGTGCTTCCAAAAGAATTACTCAAGTTCATTTCTAGTAATAAAAATTGGTAGGAGAACTTCTTTAAAAAGGTAAAAATAAAATTTTAGTTATCTTATTGTCACTAGTAATTTTGTAATTGTTATTAGGCATACAAATACGAGATTTCTAATAAGTATTTTGATAATTATTTTGTTCCCTTGTGTAATGCACAAGATCAAAACTAGTATAATTTGAGGTGGAGGGACCAAAAAGATAACAAAATTAATAACTGATATAAAAGAATAAGAAAGATTTCACATAAAACATAAAAAAATAAAAAGTATTAATATATAGAAGCCGTTCACCGAGGCTTCATAAAAAGGGAAGAATTACAAATACAAGTTTTCTAATTTAAATTAATCAATTGTCGAAGCAAAATTTTGACAAAGTAAACTCGTTGCACGGAATCGAGTGATAGATGTGTTTAATACCCTCGTACTGATGAAACAATTTTATCATGTCCTAGTGTTCTGCCCTCTTCTCAGACCACTTAACTTAAACAAACAAGTTTTGCTTAAAAGTCAAGAGCATTTACTAATCGCAGTTAATCATCTTTAGTGACACTTTACAAGTGATTTTTGTACTTGCATCTTAAGCAACGAGTTTTAAAGTTCGTTAGTTTGTACTTTCAAAAGAAAAAAAAAAGAAGAAGAAACTGCATATATTTAACAACAATCTTTGACTTTAATCAAGCAATACTTTTCCAACCTTCTTACAGGATATTTTTCCATAAATTTAAAAAAAAAAATTGTCCTTTTTGTTTGCTGTTAATTGTTGTCATTTATATCGCGGCACAGTTTTTAAGGAAAAATCTTTCTTACTCTCTCCTTTTTGGCAACACTAAATTACATGTCAGGTGTTAACAAATGCTTAGAAGCACGAATTTATACGGAATCCGACAAGGAACCATTGAATGGTAATGCGATCTGTTCTAGATCTGGAGGAAAGTGTGTTATTACTGAAGGGGACTACATCTGCATTTGTCCCTCTGGGTACCTCGGCGACCGATATGGTTGCTACAATATCAAGAATAGGAAAGCTTGGATGGCTATTATAGGTATGTAGTACCCCTTCAAAGACCTTTTCAAACTGCATTGCCTGGATCTAGGCGCTGGAACAATTGCTTAGAATGGATAACAGATATGGATCTTCACTTACAACAACAGGTACATGCAGCGGACTCGGGGCTCTGTTTGTCCTTGTTTGCTCGTGGTGGTTGTACAAAATAATGAGAAGAAGAAGGAAAAAACAGTTAAAGAAAAAATTCTTCAAGCGAAATGGTGGGTTGATATTGCAGCAACAGCTATCTTCTGGCGAAGAAGGTCATGTAGAGAAAACAAAAGTATATACCTCAAAGGCATTGGAGAAGGCCACGGACAACTTTAATCAGAATCGAGTTCTTGGCCAGGGAGGCCAAGGTACGGTTTATAAAGGAATGTTACCGGATGGAAGAATTGTGGCAATCAAAAAGTCTAAAATAGATGACAACGACGAAGGAAAAGTTAAGCACTTCATTAATGAGGTCGTGATTCTGTCACGAATTAGCCACCGGAACGTGATTAAGCTACACGGCTGTTGTTTGGAGACGGAAATACCTCTACTGGTTTACGAATTCATCCCTAATGGAACGCTTTTTGAATTTATCCATGGCAAGAATGAGGAGTTACCACTTTCCTGCTGGGACATGCGCTTGCGCATTGCTACAGAAGTAGCAGGAGCTCTTTCTTACCTACATTCAGACGCTGCCATCCCAATCTATCATCGAGACATCAAGTCGACAAACATACTCTTGGACGAAAAATACATATCAAAAGTGGCAGACTTTGGAACATCAAGGTCCATTTCCGTTGATCAAACACACTTAACAACAAGAGTACTGGGGACTTGGGGATACTTTGACCCAGAGTATTTCCGATCGAGCCAATTCACTGATAAAAGCGATGTTTATAGCTTTGGAGTAGTGCTTATAGAACTCTTGACGGGACAAAAACCCATCTCATCGATTAAATCCAAGGAAGCGCGAAGTTTAGTAACTGAGTTTATTTTGGCAATGAAAGAGGATTGTCTGCATGATATTCTAGATGCTCGAGTCGTAAAAGAAGGTGGAAAGGAAGAGGTTATGATTGTCGCTAACCTAGCAAAAAGATGCTTGCACTTGAACGGGAGAAAAAGGCCTACAATGAAAGAAGTTGCAATGGAGTTAGAAGAAATCAAAAAGTGGCATGGAGTACCAGACAGACAACACCACAAAGAAGAAGAGGTTGAATGTGCCATTGATACGGAACAAATGGGCACGTGGGACACGGTTTCAACTTCAACAAAAAGTCTTCCTAATAATAGTTTATCATCATCTTCGAACATATAACCTCTACTGTTTGACTGATCACTGTTTGCAGCCTTGTCTTTATGATGGAAATGACAAGATCAAAGTTTGTGCGTTGGGGCAGTCAGAATAACAAGGGGGCCCTTTTCGATCCACCATTTGAACCATTATATTGCTGTAACTATGCTTGTAATGATAATTGTAATTATAAATTAGTGCATTTGTTTCATTGTAGAAGAACTCATCCAGTGTAATCATAATTGCGTTCTGATGTTTGGTTCGATGAATGCGTAGTGTAATGCAAATCAAAATAATGAGAACGATATTTTTATGTACGAAAGTCATTCAAACCTTTTCTTTGGCACTTGTACTTTAGTTCTTTGCACCACATTTCACTAAATTTACAAAAAAAGAAACTTATGATGAATTGCAAAATTACAATATATTTTTTCTATCCTAATAATAGCAAATATTAGTGGCATTATTGGAGAAGGAAAATCAAAATAGTGAAAATGACATTTCTATGTGCAATAGTCATTCAGACCTTTTCTTTTGGCACTGAACTTTAGTTTTTTTGCACTAACATTTCACCAAGTTTACAAAAACGAAAATCATGATGATTTGCCAAACTATAATACATTTTCTTTATCCTAATAATAGCAATACCAGTGGCATCATAAGAGAATATAAAATATTTGAAGAATGAAATGTGTACACACATTTGGAGAATGAAATTGTACAATATTGATGTTTTAAAGTTATAGATAACAGAAAAAGGAAGCGTGATGGGTTTCCATGAGCTTAATGAAAACCTCAGGACAACAAAGGATATAGCTTTTCAAAATAGAAATATCCTGATCCAGAGAATGATTATCAACGAAGCAAAACAGAAAACTCCTAAAGGACATAGAAGATTATAGACAGAATATATGTATGAAAAAAAAATATATAGATGCTATAATGACTATCATGGGAAGGAAATCACATAACCCCTAAACAAAAAATATAATTGGCTGAATAAATGACAAAACGAAGATAACGGCTATCTTAAAAATTATGTGAGGGAGATCACAAGGAGTCCTGTACAAAAATGCATGACAAAATGAAGATAGACACTATCATAACTATCATGAGACTTAGATCACGTGAAGCACCTAGACAAATGTGTAAGTAGAGTATATCACCTACCATGACTATCGTGGGAGTGGGAGGGGAATCACCTAGACAAAATGGCACAAACAGGGAATCAATAACCGAAGTCTATTAAGCTAACACACATGACGAAATTGAAAAGATCCATATTCATTACAACCATAAATTGCATGGGGCATCACATGGAAAGCCCCTAGACCAGACGAATGTTAGAAAAAGCGACTGGATCCTACTAATACTATGACAAGACGGGAGTCACAAAGGAAGCCCGTAGACATATGGATGTCGACAGGGAAGAACTCATATCAACCATATCCAAGAAGATGGGCATACTAGTCGAAGCCCCTAGACGAGTGAGCAAACAAGAGATGATCTCAAACTACCAAAACATGAACTTTGTATAACAATGAAAAAGAGAAAACTATCCTCAAATGCTAACTTAAAAATGGAAGCAATTGAAGTGACATGCATGGAAATTTAATGAAAAAATATCCCATATCATGAGAGGGCGTCATTGATGAAGCCGCTAGACAAAATGAATATGATAAGAAGAACTAAACCCTACATGGCATTGGTCAACGGGGGAACATAGATGAAACCCTTTGGATAAAACACATGACTCGAGGCAAAAAAATATCCTTTAACTTACCACGAAATGGATATCGCGAAAAAAGCCCCAAGTGGATGTTCGCTTTTGGATAATATCAATACAATCAACATAAAAGGTAACTTTTAAATAGTAAAAATAAAAATTTAGAGTTGAGATCCTGGAGGCCACTAAACATGTAGAGTGAGATCTACTAAATGACGGAAGCGCTAAAATGTGGGGGTGAAAGCCAATAAAGAAGAAATAAATAAAAGACATCGACAAAGAAAAACTTGGGGCAATTAGAATATCCTTTGCAACTATGAAAGCCATGCTCGAATTGAATTGATAAACATTTGGATTGCCCACTATGTAGTGGCAGAACCAGGATTTAATTCCAGGGTACTAAAAACATAGCCAAGTCAGGAAATTTTTATAAGTAAAATAATACACAAATGCACTTCCTGGTTATACACGTAGCATGCGAGAAAGGCAAAATAAAACATCATGAGAAGCCATAGAAAGTTGTCAGTTACTCAGTTGTTAAAGTAATTGTGTAAAACCCTAAAAAACAAAATAACAAGTATATTCATAAACGAAGGAGGAGGGGAACAAGTTCCTCTGAAAACTAATAGAGAAATTAATTTAAAGAAAAAAGAACTTCCAGCTTCTATCAATTAGCATAAGAACAAAAAAGGTTTTTCCTGAATTAAGCAAATAAGTCAAACAAATTTTGAAGTGAACCTTGCATTTTGCAAAACTGACAAGTGTCTCATGTGCCCTAGCTTGACTTACCAATATCCGTTGGATTTTACAAAAAAATCAAAATAGAAAAATCCAATAGAACGAATTGGAGTAAAATATAATTGGCAAACTTATTTAATAGCAAAAAGAACCCCAAATCATACTCAGAAACCCAATTTAACCTGAGCCCAAATCAAGACTGTATATCAACAACATCCAATTAACCCCTTACGTACAATATACATGTAACTAGAGAGTTTATGGCAAAGTAATAAATCAATAGAGATAGCAGCAAAGTTGACACCTATCCTATTATTCTATAAAGTTGCACGACATTTAAATGATGAGGAATTGAAAATTTTTTGATCAAAAACCTAGCTCAGTGGTCTTCCCTCTTTGGATAGAGATAGAAGTGTCAACAGAATAGGCACCTTTGCCTTAAATTCTAATTGATAAAATGATGTGTAAAAAAGATAATAGATCTCGAAGTAAATGGTCGATTCATCATATCGGGCAATCTAAGTGATTGTCAATTCAAACATGCTCTCAAATTGTGAAAGAATATTATCTTCATCATGAGTTCTTTTTTAGATGTCCTTAGAGGTTTATGTCCAAAAAAAATACAACAACTAAATGTCAACAGATACATCACATCATCATGCATAAATAATGAAAATGAAATCTTCCATTCTCGCAGAATTCGTGTCGAACAGCGGTGGCGTGCGAGCTTCAGATCGGTGGTGGAGACGCGAGCTTCAAATCGGCAGCGCAGATCTGAGTGAGGGTGAAGGATAGAGAGGCGGTGACGCCGCAGATCTGTGAGAGGGGCTGAGTGGGCAACGAATCCAACGATAGGTGGCGGTGTCTTTGTTAGTTGTTAGAGTAAGGGGAAGACCAGTGATGGGCCGATGGCGATAGAGAGGGGCAGCGTAATTGGCAGAGAGGAAGAGGGCGGCGTGAGAGTGAGAAAGAAGGGTATGAGGGGTGAGAAGTGGGAAGAAAAATGAAACTGAATGGTAGGGTACAAAATTTTTCTTTATATATGTATGAAATTCGGGTAAACTGGGTAACCCGTTATCCGACCCGGACGGACCCAAAATTAGGGTGCGGATCGGGTCCGATTCTCTCATATACGTATCCGTACCCTGGGTTTTTGGACAGGTACGGGGCAAAAATTGCCAGGTCTAACTGCAAGATATGTCCTACAAGCATTCTTAAATCCATCTTGGATAGCTGCAAATGAAAAGAACAGCCTATGGAAGTGATGTAAATCCAAATTGGGACTAACTCTCTAGGTTTCAAGCTTAAATAAGCTACCAGGATTAATTAGTCCTCATCACTTCATGCCCATACATCCATAACTTCTTATATGACTCAGCATGACACCCCTCAATTTTTTCAAGTTCCTTCCTTTTGGCCCTATAAAGCTGCATTCTACAAGCCTCTACACCAAACTTCTCAACCAACAGTTCTTGCATACCATCCAAACTGATGTCAGGATTTCCCCATCATCAGTTCTTATATGACTCACTGTTGTACATGAGGGTTCATCATCATCATCACAGCTTGACAACCCATCATCAGTCAACTTATCACCATCTATCTCAGTGTCTTCATCATTTGCCACTGAGTCTTTGTTACTCTCACTCACTGAGTTCTTTTTTAGATGTCCTTAGAGGTTTATGTCCAAAAAAAATACAACAACTAAATGTCAACAGATACATCACATCATCATGCATAAATAATGAAAATGAAATCTTCCATTCTCGCAGAATTCGTGTCGAACAGCGGTGGCGTGCGAGCTTCAGATCGGCAGTGGTGATGCAAGCTTGAGATCGGCGGTGGCGTGCGAGCTTCAGATCGGTGGTGGAGACGCGAGCTTCAGATCGGCAGCGCAGATCTGAGTGAGGGTGAAGGATAGAGAGGCGGTGACGCCGCAGATCTGTGAGAGGGGCTGAGTGGGCAACGAATCCAACGATAGGTGGCGGTGTCTTTGTTAGTTGTTAGAGTAAGGGGAAGACCAGTGATGGGCCAATGGCGATAGAGAGGGGCAACGTAATTGGCAGAGAGGAAAGGGGCGGCGTGAGAGTGAGAAAGAAGGGTATGAGGGGTGAGAAGTGGGAAGAAAAATGAAACTGAATGGTAGGGCACAAAATTTTTCTTTATATATGTATGAAATTCGGATAAACTGGGTAACCCGTTATCCGACCCGGACTGACCCAAAATTATGGTGCGGATTGGGTCCGGTTCTCTCATATATGTATCCGTACCCGGGGTTTTTGGACTGGTACGAGTAGACCCACGGGTACGGGGCAAAAATTGCCAGGTCTAACTGCAAGATATGTCCTACAAGCAGTCTTAAATCCATCTTGGATAGCTGCAAATGAAAAGAACAGCCTATGGAAGTGATGTAAATCCAAATTGGGACTAACTCTCTAGGTTTCAAGCTTAAATAAGCTACCAGGATTAATTAGTCCTCATCACTTCATGCCCATACATCCATAACTTCTTATATGACTCAGCATGACACCCCTCAATTTTTTCAAGTTCCTTCCTTTTGGCCCTATAAAGCTGCATTCTACAAGCCTCTACACCAAACTTCTCAACCAACAGTTCTTGCATACCATCCAAACTGATGTCAGGATTTCCCCTGATGTACTTAATTAGCTTTTCTGAAATCCAAGTGGAATCGGGTTCCTTGTTAGTACTGGCCATTACACAAGAATGCTCAGGACCATATGTTAGTATTCTCTAGTTACCTCTAGGACTACCACAGTGGGCAGCAATTATTTTCTTCTCATTCATGTCTCTCACCAATTTAAACCCATTCTCAATAGTATAGTCCTTCAAAGTTGCCCTAAAATGATCCACATCTTCAAACAACAAACCCTGATATAATTCAATTTTCCCCCTTCCTTATGTTAAAACAACTTTCCCTTCATATATCTGTCTACGTTTACTACTACCACATCTGGACTCTCATCACTGTTGTACATGAGGGTTCATCATCATCATCACAGCTTGACAACCCATCATCAGTCAACTTATCACCATCTATCTCAGTGTCTTCATCATTTGCCACTGAGTCTTTGTTACTCTCACTCACTCCTTATACTCATTTCCAATCAAAGTCCTCAGAATCATCACTAGACAGATGCATATCCTCCTCTTCAACTTCATCACTGTCCCCCTTCCTTTCTTCCACATCATTCATGTCCTCATTTGTAGCTACCTGAGTACTTGGTTCTGGATAACTAACTTGCCGAGTTTTAGCCCTATCAGTCTCTAAGTAAACATGTATAAACCTAGAGTTCTCATATAGCCCAAAGCAAAGCTCTATCACAAGTTATTTCAGCCCTGACCTAGGTTCCAGGCAATATGAAGTACATATAAATACATATAACTAACTTAGGGGCAAGGTCTTTCAAACTTATCTCACTTGCATCGGTTAAAAGCTCCATATAGATGTATCTATCCAGATCTACATCATCAATCTTTTTGACTGTGTTACAGTATTGGACCAGCAGGGTATGTCTTCTTTCATTATGCATTTCTGTAAGAAAATTAGAAACAATATCAATTTAGTTTCCAATTAGGGGTTTAATTAAGTTGTTAGTTAGGGATTTAGTTTAGTTGTCAATTAGAGGCTTTCATTAAGTTGTCAATTGCGGATTAAATTTAGTTGTCAATTACAAATGCTTTAATTAGGGCTGTAATTTAGTTTGCAATTAGGCCTTTAATTCAATTGTCAATTATGTCGACAAATTTTGTTCAAATTAGGGTTCAAGGAATGATTTGGATTAGAATTATGGTTTCTATTAGCCCTAGGGTTAGATAACCTAGACTATCTTGTTTTGATGATAAGTACACATTGATTATGTTCTAATGTGTGCTTTGAGCGGAGTCTTAGTAGATCTATACATGACACTCATGAAGACACATTTGAGAAGCTATATAGATAGATTGAAGCCAAAGAAGCTTAAAGTTATAATGGACATGCTATGGAAGCTTCGTCAAGTCCAATGTCAAAGAGCAAGAGGATGCAAGGGTTAAGTTACCATCAATTATGATTGATCTTTACTATTATGTAACTAGTCTTAATTTGATTCTTGGATTGATGATTATGACCTAAAAAGACCTTAGGACACCTTGTGCATTGCATGTGAGTTCATAATCATTTACACAAATGTTATTCTTGAAAATGAGTGAACTTTGGAGCTCACTCAAATTTTCTCAAAAAATATTTTAGCACTAATATTTTCATATCTTGATAAAACTTTTCATTAGCTTTTCAACACAAAAAATAGCACCTCAATCCGATTTTTCTAGATAAAGTTATGCCCAAATTAGGAAAGCGGGCTCCTTAAGGCAGCCAATAGGCAGTAGGGTGATACAGTCGACTGCAATGGAATACAATCGACTGCATTGGTCAAAATTTAGCTCCAACGGCTATTTTTCAAGGACAAGACTGCAATGACTAGAGTTTAGAGGGAATCCAGTCGATTGCAATGGTAGTTTTGCTCACTTTTTGCCTCTAACAGATATATTTCATTTGCTCTCTACATAAATGATTTAGGGCTTCATCATACACCATGAAACCACATTCTAAGCCTTCGTTCATTAGAGAAACATCAAGTCTCATAGATTAAATTTTTCTCTCTTCATCTTCATGATTTTACATCATTAAAAAGAACATCTTTGTGAGCATTCTTCAAGTCATCAATTCTCTCATCTCTCTATTGTACTAGAGCTTCATTTGTACTCGTTTCCTTTCAAGAGGGTTTCTTTGTACACAATTAATCTTTGTAAAAGGATTGTGATCAAGGCTTGGGTTTGTCAAGACTTATAGAGCTTTGTGGATTCAAGGTTTGTGCTTGTTGTGGGGCTATCACCAAGTGTTGTAAGGGTTTTGATCTTGACCAGGAAGAAAATTGTTACTAGTGGATTTTAGTGCTCTTGCAAGGGACTTCCTTGAAGAGGTGAATGTAGGCTTGAGGGTAGTTCAAGCCGAACCATTTAAATCTCCTTGTCAAGTATCTCTAACTCAATCTCTTTAATTATTGCTCCATAATTGCTTGAGATTGTGTAGCTAGCATCTTCATTGAAATATTGTTTGGCTTGATTAAGTTTCATGATTGTATTTTGTTTAAGTTCTCCATTAATTTTCAAAAAACCTATTCACCCCCTCTAGGGTTGTTTCATTGATTTCAGTTTCCAATTAGGGAATTAGGTTTTCAATTTTGGATTGAGATTAGGGCTTTATCTAAGGTGTCAATTAGGGCTTCAATTTAGGGGTCGCTAATTTAGGTCCTATAATTAGGTTTGATTTAGGGTTTCAATTGCAGATTTGAAATTTCACTCCGATTAGGGATTGAAATTAGGGTTTCAAGTACGAATTCATATTAGGGCTCTAATTACGAAGTCAATTTAGGGTTTCAACTATGAATTCGAATCAGGGCTTAAAATTGGATGACAATTAGGGCTTCAATTTGGGGGTCCTAACTCTATGTCCTAAAATTAAGGATTAATTAGGGTTAAAATTAAATATTCATGTTAGGTCTCTAAATAAACATTAAATTTAGGGCTCTAATTAGGACTTTCTACATTTAGGGCTTCGATTAACACATTGTAAATCAGGGATTCAATTAATCATGCACATAGTTAAGAAAATAAAAACTTCAAATCAGGGGTTTAAAAATGATGAAGAAAGGTAGAAGGAGTCGTGCTATAATTTGTATACCTTCGCGTTTGAGATGACGACCACGATCTTGGTTTCAGGATTACCATTCACCGTCGTCGTTGCTGTTGTGTTCGTACAGGTTGAAGAAACGGAATCAAAATTGTGATTGATTTTGATTTTGTTTCTCCCTCTCTCGGTATCCGTAGTCGAGACTTCTCGGTTTCCCTAGTCGAGACTCCTCGGTTTCCCTTCAAAATCCAAGACAACGGTATTTGTAATATATGAGGGCAAAAAAGTCATTCTGCATCACACCGTTAACACCATCAGAAAAATTGAGATTCGTGGAATAAAGTGTAATAAAAAATAGAGATAGCCGTGTATATCTTAAGAGAAACCTCATGGGAGCCTAGTATAATTTACCCAATTTGAAATTACTCTCAGCGGCCAAAAATGTAGGTATAAGCAAGAATATCTTTCCCATTTCACGATGACTTGCGAATAAAGGAGGAGATACGGAGGCCACACCATGCCGGTCCTTCACAAATCCCGCCGCCTCCTATTCCACCGGGTTTCCACCATCACTCTCTTTACTACCCCATCAGACCTCTCTTCATCACCCCATACTCCCGCTGCCGTGAACCCTCGCCAAATCGATCTGAATCTTCCTTCTGGAGGTGTCTCGATTTCGATTGCAATACGACGCCCTTGTTTTCTTTGTCTTCTCAGGAATCAAGTTCTTGTTGCCATCTCTAATCTCAACTTGCAAATGAATATTTCCGCAACCAAAGAATCCCATTGTTTTGGCGATGCCGTTTAAGGTGGGCAATGTTGTTACTCATCTTGCATGACGTGATGTGGTGGTCATCGTGGATCTAGTTAGAATATGCATGCAGTGTTGCGCTTAGATTGCGAATTCAATTGACTGTGGATGTGGGCTAATACTTATGCATAGATGGTGGGGGGTAGTGTTTCTCTGCCTCAACCAGAACTAGTAATTTGGTGGTCGCTGATAACTATTGGGTGTTCCCCTCTGGGGTCAATTACACTAGGCACCCCGAAGTTTTCACGCAGTAGCGTGCTGCACCACAAAGTTTTTTTTAGCTATCTGCCACCCCAAAATCGCATAAGTGTGGCATCCAACACCCTCCGTCCAAATTCCGGCCAAAAAAAATTAATAAGCTGAACTTAGGAGGGCATTTTTGAAACATCACAGAAACCCTAATCTCTAAATTAGGTAAATTGCACTATGCACCCCAAAGTTTTCACGCGATAGCGCACTGCACCATAAAGTTTTTTTAGCTATCTGTCACCCCAAATTTTCATAAGTGTGGCACCCAACACCCTCCGTCCAAATGCCTCACCGGATAAGTAATTTAACTTAAACAATGGGGCATTTTGGTCAAAAAGATTAAAAAAAAGGGAGGGAAGATTGCAATGGGTTTGTCAGGCGGCAGCGCGAGGCTGTTGTCGCTGTGGAGGGCAGGGGAGAGAAGAGGAAGGAAGAGAGGGGCTCGGCATCATCGGCAGGGGGAGGGGCGTTGCCGACGGAGAGTGCGGCTGTTGCAGGCACGAATTCTTGATTGTTGATATGCATTACTCCGTGACGAGGGAGGGACTGGTTGGGGGGTCAACGTCACCGACGAGGGAGGGACTACCGACGGAGAGTGCGACACCGGCCTAAGATGCGAAAGAGGGGCAAGGGACAGCGGCGCAGGGCTGTTGCGGCCGTGGGGTGGGAAGAGACTCTGTCGGCGTGAGATGCTGAAGGAGGGGCGCAGGGCGAGAGGGAGAGAAGAGGAAGGAAGGTAGGGGACGAGGTCAGCGTCGCCGACGGGGGGAAGGGGCGCTGTCGGAAGAGGGGGACACCAGCGTGAGATGCCGGCGCAAAGGGGTTGGCGGCGCAAACGGCTGATAGAGATTAGGGTTTCTGTGATGTTCAAAAAATGCCCCCCTAAGTTCAGCTTATTGATTTTTTTTGGCCGGAATTTGGACGAAGTGTGTTGGATGCCACACTTATGAAAATTTGGGATGACAGATAGCTATAAAAAAAACTTTGTGGTGCAGCGCGCTACCTCGTGAAAACTTCGGGGTGCCTACTGCGATTGACCATTTTTTTAATCTTTCTGACCAAAATGCCCCCTTGTTTAAGTTAAATTACTTATCCAGTGAGGCTGTTGGCCGGAATTTGGACGGAGGGTGTTTGGCGCCACACTTATGCGATTTCGGGGTGGCAGATAGCGAAAAAAAACTTTGTGGTGCAGCATGCTACCGCGTGAAAACTTCGGGGTGCCTAGTGCAATTGACCCTCCCTCTATGTGAGATTTTTGAGTTTGATAATTGTAGCTGAATCTATTCCGACATCGCAGCGGTGGGGTGGTCGCCGGTCGGATGGACAGTTGGGCAGGTTGTCACTTGGAGCCTGGATAAGATAACTGAAAACTTTTACTTTCGGTTTAAGAATTTAACTATGTGAATAAGAAATTATTAGCTAATATTAAGGGCATTACGGTCTATTTGCAATTTATGTTCAGATCGGAAACTGAGAAATATTTGAAGGGGTTGCAATTTCTCAAACTATAGAAAACTTCAATTGCGTCCCGTCCCGTGTAATTAACACTTAAAGAAATTCTAAACTACATATATACTTCCTTCAAACTTTTGAACGTGACATCCTTTTGTTACGTCCTTGGACATGAAAAAAAAAATCTTCTCGGTATATGTGACTCGATATTTCACTTTGCCCTTGAAATCATTAATTAGCATGATAACAAGTGGTTGCACCAATTTTAGGGAATGTCCAAAAGTTGTGCCAAGTATTTAACCGATGTCTTGCTAAAGGGGATGGAAGGGTATCAAGAATATTTTTATGGCGACACAACGCATTAATTAGCCACCTAAAGTGATCATTCTGTAAAGATGTAAGAAAATTGAGGAGAAGATTCGGATTAAGAAAAATTCTTAGGCAAACCTATATATCTCCTAAAAGGCACTCTCATGACTGAATTTAATAACCAAGGTACAATAAGACAATAGATTAATGAAGGCGATATAAGCGTCCGTCGTAACGAGAAATGAAATGCAAAGACCGAAAGAAAAGCACACAAACCCTGCGTCTTGATTGTGTTATTGTCCAGAATTTACGTAGATTCTTTACAACAGAAAAAGGGGACAATAGTTACATAGGATAAGTACAGGTTTTCAAAGAACACAGCTTAATCCGATTTTGAATTGTCTGCACATTTCGTGGAGCTGGGTGAGGAGTCTGTTGGCTCCTTATCTGGACTCTCCTTCTAAAAAGCTCCTTAATTCGTGGAGCAGGGGTGAGGAGTCTGTTAGCTCTTTGTCTGGACTCGCTATTGAACTTTCAATAATTCAAAACTTAATGAACACTAGATAAAAACTAAAATCAATTTGATTTTTATTTTTTACAAAAAAAAAATAAGTGTTTGATTACCCAGTTTTTATTTTTTGAGTTTTTTCTTTGGTGGTGGTTGTGGTAGCGGTGGTGGGGTGTGGCGATCACCGGCCGGCGGACTGCGGGGGTTGCCGACGGCGGGCAATGCTGTGGCAGTGGGAAGGTGGCAGTGGTGGTGGTGGTCTCAAAACAAAAATCAAAACTCTAAAATGAGAATTTTAGAAAACAGTCATGTTTTAAAAACTAAAAAAAAAAAACAAAACAAAACAAAAATTGTGTATCAAAAACGTTTTTTTTTTCTTAGTTTACGAAACTAGAGAAAGAACCGAAAACCAAATGGTTTTCAAACGCAATTAGTTTTCAATGCCGCGGACAGTATATTCTTTTTTAGTAGACTTCAGCTCATTGTTGACCAAAAAAGGCATTTACTACAACAACAATACTTTTCGACCAAAAAAAAAAACCAACAATACTTGATCAATGGAAGACTGAGGCTCCTGCTTCCAGAAACGCGGAGGATGCACACACGGTGACTGACCAACTCTGGGTAGAGACCAACAAATAGTCTAAAATGGGGTGCTGATCATTTTTAAGTATAGTGATCCCATTCAACAGCCATGATTCGTCAACTATCGCTGATGCATGAGAACTGTACTCTTATAATTATTTGTCAACTTAACAAAGTAGAATGGATGGGATAAGGAAGTTCCTTGATCAAGAAAAGTCATGATAGTTTCTGTATAATATCCAGAAGTACCATTATCCCCACCACAACACTTGCACACAAACACACACAGAGGGTAAAATGATTATGCAGTTGGTACATCCAGTCGCGTTAGCAGTGTTGCTAATTCAAGCAACAGCTCACGCATTATCTCTGGCCAAACCTGGCTGCCAGGAAAGATGCGGGAACGTTGTCATACCATACCCATTTGGTGTCGGAGCCGATTGCTCTAGCAATGAGACCTTCGCCGTCGCTTGCAACAGCCCTTTCAGTCCAGCAAAACCTTTCCTCAAGGCAATCAACATGGAAGTACTTGAGATTTCCTTGCAAGGAACCATTCGTGTCAATAATCCTATAAGTACATCAAACTGTCCCAATAGGCCTGATTCTACCCTAAAAATGGACATGTCGGAGACCCCTTTTTCGTTCTCGGATTCCCAAAGCAAATTCACCGCCATGGGTTGCAACAATCTTGCGCTGATAAACGGCAAAGACGTAGAAACCGGAGGGTGCACCTCGTTCTGCAACAGTTCGTGGAGACCAAGCACTTGCTACGGCATCAACTGTTGCCAGACGAGGATTCCTCCTTCCCTCAAGGTGATTGACGTTTCTTTGACAAGCATCTACTCGAGCAATGGCGTAGAAAGTTGCAAGCGCGCATTTATGGTGGAACAAGACTGGTTCGCTAACTTGACAAATCCGTTTGACGTGCATTTTATGGAAAATGTCCCCGTTGTGCTGGATTGGACGGCAAACGCAACATGCAAGAATTTCACCAAAA
This sequence comes from Escallonia herrerae, assembly GCA_033070095.1. Lineage (NCBI taxonomy): Eukaryota > Viridiplantae > Streptophyta > Magnoliopsida > Escalloniales > Escalloniaceae > Escallonia > Escallonia herrerae. The sequence continues at coordinate 86,069 of JAVXUP010001822.1, read as the reverse complement.
GCTACATCAAAGATCAGTATGAGACCATATGTGCATGTGGTTGGGGTCGCGAAGGAAACCCGTATCTGGTCAATGGATGCCAAGGTACGCAAAATCCGTCTTCAAGTTGATATCACACCCCTCTGGCCTCTGCATATAGATGATTCCCAGAAAATTCGCTTCATAAGAATAAAAAACAGTTCCCTATACAACGGAGATACAGAAAACTAATTGTCATGGACTCATGGACAATACATAATATATCCATCAAAACACTTTTTCAATCATCCAACTAGCTAACAGAATCAAGCAATTCTTATATATATGTAGCCATTAGTTGTGAGCTTTGTATGTCGCTCCTGTTGCAGATATCGATGAATGCGCGGACGGATCCGCTAAATGCACATACCCATATGTCTGTGTGAATTTTTCAGGAGGTTACGGCTGCATTCGGCCCAAGAAAAGCGGCAAGAAAGCTCGCGCGGCTATTATAGGTGCAAGCCCTGTTCCTTACCCGCACAAACACACACACACTGCAGATATAAGCACAAAAGATACAGCACCTGGCTTAGTCCAAATTAACTGAATTCGAGAAGAGTAGTTACTCTTGATACTTTTTTCTTGTCATTTTTCATTCCACTGCTCTTGGGCTGATAACTTGCTTGTACAAGCATACCTTTGCGTAAAAACCGAAACGCTTTTCTGAGAATAAATTTTGGCCATTACTCGAATTGTAAAAATTTTCATCTAATTCCGTATATACTAATAATTAATAGTAGCAAAATGTTTCTAATAGCTTTTCTAGCTCCTAACACTTTCCGCGATAATTGTTAACAACATTTTTTTATAGTAACTAAAAAAAAATCACTAAGAACATTTAGCGATCATTAATGGTAGTTGTATAGAGAGTAGGGGGGAGATCCATTCAATTCGGCTAACAGCTAATTTTTTCCGCTCGAATAAGGCAACCCTTTAATTTAGATATGCGTACATGTTTCTGCATTTCAAAGCCTCGAGTGCCGGAGTTGACACACTGACCCTTCCACTCTCACTACTGCAGGTGGTTTCACAGCGCTACTTTTCCTGCTTGCTGGTGGATGGTGGTTGTACAAGAGGATCGAAGCAAAAAAATTGCAAGGAAATGAAAAATTCTATGGCGGCTTATTACTAAAGCAGTTGTCTTCCGAGGAGGTGGAAATTGCCACCAACGTATCAAACGAGAACGAAACATATCTCGAGTTGTAAATGTAGGCACTACTTACGCACGTGCATATGCTCGCGTAATCAGACTGTCCGTGCTCCCTCCGCTTGATTGGATATTTTTTCTTTAATTTTGTACAAAATCTTTTTGCACATGTAAACATTAGATTAAGCTCATACATGCAAATCAAGTCAGTCTAAAGAAAATGTTTCTACACAAAATCTATCTTAAAATTTTGTAAAAAGTAAAAGGAAGAAGATTTGACAAAACGGAAAGGAAATTAAGCAAGAGGGAGTAATTATTTACTCGTAGCGAAGCATTCATCATTCCAATCCAAATTAAAAATAAAATAAAAATGAAAGAGCCTCTTTGTGAGAAGATTTCCCATCTCCATGGAGATATACCCTTAATCACTTACGAAAAGAAGACAGTTGAATGACGTCTTGTACGGGCACGTAATCAAACAACTCGCTGGCTACAAATGACGTTGGAGGCTAGCAAGTCAAGTTAAGCGAATGCAATCTTTGCGATTTCATGTAACTTTGGTCAATCAATTTAGGAATATTATCGACAAATGAATAAATAATAATTGTGGAAAGATTAATACACTGTCTTAATATGAGCAATGCGAAATAAGTTTGGGCCCAATTTCTCAGGCTCAATTGAGGCTCGATTAATTGCATTGACCTATCACTCTTGACCAGCTATTGCATTGGTCTAGTTAGCCTCGAAAGAGCGCCGATTTCACTAAACAAATCGAGACTTAGTAGCATGCCACACTAAAGTGTGAAATTCGATAAGCTTCTTGTTTATATTCGAAATTCCATAACGAGGCCACGTATTTGTAATATATCACTATCTAACTCTTCATATTTGAAGTTTAGAGTTGCTTAGCGTAATTTTATTATGTTATTAACTATCATAGATTATTCCCTATCACATTTACGGGGGATGATGATGTAGTTCTCGCCATCAAAACACATGCACGCAGCTTCAGTGGATTGCACAAATTAAATGTCTCCATGGTCAAGTGAACATGTGTCACCGATTACTACTACGTAACTGTAATATGTCTAGCAAATTGAAAGAAAAAGAAAGTGTACAAGACGGCACTGTCAATTGTTTAGCGTTGTGAAACACTACGAAGATCATTCACGTGGTATTACTGCTACTGAAATGTAATTACTTTGAAGCAAGAGGAACACACCGAAATGATGAGAATTGAATGACACCAATCGGAGAAACAAATCATCAGATGCAACAGTGAGCAACAATTATTATTTGTATTAAAATCGGTGGGGAATGAAAAAGGCCGCATTGACCAGGAAAAAAAAATAAGAAATAAGCAGTCAGAGAAGACTTGATTGCCAGATGTCAATAATTGAAATAAGACACGCATATAACAACAACTATATAAAAAAAAAAACAAAAAGATAACAAGAAAAAGCATCTGATCAAGTTTCCAATTATATGCTTTGGTCAATGTTCAAGACGATTCTCTTATATATGATTAGTCAAAATTATTACTATTATATATTGTTTGTGTGCAATAATCTAATAAACAAACTTCTTTGTTGACTTAGTAGTCTCAGCTGGCCGGCATTTCTGACGCACAAATTGTATGTCAATCACCTGGCCGGTTTCCCTAATAACTGAAGTTAAACCTTTATAATTGTACCACGCTCTGTAAACGTGTTATAAAAACGTATTTAACGATGTCTTTTTACAAAAAAAAAAATGTTATACAAGCGATAATTCTATTCTATTTAGGAGACCAAATTTCTCTGTTGTACACTATTTTTACCGTAACAATTTTAATGGCAAAAAAATCCTTACAACAAATATTTTTTTAAATCTTGTGAAAAATTATAATAAATTGTCGCTGAAATACATATAACAGTACTTTCTCATTAGATATATAGGTGCCGTCTTCTGGAAAATTCTGATCCAATTTTAGGTCGCTGGGTACCTCTTTATCTGAACTCTTGTTCTGTGGTGTATGAATATGATTGGCCTGCTCCTTGTTAGACTTCTGCCTCCTGAAAGATTAGACATTCTACTTTTCAATTGTTGCCTTCGGCTTTGAACTTCTTATGAAGAAGCATTCTTACACACACACACGGATACACGCAGAGATGGATACTCGATGGGTGCTTCGAATCATGTTAGTCTTGTGGCTGATCAGATCAACAACTCAAGCAGCATCTCTAGCAAAGCCGGGTTGCCAAGAAAAATGCGGTGACCTTACCGTACCGTTCCCATTTGGCATCGGAGCAAATTGCTCTGGCGACGAGGGATACGCGATTAGCTGTGACACCACTTTCAGTCCAGCAAAAGCTTTCATCAATAGCATCAACTTGGAGGTACTTGAGATCTCTCTAGCAAATGGTTCCCTCCGTGTCAACAATCCGGTGCTCACGTCTAATTGTCCTGATAGGCCTAATAGTATCCTAGACGTGGACTTGTCAGCGAGCCCTTATTCGTTCTCAGACACTGATAATCGTTTTACGGCCATGGGATGTGACAACCTCGCGCTGATCAACCGGCAAGCGACGACTATTGGAGGGTGCATGTCTTTTTGCAACATTACTTCGAGGGACAACACTTGCTACGGCATCAACTGCTGTCAGACCAGAATCCCTCCGTTCCTCAAGTTCATTAATGCGTCTCTGGGAAGCATTGATAGGAGTAATGATCAGATAGGGTGCAAGTATGCCTTTATGGTCGACCAAGATTGGTTCACAAACTTGACGGATCCATATGTTGTTCAGCGCATGGACAATGTTCCTGTTGTGCTGAACTGGAGGCCATATGGGACGTGCAGGTCCTTTGGAGCGTTCAACTCTGCTACTAATAGCTCGGAATCTTTGTGCGGGACTCAAGCTTTTTGCACAAATCAAAGCTTGTGTTCTTGCAATCCGGGCTATGATGGAAACCCCTACCTGCCAGATGGGTGTCAAGGTAAAGATTGTTGTTTTCATTGCTTCATCAACTTCTGTTAAGCCTTTTCCTTTCCATCCTAGGCACCAAAAGATATAAAACAGAGATTTATGTAATGTAACTGCGTAAGTTAAACAGAACCTAACCTATGTCGGCGTGCGATAAACTGCTACTGCCATTCCTTTCCTTCCTATGCATCAAAAATAAAACAATAAGACATGTCGTGTAACTGCTTAAGTTAAACAAAATTCAATCTTTGTCGAGATGAAAAGTTAAGTTTTTGTTCTTTCCTATCTGTGATTGATGTTTGTTTGGCAGATAGATGCCATGAATTTCTGCCTAAAATGGTGCGATAATTCATGTTACTTGGGAACGACTGAAATTTGGTTGTGTATTGCTCGTAACCTGACCTACTCCTAGTAGGCGTTTACAGCACGTTTCAGGTTTACTTCAACGCGTGTAATACGCACCAACACTGCATCTCTTGCTGATTTTGTTTGATTTTCTTGTGCGGCAGATGTGGACGAATGTGCAAGCAGCCTATATGCCAATGCATGTCCGGGAACAGGCTGCGTGAACACGAACGGAAGTTACTTCTGCGCTTGTCCCAATGGTTACACATATAGGGCCGACCCAACATTTCCCGGCTCGGTTCGCTCATACACATGCTATAAACAGGCCAGTGGCAATACAAGAAAAATGGCTATTATAGGTATGACACTCTTTCCAAAGGGGGTTGGATTTTGGCACAACCAAGAATCTTGGACTACTTTGCCTAGTCCTATATCATACCCTTTTATCAGATTTGAAAAGAAAATAAAGCGTCGCAATCAAGTACGAACCAAGTGACAACTGCTTACGCGGACACTGACCAAGTGACAGTATATGCAGGTACGAGCGCTGGTCTTGGACTTCTTCTGCTACTTGTCGGAATATGGTGGTTATACAAAATAATGAAGAAAAGGAAGAAAGCCAAGCTCAAGGAAAAGTTCTTCAAGCGAAATGGAGGTTTGCTATTACGACAACAAATGTCTTCAGGCGATGCCAATGCTGAGAACACAAAGCTCTTCACTTCAAAGGAGCTGGGAAAGGCCACTGACCATTATAATGAGAATCGAATACTTGGTCAAGGAGGTCAAGGTACAGTTTACAAAGGAATGTTGACAGATGGAAGAATTGTCGCAGTTAAAAAGTCCAAAATAGAGGATGAAGGACAACTCAAACACTTCATTAACGAGGTTGTCATTTTATCACAAATTAACCACAGAAATGTGGTCAAGCTACATGGGTGCTGTTTGGAAACTGAAGTCCCTCTGCTCGTTTACGAGTTCATCCCGAATGGAACCCTTTACCAGTATATTCATGACAAAAGTGAAGAGTTCCCCCTTTCTTGGTTTATGCGCTTGCGTATTGCCACTGAAGTTGCAGCTGCTCTATCCTACTTACACTCAGCAGCTTCCATACCAATCTATCATCGAGACATCAAGTCCACAAACATCCTCTTGGACGAAAAATACAGAGCAAAAGTGGCCGACTTTGGGACGTCAAGATCAGTTTCGGTCGACCAAACTCACTTGACTACTCGAGTACAAGGGACATTCGGATATTTGGACCCTGAGTACTTCCAATCTAGCCAGTACACAGAGAAAAGCGATGTTTACAGCTTCGGAGTAGTTCTTATCGAACTCTTAACTGGACAAAAACCAATCTTATCAACTGGATCCGAGGAAGGGCGAAGTTTAGCTACACATTTTATCATGGCAATGGAGGAAAAACGTTTGTTTGATATTCTTGATCCTCGCGTAGAAAAACAGGGCAGGAAAGAAGAAATTATGGGGGTCGCTAGCCTCGCGAGAAGATGCATGAACTTGAATGGAAGAAACAGGCCTACAATGAAAGAAGTCGCAATGGAACTAGAAGGAATTAGAATGTCTAATGCAGCACCTACCCCTCAACAAACTTATGAAGAGGTGGCGTATTCCATGAATGAGCCATTTGGGCCTTGGGATACTGCAACTCTAACAGCGTCACCAGCAGAATCTAATATCTCGCCTTCGTCAGATGCCAAACCTTTGTTAGTTGACTGATTTCGATAGACAACATTGACTTGTTGTTCGTTCTTGTTTAAAGCATCAATCATCCAATACACATAGAGTTAAGATATGAAGGATCGGATCTTATACAATAATTTCAGTGAAGTTTGTGCAGTAGGACATCCTAAATTGCTATATGTTTATCATCGTTGGAAGTTTGCTAGTTGGTCATGAATGCGGTCGCCTTAAGGTGTCCGTAAGTACAGATTGGTATGGATCTAGACCCTTAAGATTATCAACACAATCACACACGCACACGCATATGACGATTGTAGTAACACGTTACAGTACATATTGCACCATTAGTCCCAAAAGCTCAAAAGCTATATAGTAAATCTTCAAATTGGATTAACATGAGCTGCATTATGCGGTAAAAAGAGAAGCATCTTCTCGACGATTAAGCAAGCATTCGTCGTTCCTGCCATAGCCGCAAGCAGAAAAAAAGAAAATGGTTCCTTGGTCCACTTCCGAGATTTCAATTTCATGAATGGCCTAGTTGATCAAAAGACCACGACAAGAGACGTCTCTTGGACATTTGGACTCTGAAGCCTAGTTTCATCGGCTTGGTGCCTTAACGGTTAACCATTGGAACAAAGGCAGAGACGAGATGGTTAGCTTTGGTTCTCATTACACTGGGGATGGGAAGAGTACGTGGTTAGTTCCAAAAGTTATTGCTACTAAAAGGTCCTCTAATGTTTAAAGGGGTGCCTCAGAAGTTTCCAAAAAACTTCAGTCTATTGCTCTTCGTTTTTCTTCGATAGGCCTAAATGAATCGAGCTGCATATGAACAGCCGTCATTCGTTTGCCAAAAAATAATTCTTGTTCGTCTCTATAATGAATAGAGATAAGCACCAAATTGTTCAAGTCGATCCAAACCTTTCGAAGCAATCGAATCCAAATCATCTAAAAATCTTAAGGGTTCGGCTTCACATTTCTCAAACCGACCTCGTTTCAGTTCGGTTATTCACTTTTCTTAAACTGATTACATACTGAACCGAACTTAATGAGCTATAATATACTAGTTTCTTTTTAGTAATGTTCATTGATAATTTCCCCGTACAAATACTAAGCAAATTCAAATAAATAAAATCTTAAAAATTGAAATAAAAGAAAATAATGAGACTACTTATAACATAAAAGTTTAATGATCAATATATGTTGTAGATTTATTCATTCTCTCTCGTGCATTAATGATAAAAGTGTAATTGAAATTTATTATAATATATATCTTGAATATTATTTATAGCTTATGTTATGGCAAGTACCTAGATATCGAGTGAAAGAGGATTATATGCAATTTAGAGAAAATATAACTTCAACTTTAAATAATATTTAAGTTCAATATTAGGTTGTGAAGTGACAACTTTTTTAAATAGGTACAAAGAGATCTAAACCGACCAAACCAAATCATTCAAATCGACTGAACGGAATCGTTCAAATCGATACTGTTTTGTTGGGTTCGATTCGAAATTTTAAAGACCAAGAGGTAATAATTCGGTTTGACCTCTAAACCGAACCGTGCTCACCCTAGAGAATAAATGAACATAACATTAACACCTATTTCAAGCTCGTTTATCAAACAAGCAATCATTAACATATAAAACTGTTAGTGAATAAGTTTGTGAATAGCTCGTTAAGCATAGAATGTTTTATAAGTTTTTTTTTATGTTAAATTAGCCCTGAAACCCATGCCAAACTTATTTATAGTCTTCTACTTAAGAAGCTTTAAGTTACAAAATAAAACCTGAAGATAGTCATGTTAATTGTAAATAGGTGAACTTCTTTTTAACAAAATAAATTAGCCCATGTGGTGAAATAGCAAGAAGTAATGTATTTGTGCATATAACTTTCTGATTTCGTAAGCCGTAACCATATAGAGAAACAAATATTAAGTTCATCTAATGACAAAAAAGGAAAGAATGTATACTCTACTTATAAAATTTTGTGGAGATTATATTAGATCAAATTTTTTTTGAATGAGACATGTTTATTGTGCTTGTGTAATTAACTTTTGAAAACAATTTGTGCATTTTAGTGTCATGCCATAACGTTACTACATAGAAGTTTAGGGCCTGTACGCTTACAAGATTTTTTTCTGTATTCTATATTCTGTTTTTGGTTTCCAGAATTTAGTATTCAGTTCTAAAATCATATTGTGTACTTTTACTTTTTTCTGTATCTACTTTTTCAATTTTTTCTGTACGTTTATCATTTTCATTTTCGTTTTCACCAACTTTTTTCTGAACTAATTCATTAATGGACCCCACTATTTCCATTTCTAGGAAGACCTAGTGAAATGGGTGGTCTAGTTTGGTGAGTGTTTGTTGAAACAGGGTGGTAGATATGAGGAAGAAGATGTGGTATTCTGACAAGGAGAATACAGTTCAAGGAAAAAGGTGAAAACACCATTTTGGTGTTTTCAGCTTTTTTGATATTATTTGAAAATTTTATCCAAAACGGAACCGAAAAAACGTAAACATACATGAAAAAAAGCATCTTTTTCATCATCATTACAAAAATGAAAACTGAAAAACGTAAACGTACAGCCCCTTAATTTTGGTAGAGAAAAATTCTGGTGTATATTTATTTTAATAGCATGTGGTTTATAAAAGTTAACAAGCACAGCTATAAGAGACCGTTTAGGATTGATTCTCAAAAGTAAATTTTGATTAAATCAGAATCAGTTTCAAAAGTGTTAAGCTGTGATGGGTTCGACTGAGGCAGTGGTTGAGATATGATGGATGACAGTGGTTGATACAACGGTGTTGGTGGGGTTATTAGGTAGGTATAGTGGTGGAAGGGCACAGTTGCAGTGGTAGAGGTTTTATTCAATGGGTATTGTGGTGTTAGAGGTGATGCTTGTTGGGTGGGTATGGTGGTGGTGGCGATCACTAGGGGTAGCTGTGGTGGTGGTGTTGATCTTGAAATAAGGCTGACAGTTGCTCAGTTCCTCAACTACGAACAAAAGGCTTCTCAGCCATCCATTCTGCTACCTAGATGGCTGAGATGCGCAAGGAAAATAAGAAAAATTTCAGCGCTAGATCTGATCAGCCCCTTTAAGTATATGTTTGTAGATAGACTTAGCTAATGGATCGACCTGCCGGATTCGGATAATACCTAGACGGGTACAGGTAAGATGGGTATCAGGCATAGATTACTCGATTTTGTTCAGGTAGCTCTTTGTTATACCCGTACCCTACCCGGACAGTCCGGCTACACCGGTCGGTATGTGTCTCAAGCTTTGGACATAGCGTGAGGTATGGATCAGTAACGTGAGGTGTGGATCTGAGAAATGATGACCTATCGGTGGGCGACAGTGGATCTATCAACAGTGACGAATTGGTGAGTAATTTTCTGGGCTAAAAGGATGGAGATCTCGTCACTTCTTGACCGTATTGACTTGGGTCCGTGGACCGAGGAGATAATGGACTGGGAATGATAGAAAAGGATGGAGGCAGGGAAGAGCTGTGACTATGCGTGATGATGGCTAGGTATCGTAGTCTTTATGGCAGCGAGCATTTATAGTTGTTACAGCGGCCCAGGATCTGCGGTTCTGACAGAGACGAGTATCGTGTGATTGTGTGAGTGTCTAATTTAAGACAGGGGGGGTCGCGGGCGGCAAGGAAGAGAGAGGCAGAGAAAGTGTCAACTCTTGATACTAAAATGGCTAACCCTAAAGAAAAATGCCAGAAAATATACTTTCTATTACTTTCGGGTATATTCAGGTAACCTGTAATTGACCCAAAAACGAAACGAGAGCTATGGGTCGGTTCGGCTACAAGTCAAATTTTGAACGGTTTTTTATTTTACATGCCCATACATGTTTGCAGCAGATCAGGTAAACACGTGAGTATGGGCATTTTTTTTGTCATGTCTACATGTAGAGGGGCTCAAACATATATAGCATTAGATAAATTACTCTTTCTAAAGTTAATCTTAGGTCGTTCACGTAACAAGTGAACGACTTTAGATCAATCTTTCTTTTCTTTTCTTTTCTTTTTTTTTTGCAAAAGCATTTCACGCAACTGCCCATAAAATGGGCAGTCCCTCCTTCGCCAAAATGCCCCCATTTCTTCCAATCACCTTCGAAAATCATGTCTGTCATCTTCTTCTTCCAATCACCTTCTCCCAGAAGCTCTACACCATTATCGCAACGAACCTCTCCTCCCCCCCCCCCCCCCCTTCCCACCCCTTGATTCTTCTCCTACGAGCTCAAACCCACCACCGCCCACTCCACCACTCGTCACCGCATAGAAATCATGTATGCCCCACTCTACCCCCACCTTAAACACACACCATGGCTACCGAACCCCACCCTCCGGTCACTACACCACCCCTAAACACGCGCATGCAAGGGTGCTGTACCCAGCAACGTGAGAGAGAGAGAGAGAGAGAGAGAGGGGGGGGATGCAAACCATGGTTACTCTCTCTTCCCTCTCTCTCTCGTTCACCTCTCACATTGTTGGGAACAGCATTCCTGCTGTAACCCATGATTACAGCAAGGAATCTCAATCCCTAGTATTGACAAAGAAACCCATTTTCATTCTACCTTCCAATACCTCACCCGAAACACCCCGTCGTCAACATACCTCTACTTAGCTGCCCCCACCAACTCCTCCCCCCCCCCCCCCCCCAATCTTAACATCACTGTCGCCCTTCATCAAACCTCACATCTCTTCCCCCACCCACTTTTTCTGATACTTCTCCCACCCATCAACACCCCCCACCCCCACTCAAAGCAAAGCCATCATCACCGATGTCATCAAACCTCCATTTAGTCGCCCCCACCACCTCCGCAATTTGCCACCCACATTTAGTCGCCCCCACCACCTCCGCAATTTGCCACACCACAAAATTCGTATGGGCAGCGGGAGGAAGTTGTGAGGACTATGGGCAAGAGTTGGTGCAATGGTCACAACGGCGGTCGCTGATCACCACCGATGGGTTCTATGGGGAGAGTGTTGTTTCACAAAGAAATGGCAGTGGGAGTGAGTTGGATCAGGAGTGTTGGTCCACAACAAAGAGGGAGGGATAGGGGCTTCTCTGGTTATGAGAGAGAGTGGGTACCTGCCAACCTAGAGAATAGGTTCTTCATTTTTCACCAACTGCCAGAAACAGGGGCGATGGCTAATTTTTGTCCAAAAAGGGGTATTTTGGTAACTTCAAACCAACAACCCCAAAACATAGGCGGTTGAGCAAATGTTTTTCAACAAAAACTCCGATCTGGACTATCCGCATTGTGAACAGGTTAGCTTTCTTTGATGAGTTGTCTTTCCTTAAAACAAAGAACCCAGCACACCATATGTGTAAACATTACCTCAGGATGGAGAAAAATACACTCCCAATATTACGCTTGGGCAGCGGCAAAAAGAACCAAAACTGGACATACACATCCGAGGGGCCAGGGGTGACGATGGGGTATAGATTCGAGCTTGGCTTTCTTCAAATGCTGGAACTAAACTTTCACAACAAAGGCTTGCTCTTAATCTAGCTGGGTACACAAAATCAAGAGCTCTTCAAGTCTGATAATGCATCTCTTGTTGCAGCTGAGATAACAGCATCTGAAGCATTTGGCAGATAATAATATTTCCCTGGCAAAAGATTTTTCTCATGACTGTCAGAAAAGAGAAACCTCAACACTAGTTGTAAATGGAGCTTCAAGTAAAGAAACCTTGTGCAATTCTGGCAATCTCTTTGGCAAAGCCAGTTGAAACAAACTTGTTTTCTGTGTCGATGACGAGGAGAGACATTCCCGTTTTGTAGATCTTACCAGCCACTTCAAGAATCTCGTCCTTTACAAAAAGATGCAACAAAGATCACCGTAAATATAATAATCTCTCTAAAATCCCAAAAACAGCATGATATATGTCAAAAGACCACTTTTTTCTTTTTAGTAAATACTATAACTGAATTTGAATCAGATTTGGACAATCTATATAAGTTGCACTTCTCCTCCGTGATCGAAGTATTGCTTGAAGTCTTTAATTTAGCTGATTCAATATGTTCAGATACCGTTTTTGATATATATCATGCTGTTATGACAGAAGTAAGGCCCATCTATTATCAAATCTTCACTGGTGGTAGTAGTTTTAATACCAAACCTTACCTTCAACTCCTGAGCAGAAGGTCTAGGAGCATCAGAAGCAGCAGCAGCTTCAGGATCATTGGATCTTTTCAAAGATATGTTGGCTCTACCATCAGTAATTGCCACAATCATTATGCGTCCCACATCACCACTCTTCTCTGCATTTAACCCAACCCTAACCGCCTAAGCAGATTCAAGTAAATTTCTCTCAGAAGATAGAAACCAGCTTATAACCACATCAAAAAAAATTCATATAAGGTGTATAGCCAACCCACAAACATTTCTGCTGATCATGGTTAGCCCCATTGGCGCGTAATTTACTGAACAAAAATGTCATTCATAAAATCAGAGCCACCATGATTCTATGGAAAATGTCCATAAATGATTTTAAGCAATGAGTTCGCATATAATTTGTAGGGATGTCGATTATCAGATGCTGGTCTCTAGATGTCAGGACTTTCTGGTCACCAAAATTCTTACCGTTGTAAGACCGTGAGCTAGGGGAGAACCTCCACCGCATGGAAGTCTCTCAAGACGTTTTCTTGCCATTGAAATTGATCGTGATGGAGGTAAGAGAACTTCAGCAGCATCTCCGCGGAAAGGAATGATAGCAACCTACTCAATGTCAAAGCAGATCAGAGATGTCATAAACATATATACTGAAGGAGATTTAACACTAGAGATAATGAAGAGGGCCAAGGAAGAGGCCAAAGCTGCTAAACATAATTATAAAGCTTAAAATACATGTGATCTCGAGTAAATTCTCCAGCCACCATAGAGAGAGAGAGAGAGACATCTCCTGAAAAATTCTGCGACACAATTTATTTTCTTTTGACAACTCTTGCCACAAGTAGCCAACATAAATTGCATGTAGAACAATGGCAATCATATTAAGAGGTTGAACTTCTCAAAGATCACAGGTGCTGAACTGGTAGGACGGGGTGACGGGGAAAGGGGGGGTCTCAAGTTTTTTGTATCATGGTCAGGCTTCAGTAGTTTTATTTAATGAAGCAGAGCCATCAAGAAGAGGACCAGACTGTAATGATTCATGCACTATCAACCACAGAGCTCTAATCTGATAAGCTGCCACCCCCCCAGCCTCTCATTATCCTCCCAATCAAACCATTGAAGTTACAGGTCCATACTAGTGTGATCTCTTCTTGTTTCACCCTAAATTTTTCATAGTTGATCAAACTTACATTGTTTTGCGATCCTACAGAGTTCTCAAAGTTTCTTTATCTTCCTAAAGTCTTGCATGTTGTTTGGTTGATTATTTTTTCTCTCTCACACATTCGATTCACCTATATGAGTTCGTGCATAGCAGTTTTTTTAATTTTTTTTTTTTTTTTTGCGGAAAAAACCAAAGCGTTAGAATCTGGGATTACCTCACGAGACGGCACAAAAGAATTGTCTCACACCATGCAAATACTGTAATTTTGCATGGGAATATGGAATTATGCACTCAAGTTTAATACCATTCAATTTGTTAATTTAACCATGAAAATTTTACAGCTCATCTAGAAAGTTTCATATATTTTATGTAAGAACACCAAGAACGCCACCTCAATTTTGTGCAATTTGCCTCATTAATACTGTCATGTAACATATAACGGTCAACTCTGCACCAACTAGAATAGCTTCTTCTTTTTTTTTGGGCTGCGAGGAATGCTAGGCAGATCTTAATCAACTGTCTTGTGTGAAAGGGATTGGGAGTCAATGGACCACCTGCTTATTCACTGTCAAGCATGAAATACATTGTGAGCCCATTTTCTAACAGCTTAAGCAATTAGAGCAGGTGCTTACTTATCATGGTATGAGAGCTCTAAAATGGCAACCCCCCAAGCTTGCATATGGTCCCCGTGTGCAATCGGTGGTGGTGTACATTGCTTCCTTTCTAATTAATGTCTCTCCTCGTGCAATCAATTGCACGTGAGGCAAAATGTTAAGAATCATATACCATTTCTCACAGCTTAAATGGTAACTTAGCATTCACTGTGAAATAGCACGGAGCTTGAGGAACCTATTTCTCCCTACGTTTGGTCTGCACGAGGTTTAGCCTAGATTGTTGGGAAGCTGTTGACAGGTTGGTGGGGGTAAGAGTGCCAAGATTGGCACCTCAATATTCTTATATTGAAAGCTCGTAATCGCTAAAAAAGTTGCTTGCTTATTGCAACCGTCCAAGATAGAAAGGATTATATGTATTGCAAGACCACATCTCAAGAAGCCTTAAAATTTCGGAACATAACTATGACTTGAAATGCACCTGATCTCTGCTCGTGTAACTCTCTGCTAGTAATTTAAGTGCTGCTCCTTTAGCATTCTGCATGCGATTTAATGCCATGCTTCCACTAGCATCAACCACGAATATTACCTGCCACGTATGGGACATATAAGAGCCAGAAAAAAAAATCAGCACAATATAGCTGACAAGCTGCCTTATTGAGGACAGAGCGACAACTCCTTGAAAAAATCAGGTAATGAAAAAGGTATTTACTACAACTAGATAGGCCAATCTTGAGCACTTAATGAAAGTGCTATATCTTCATTGACGCGTATAGGATACAGTTTTTGAAGTTTTATAAGGCTGATGATATTGACACAGCCAAGATTGATGTTGCCACAGCACATTAATTATTTTCATGTATAACTGACCATTTTGCTCCTAATCTGTCTTTTTCATTCTCCTCTTGAGGCATTTGCTATTCTTCCCCCACCGACGACAACAGCCCTGACCATCTGTTTTCTCTTTTCTGAAATCTCAAACTCTCAATCCTTTCCTCATCTTTTCCAAAATTTTGACCTCTCCAGTGTTTTTCAATTGATCCAAGAACACTTATCATGTTGTAGAGCCAAAAATGGATCCTACTTCCCGATTCTTATTGTTTATGTCAATGATCTAAAGATTCTAACTGAATCAAATTGAAAGAAACATTGCAAACCTGAATTGAGATTCCTTCAAACCATTATGAACTCTGAGAGAGATAGATCCAACAAGAACTTAGATTTATCAGACTTGGGTTTGCAGTTTAGGACCTAATTACTCACGTACTGGGGCAAAGCTTCTTTTCAAACGAAGTGCTAAAAGAATCAAGAAACTCCACAACTCATGCCTCTGATTTTGACTTTCATTGCAATCTACTGGTCGACAGAAACAGTATACGGAGTAATTACAATGGCAAAAACTCCACCAGACACTAGTCACATGCTATTTTAGCGAGAAATACATGCATAGTGAGGAAGAGAGGTGGTGGGAGATGGACAGAGAAGGCGAGTTGAGTGCAGAGAAAAATGGGTCCCTCAGGCTCAGGAGTAAGGAGAGGAAAGCTGGGTCAGGGGGACAAAATTAAGAGGGCATGATGGGGAAAATAACAAATGTGTTGTGGCAACATACTTTCGATGTGGACATAACACTAGCCTTTTATAATTGTCTATGTACATGTGGTAATATGTACATGTGGTAATTAGTAAGACATGCTGCATCTGAGTTAAAAGTTGGTTGTCATATCTTCTAAAGATGCACTAGAAAATTTAAAACTGTCGAGCTATCAAAAAATTTATAGCATGATGTTCACCAGTAAAGAGAAGGCAGATCAACAGCATACCAATGCTCCTGCTTTTCGTGCCATTCTTTTCGCTCTCATGTCAGTTTTCTCTACATAAACTTTCCTGTTCTTTAGAGTATCCTTCTCCCTCCGCAGCTTCTGATATGGTGCAGCGGCTCTAAGAGTAGCATCAACTGCTAATCTCTTTACAGGACCCTGCATAAGATAATGGAAGAAGATAGATGCAGATGTTAATTTCCAGACAAATAGCAAAACTCCATATTTCTATATGTTTCATCTGGCGGCCAGTAACAAAAGCATTAGCAACCAACTTATAGTCCTCATTTTGTAGATCTCCACCAAGACATGAATGTGTAAAGGAAACAGATTCCATGTAGTAGACTTTTCACCTATCATTCACTATCTAAATATTTGGAGAACAGGAATGAAGGGAGAGGAGAGGGGGAATTGACCTTTGGAAGCATTGGCTTTATATATCGGCCTCTATCCTCAGAAAATATAACATTCTTTGCTCTCCCTGCTTTTCCTCGGCGTCTTTGTGCTTGTTGTGCAAAGAAGAGAAGTTTCTCATCCACCAGACCCCCTTCTGCATCAAAGATAAACTCTTCAGGAATTTGTTCCTCTTGCTGTTCATTCTCTTCATCTTTGTCCTCCTGGGTACAATTTGGATTTTCCGTCGTAAGCAAGCACAAAAGAGAACCGATATTTTCCGTGATATCATGAAGGTTTTATGATGGTTACCAACCTCTTGATCTTCTTCTTCATTCTGCTCCTCAGCTGAATCTTCATTTTGTGGAGGTGGTGGCGGAGGTGGAGGCGGCTGGTTTTGCTGCTCAGGGGGATTCTCATTGAAGATTGAACGAGGAAGAATGACCAGCTCTACCTGCATTTGATATAGTATCAGAAGGGAACTTTATAAGTCAAAGAATTACTAACAACCTAGGAAGCACGGATTCCGCTGCAGGAGCGGATAAGACACAGGTGCAGATATTCTTACAGAATAGGACACGGGTGCGGTGGGGATACGGAAAATATATGTTAACATTTATTATTTGTGTGTAACAAGACTAATTATTTCATAGGCAAACAATAAGAGAGTTTGTAAATTTGGTGGGCTGTTTTAGAAATATAGAAAGTGTATGCCCCAATATGGTGAAGGCCCCAATATGGTGAAGTTTATACAACATCTGGTGTTACCATTATTTCTGAGTTACTGGGACTAGTTTGATAATAAAGTTAATAAACTCGGGCCCCACAAAATAGTAGAAAGTTGAAAACAACTCAGCAACATAAAACAGAATGTGGTTATCATCGCTCAAAAGACCCATCCACAATGGAATACAGCGCACTCGCCTACCAAAGCCGGGGACCGCCGCCGATGTATCTTTCGAGTCGTCTCTCACCGCTGCTGCCTCCAGTCTCCAGTGGCTGTTGTTCCTTCTCCTTCTGCTTCTTTCTCCTTCTCCTTCTCCTTCTCCTTCTGCTTCTCCTTCTGCTCCTTTTCCTTCTGCCGATGTATCTTTTTGGTCGCCCCTAGCAGCTGCTGCCTCCAGTCTCCGGAGGTGGTTGCTCCTCCTCCTCCTCCTCCCCCTCCTCCTTCTCCATCTTCTGCCAGATATCCTAAATCGTGATACGCTCAAATATTCGGTGCATCCCAACCGTATCCCTGTCTTTTCCAAGCCGCACTCATGACTCAGAAATTTAGTTAGGCAAAGTCAAGTACTATGGACGCACCTCGGCCACACCCAGCCACACCTGAGCAGCACCCATACCCAATTTGCACTCGGTGCTAGCACGTCAGCCAAAATGGAGCACCCGTGCTTCATAGTGGATAACAAAATGTACATAAATATCTTTGACTCAATGTAAATGGGAAATCAGAGTACAAGCACAGAGACGTCCACGTGCATTATTAAGACCAGTGCTACCTAATTTGATGGAGCGTACGGCGTACTGGTACTTGTGACCCCAAATGTGTGAAGTTGGCATACGAGTACTCTAAAATGAGTGAATTCAGAAGCAAAAGAGAAGAAGAGTTGCAGGTTGTTAATTTCGTTCTATTAGATGGAGAAAACAAAAGTTTCAGGAAAGAAGAAGTTAATTAGGGAAAGGATGAGCCAATCAAGAATATGTACTCAGTTAAGGGCACTAACAAAACTTCGTAAAACTTACCTTTTTGAGAAACTTATCATTTTTCCAACAAACGGTGTCTGATTGAAAAGGGGGAAGAAGAGGGGGTGGAGAGAGATTACACTGTTAATGGCATTAATCTTAGGAAATTAAACGGTTAAGTGCATTAATTTAGGAAATTAAACAGTTAGGTGCATTAATTTAGTGTTGAAGCATACTTCCCAAAGAAATAACATAAAGACCAAAGAGATTTTCTCCATTAAAACAAAATCACTCTCTATGGTAATGTTGATGGTGTTTTACTTGAAATTAGTGTTCATTAATTTAAATACGGTATATGATTATTAGATCGTACCAAAGCATACCATATACGCAAACTCTAGCATATTGCATATCCAAAAGTGAGCCGACTAAGCCCACCCCCCAACATTCTGCGTACTTACAAATCAACGCACCATGCACTTTTACCAGTAAGAGACACTAAAGCAAACCACACACTAGGTAACACTGATTAAGGCACCTCATATGAATGCTCTTAAGTGACCATAGTCTAGCTTCTTGTTTCCAGGAAATTCAAGTTCTGAGTGCACAAAAGCAAACACTTTCACTTGATATCATTAATCGTGTTAGGAAAGACTAGAAAATGAAGTACTCTTGCTATTATGATTTTGGCTCCAAGAATCGCACATAAGATGCATATCTAGAAACTAGTATTTGCGCAAAAACTTTTGAAAAGGAACAATGCTTTTGTATGCATGACATCACAGAGGCTTGACATCAAGGAGGCCTCCAAGTGATCAAAACCATTTAAATGCTACATTACTTTCTGAGGCTATAGTTAGCAGAAAACAACACGATGAATTTTAGAAGCTGAATGACTTTTTGCCACTGTGAAGATCAAGGACTTTCATTGTGCCTCCTTACCTTTTTAATTAAAGGCTCAGGCGCAACTAAGGTGCAAATGGTCCCTTGAGCTTAGGCACAAGCGCCCCTAAGGCGCAAAGGATCCCTTAACCCTAGGGAAAGGCACAGGCACATGCCTTTTCAAAGCCAGGCGCAAAATTAAAAAAGATAAATTAGTGCATTAAACCAATAAAATCACATAAAATATTTTGAACATGGCAATTTAACAAACTTCCAACACTGGAAAAAGTTTCAAATCCAATGCAACAATGTTTTCTTTAAAGGGTATCATCGGCTCCAAATCCAGTAGATATTCCTACTCAATATCATCTTCTTTGTCCACAAGGTATATTGAAGGAGTAGATCTATTAAAAAGGAAGCAGAAGCCGGCAACAGAGCACTGGCACAGTGAACAACAGCAAGAAATCGATTGATTAGGGATTTGGGGTTCTAGGTATCTGTTGGTTTAGATATTGAGTTGTAATATTATCAAAGAAAGAACTAAAAACAATCAACAGTTGAGATGATGCCATGATGGCAAAAATCAAAGACTTGATTTTTTGGGCTTTTATTGCGCAAGGCGTGCGCCTTTTTAAAGGTGCTGTGCCTAGCCCTAGGTGAGGTGCCCTCCCTGCGCTGAGCTGGGCCTTGCGCCTAGGTTAACAATGCTCCTTAGCAAAAGGTAAACCCATAACCGCTTGTAGTGTTCTGAAGCATATCAATAGTGCCTATCCTTTAAAGCCTTTAAGCAAATCCATCGTGATGCCACAAAGAAGTCCAAAAAGCAAAAGCAAACATCATCTAGTCATCATTTTACATTACAGCTTAATGACCTACAAGTATGATGTATTAGTGGCTAATTAAAAACTTTAACAATCCCCATCCCCCCGCCCCCGGTCCAAAGAAAAAAGAAAGACGCCCATTACAAATACGAAAGACATGGGTGTGACCAACAACTAATGAAAACTCCAAATGCATGCACTTCACAATCTTTTATGCAGAAAAAATTCTTCGTGACATACTTTAGATATTCCAAAACTTCTAGAAATGAAGCAATTCTGATATATATATAGACTTTTGCTATGCATAGGTAATTATACGTGTGTGTGTGTGTGTGTGGGTGTGACACATACATATAGCATGAAAATCTTAGGTGCACAATACAAGACCAACTTTAGTGTCTCTTCACCACCCCCCACCCTCATTTCTACATTTCAGCAAACAACAAATATGTGAGATAATGCCACAAATACAGCAGGAATCTGTCGGAAAGTATAAAGCATCGACGGGTCTGAAATCTAAACCAAATTAATGAGAACAATATCTAACCGCTTTTTTCAGGTCATCCACATTAACTTTTTCTCGACCTTCTAGAGCAGCTAAGCATTTCGCAACACGGGCAGCATATAGCTCGGCTCTGTGTCCCTGTAATTCACCATCTGTGTCAAATAGATGTCATGTTGCATGTTTAAACGCAGAGACCTTAGAAAATATGTTTGGCCCCTCTTCCTGGTATCCCACATAGCATTTCCCTGCATCTTTCGGTACCAACATTATTTTAGATGCATCTGAATTGGTGTTTAAGCACAAACCACGAAATGAAGTCCACTTATGATGCGTAATATACTGTGATTGTTACATACACAATCCCCTAATACATACACTCCAATGCATAACCAGTGCCTTATGGCCACTCATTAGGATTTCTATGTAAATATATGCAAATGTGCAATAGGTTGTTTGGAATCTGTATCTCATTTGGAATGTAAACAGCAAACCAATGCATACCAAATTCTTAGCATATTTACGAAACTGTCTTTTCAATATGCCACAAAAATGGAAATATGCATGGGAAAGAAAAGATATTCAAAATAGTCAACCCGAAATGAGAGTGGTGAGGGCAAGTAAAAGTTCTACCCTCTTTACTCCCCATAAACAATAAAAGGAAGAATTTGAAACGTAGGGGAATGTACGGAGTATATTGAGATATAGGTTAAGATATCCCCCCCTCATAATCAACTGAAAGATGTTTCTGAGACTCAATAGTGGTGCACACAAGACACTTCGATTACAACAGATAACAGACAAAACTACAGGAAGTCTTTGCAGAACTTGAGGGAGAGTCCCATATTACGAACCTGGCAACCACCTCGGAGGGCTTCCATAACCAGGTACTTTAGTTGATCTCTGCTAATACTAACATCCTTCAGATACTCCCTTGCCAAAATAATCTGCACCACATGAAGTATGCAATGCGTCATATGTAATGCAACAGACCCGGGGTTCTAAATTCAAAAGGCAACATAATGACATCCCATGGATAGACGAATCACAACTCATATTTCAGCACTTAAAGAAATTCCTTCTTAAGAGTGACGTATGGAACTAAAGACTGGGTACACAACGAATATATTGATATCTCTGCAGTCTGCATCTTTATGATCGTGTCGTCTAAAAAAGCTACTGCTCAATGATGGTATTGGCACTTCTCTACAGCTCCAAGTACCCGAAAAAGACAAATAGAGTATGCAAGGTGCTTGAAGAAATTAGATTGTGCAAGGTGCTTTAACTGCTTTTTGATTGCCAATAGTATCTCTCATAAGTATTAGGGTACCGTGGAATTGTATTGTATTGTATTATATGAACTTAAGGGTTAGAAATTGGCTTTAACTGGAAATGTTCATGCAAAAATCTCGATCCCTGGAGATATTTGAGCTGTTGAGCTTTTCTCTAGAAGCATAAACTGATAATGAGGAGAACAATCATGTATATGTAGCAATATATTCCAGCTAATATCATGCCAACATCATTATGAAAGTGATTGTTTACATCTATTTTATTCTTCTTATGGCATGCATCCTCGAAACCGAAAGTTGTAACTTTTTTATTTTGCATACTGGATATGAGCCAAGTGCATTTAAGTACATGAACAGTGGAACTTAGCTTTTCAAAGCGGGGTTAGGCTAGAAAAATGCAGGCATCTAGAAAAGTTTGGAAACAGAACAGTAATTAAGAGACACATTAAGTACAAAATGAACTCGTATTATTGAACTCCTTACAAAATTGCCCAAGTGAACATTATGTCTAAGAAAGCACACGAAGTACAACGTTTTCTTCCTGACAACAATAGAGGAAGTTTCAACTCAATGCAAATCTAAAGCAATGACCATTTGCATGTTGGCATACATTTCGAGACAATCCAAAAATACTCCCTCGATCCACAAGTAACTGTCCTCTTTGACTTAGCACCCACTTTAGGGAAGCCACGTGTCTGCCATTAAAACCACCTCTACTTGTATTCATCTTCAAAATATGCCCTAAGTATTAGATGTGGTGACTTCTCAACAAAGAAATGGTGTTTGGTGCAATTTTTTTGTATAGCTGGCAGCATTTAATGCCTAATATTAAGGGGCATAGACTGGGAAATGATAGTAAATATACTTGACATTTCAAATTGGGCAACCAATTCGGGGACATCCCAACACAGATTGAAGACAATTTTGTGTGGACAGAGGGAGGATGAAGCATGACACTCACAATGGGACGGAAGGAGTATGTGTTTCCTTCAACTATTTTCATCCTGGTTCATTAAACCTTGGTCTGGAAACTATTGAAATTAATAACTAGTTTCATATGAATTTGGTTAAATAATGTGAAAAGTTAGGTTAAATAATGTGAAAATGAAGGTTAGGTCTCATCTTCTTGTGCTGTCTGGAGCGAGTGAAGGTAGCTCCTATTTTCATCCTTGAAACACTTACCTGAGTCTTTGCGGAGTCTGTTTCTTCCTCCATCATTTTAAAAACCTCACTGCTATGTTCCTGAAACTGTGTTGCAATTTCAACAGCTGCAACGCGATCTTCAAAGCTCATTGGAAGATCTGCACTGCAAAAAAAGGGTGTCATTAGTGGAAAGAGTAAGTAAAAAGAGAAACTATCCCACAAACCCGTCTGACATAGTTATAACTACAAGATAAGCAGTTCATGTACAACAAAAAACTGGATAAACAAATTATATCAACAAATTGTCAATAAAAAGATTTTCATAATGTGATTACAGGTCTACCTTAAATTAATTGCAATCCGATCGAGTAAGTGCTCGCGTACAGAGCCCTCTTCTGGGTTATAAGTTGCAATTAGAAGTGGTTTGCATGGGTGCCGAAAACTGATTCCTTCTCTTTCAACAATATTAACTCCCTCCGTCAGCACGTTAAGAAGCAAATTACTGATACCCTCATCTAAAAGATTAATCTCATCAACATATAGAACTCCTCTATGAGCTTCAGCAAGAAGACCTGGTTGGAAAACAGTTGTTCCTGATTTCACTGACTCCTCCACATCAACAGATCCAATAAGTCTATCTTCTGTAACTCCAAGTGGAATCTGCAGTATGAATGCAACTAGATGAACCCAAAAGACAATTTGAAACTCATAATAGCAGAATTTATTCTAATGTATCTACCTGAACAAAAGGGGATCTGACTATTTGAGTCTTGACATTACCAGCAGATTCATATTCCACACTGCGAGATAGTCCATCTTCCCACCTTTACGGATTTTAACAGAACACTTAGTATATCGAAAGAACAACTTTAGTTTCTTCAAATGGAGTTTTTAAGTAAATTTATCATCAGACTGATAACAACAAAAGGTAAAATCTTCTGAGACTCAAAATACAACCGTTTTCCGCATAAACTACAAAATCTTCTATCTAATGCATGCTTCTAGCCATAGGGGTTCTCAATGGCACAACTCCCGGCAAATCCTCTCAGAAGTTTACTCCAAAAAGAATTAAGTAAATCAGTTAGATAAAACTACCGACCACCAGTATGATTCCTAAAATCAGAAGGCACAACAATATAAGAAAACTTTTTTGTATGATTATTAGAACCTATATATAGGAGAGGAGGGGAGTGGCTTGGTCCAGAAAGGAGAGATCAGCAGTTCTTATTGATAAGGGATGCAGAAAACTGTATGTTACCATGTCTTGTCCTAAGAAAGGGGTGGTAAAAAAGCCGTTGCTGTCATTACCTTTTCCTCATTTAAGGTCTTTTACTTATGTTTAACTCACCTTCTTGAGTTCACTTTTCAGATAATTCGGTTCAATGTGCCAGTTTTCTTTGTAAGACCCAGTTTCTGCCTCCAACTCCTCATGAGGAAATGATAATTCCTATAGGAAACTTCAGCCTGAAATATTTCCTTGTTTGTGCACTGGACTTATCCAGGATTATATTTAAATAGTTTTTAACTGGTTGGTATGCGAAAGATTTGATCAGTCAAGTTGAATTCATCTCTGGTTAAGGCCAGTGAGCCTTAAAAAGAGATATCCACAATACTTACCCTAATATCCTCGAAAAAGATGAGAAAATTATTTATTTCAAGGAAAGCCACAAGCGCAGCAGAGCACTACAGATTCTCTTTCTAATAATTGACCACAAATTCAGCCTTAATAAACAATCAACCACACCAATTAGGCAACAACCATGGTAAGCTTCAAGCCTTCAAATTAAGCTTTCAATGGAGCAGTTAGACCGCACAAGGTGTTTAAACAAATATTAGATATGGTTACAAACCTAATAACTGAGATACTCCTCTTAGTTGGGCCTCTCATGCCCATTGAGCTAGAACTATTGAAATTAGGGCCGACCAAGTATGAAGCTACCCGATGCCAAAAATACAGGTCCTGGAGCTACCGTATCTACCCCGTAGCAAAAACATATCTTTTTCTCAAATCCAAGCCGAATAGGAAGGAGTTTCTGCATCTCTCCTTTACCAAAGTTTGGGCAACATAGAGCAACTTAAAAGAAGAGGTAACACAGTACTTGATGGAGAGCCAGAATTTTCAGTCAAGCCTGGTCTAATTTATACGATGAGCCTGCCAATTGGCTCAGCATTGTCTAAGCATAATTATGACAGTGATGAGGAACACCAATGCAATGATCAACACTGTAAAATATGAAACAGAAACTTCTTAATGTTATCTTCAACTGAAAAATGTCTGGGTTACAGATCCTTTTAAAATTAACTGGACAAAATAAATTTTGCACAAGAACGATCCTGGCCCTTCTGGATCTAAAAAACTTCAGTCATGTCCAGTTTGCATCTAGTACTACCTTTAGTTGAAGGAAACTCCTAATAAGGTGACGTTTCTCTCTCGGAAACTCGCTTTTGTGATCCCAAGTTAGGAGCTCCATGAGATCTCGTCCCAAACTAATATGAGAACTCCATCCCGTTAGCTGAATAGAGATGCATGGAACAAGCGAGAGAATACCTCAAAATCAAGCCCTTTTCAACTCAATTCCTTGTTTCTCTCCTCCTTCAAGTCCTTAAAGCCTCCTTGTCTATTGTTTTTGGCTATGTCAACTATACTAAACAAAAGATAATACTCTTTACGCATTTATTTATTCAAGCCGCTCCCAACCTCGGATTCTTCTTGGTGCTTACACTCCCCCGCCTCCGTTCCCACCCCCGCCCCCGCTTTGTGCAACTAAGGTACTTACCCACTAAGTCAAAACCAGCTTGAAACGGTGGGATAATTGCATCCCCCCCCCCCCCCCCCCCCCCCCACCCCCCACAAATCCATTCAGCAACTGTAAATTAAATAGCAAAGTCCTCTCTCAAACTATGGCATAAAAGTTGCAACTTTATATCTTCTTTCATATAATTCCCATGCATACCACAGTTTCCGTGGGGATTTTGCTATGAACTTAATCAGACAGAGGATATCACAATCATGCTATGGCTTCGGAGTGATCTTGTATGTGAGCCTAAATTATCTAGTTATATAACCTTACTCTTCTGGGCAGGCTGGATCAGCATTTGCTATTGAACCAACAACTACATCAATAGGTGGCAAAATTGCGTGTAAACCACGTGCCATTACTGTTTTGGCAGTTCCTCGCTTTCCAGAGATCGCAATCCCTCCTACCTCGCGGTCAATTGCCCCAAGCAATAGAGCAGTTTTGATAGCGTCCTGTCAGTGAGTTTTATATCAGATGAGCTGTACTAATGTAATAATTTAAAAGAACTTGTATAATACAGTATAGAGGCAACTGGTCACCACAGAGGAACAATAAACATTTGATCAAAGAGAAAAATATAATCAACCATTGATTAAAAGAAATTACATCTAATTGCAACTTTAACCAGGGTATAATTACATTTATGCATTAAGGCCATCCAAGGAGTGTTTTCCACAGGAGTAAGCCAACAGTGCTGGCCCCTTTAAGAAATAAGTTTTTAATACCATATGGTTGCTGTTAATTGACATCTTGTCCCTCTTGTATTCTACTAGGTGCTCATTCCTTAGTGAACAAAAAAGGTTCGAGCTTTATACGAGCAATGAGAAGTAGAACCTACACCTCTAGGTACCCCTTCTTTTTGGATCGATGAAAGTATCACCATAAAACGCCTAGGGCGAACACAAACACAGACGACAGATCCAGTCCGTTGTACGTGAAAGCAGCAGAAGATTCTTTTTGCATGCCGTTTTCAATGTGATGTAGCACAACATTTCTTCGAGAGTAGGAAGCAAACCAAATTTTGTCCAGACTAAAAAGGCTATAGCATAAGAAAGGAAATCAAAACAAAAAGGCCCAAACGCAAAAGAAGCTCCACGACCGTAAATGACTGTGATGGAGCCCAAGTATACTACAAGTACGAGGAGCTTTGCTGAATCCTGAAACCGTCCTATTCCACCAATTTTTCTTGATCTCCTTGGTTTGCGTTAGTTGAAGTCCGGCGGAAAAAATTCAACTGCCCCATCATGCTCATTTGAATTTCATTATCATACAATCAGAAATGCTCTTGCCAATGCACCCAAAACTCGTTAGTCCAAACAGAGGCATGGGAGAAATCAGGCTGAACAACTAGCTACCAACCAAGAATTGAGTTCTCCTACTCTCTCCATTTGCGTCAAAAAATGTATGTCCATGGATGCATCACACCCACACAGATAACAGTGCCTTCCCTTGGTGCTAGTGTGCAATCGACACCCTTCAAGTGAAGTATCTAAATGTTAATAACAGGTGGAAGTATTGCGAGAGAAACAAAGGATGTTACTCCACAAAAAACATGAAAAATCCCATCCAAGTTGATAAGAACAAGATAAGAAATTGAGCAGCCCATACCCTCTAAGTGAAATTCCTAGAAAGAATCTACCGGTGGCACTATTGCCAGAGACAAGAATGTTTGTCAATCCCATTTCAGATAAAATCTGACAGAAAAAGGAAAACAGTGACCCTGACAGTCAAAAACCGCACTCTGAACTGGTTTTTCTTTCTTCCCTCTCTCAGTTTTCTACTGTTCCCTGCCTATCACTGCCCATTCACCATAGGCATTTGATTTTCCAGCTTCGCCACAATCACTACCCTCTAGCAAAGGATCAGTAACGGGGTCAAATGGGTCATGGAAAGGAATGAGGAAATTATCTCCTGCAAATTAATTTGCACAAAGATGATATTGGAACTTACAGTATACAGTGTGCACATTGGAATGTGTATGACCTTGAAGTGGTTCTTACGATCCCAAAGTGTTGTCACAATTTGGTGACCAGACTTTGGAAGGTGGTTGAACTCAAGGTGGGTTGCAATTGTTAAAGCCATCAATTGAGGCACCGGCACACATTGTAGTTTCAATAAATTGGCTTGAGTGACTTTTCCAAAGTCTCGTGTTCAGTTTTCAGGTAATAAAAGATGAGACACATTATAGTCCTTATATACACCCTTTAGGAGTATTTCTTTTGTGCATCTGCCTAGACCAGGGTGCTTTCTGAGAAATTTGTTATGCACTTTAAAATCGGTGGCTGACAAAAAGGTTTACGAACTAATATATGGTTAAGCAGCTTTCCCCCTCTGGCGCTGCAAGAGATGGGTGGCAACGGGTTTTGGCCAGATTCACAAAGTGATAATGAAGGAGGAGAGGCG
This sequence comes from Escallonia herrerae, assembly GCA_033070095.1. Lineage (NCBI taxonomy): Eukaryota > Viridiplantae > Streptophyta > Magnoliopsida > Escalloniales > Escalloniaceae > Escallonia > Escallonia herrerae. The sequence goes on along the minus strand of JAVXUP010001822.1, from coordinate 58,255 downwards.
AAAAGTTAGTACGACACTAAGTCTAGAGGGAAGTTCGGTCCTTTTACAGTTAAGTTTTCAAGACACCAGGAACACGTCTTTTCTTTCCCTGCTACCTGCTAACAGAACAACGAAAAAGGAATCCTATTAGTGCAGTAGTTAACAAGGGGTTGCCCCTACATTTACATCACAATGTTAGGAATTACATGTTCAAAAAGGCTGATACCTAGACAAGCAACAAATGATAATTTTTGCTAAGAAAGCTGTGGTCAGGATATTTTTTCAAAACAAAGACTTGGGAACCAGATATACAAGGTTCGATTCTTTACAGGCTAAGTTGATTTAGGAGTTGGATTCACATAAGCACAGTTTTCTATGTGCATGAACGAATTAAACCTCGCCTCGAATAGGCCCGTTGGACAGGTTACAAAACCTTCCCAAAGAGGAGAAGAAAACTCTCTTTAGTGGTTCCTAGGAGCTTTATTTGATCCAGTAAGGTAGCTGAAGTAGCATTCACAAGCACTGTCCCAAGTTGCAGCCCCGGGTCCATATGAAGCAGTCTGCACTGAAGCTCAAGTTTCCAATCATCTTCTCGTTGTATTTGCCAGTCTTAAAGCATGTGCCGACATAAGTGATCCCCGCTAACATCCCCTGTCATTTGTAATCTTTGAGGTATCTGTTAAGTAGTTGAAACTTGATGGTAGGGATCCGCAACAAAGCACCGATGGATCAAGCAGTCAATATAAGTCAGTCTCGGGGATATTTCAACTGCCAAGTTTTCCAGTCATTAAAATACATTGAGACCGAGTAAGTCCCTAGTAGACTACACTTCAAATTTTGGTTGACTTCTCAACTTCTTGAAAAAACTGAAAATGCCTATGACCTAAAATGCACCACATGGAAGAAAAAAGAAGTGGTCTTCCAAGATTTCCCTCTGCAGCTAACTTCACCAAACTCCAACTGGGAAATAAAATTTCCCCACTGATCTGGTAAATTATGGCTTTGCGCATAGACTCATGATGGCCGTAGGGTGTCCAACACTGTCGAACATGATACATATGCTATGTGCAAAAATATAAGATGAAGGCTAATTACAATGAGAAGGTGTTCCCCTATTACCACTGAACACGGACTTTCATATTAGTTTTGAAACACTCGTTATAAGGGATCACAAGTCTTCAGAGCTAGCAACATAGTATATAAGATTTGTTCTGCAAAGACATGTGTCCACGATTCTGAAAACTGAAGTTCAATAAGATTCCGAAGGGGATGGCTTAACAAAAACTTTTATCATCAAGACATAAGACAAGGTTGAACTCCTCAAAGATCACGGCCTAGATACGAACTTGTTAGTCCCTCCAAACCATTGATGAGTTTTTGCCAATTTCTAGGATACTTTGTATATGTTTTTTATTAGACTTCAATTCATTGTTTACAAGTATTCAGATCTATCCTAGGAATATGCAAAAAGTCAAAGAATTATTCTCTCAGTCATATTTACAATTTAGTCACCGAAAGTAAGATCACATTTACATCAACATGTCACTATAACAAAAGCTCAACGCCAACATCTGTTACATCATAATTATAAGTTAGACAAATGGCACAGTTCCCGACCCTTGCTTCAAAACACCAGGCGCTGGGACAAACTTTTCTGAAACACTTGGCTCACACTAATCCACGGCAAGTTTGTACAAAGTGAAACGACCATAATAACAAGAAACTAAAACCGCATTCCATTTTTCAACACCAAGGCCGCGAAAAAATGTGTCATTAAAGGGAATTAAATGTCACTAAAAACACATCTAGCGACAAAAGTGGAGTCCAGTGATCAATCCAAATGACAACTTGTCATCCGGTACAAAAAGTTAGACACAAAATTAGGAAATTTAGGAAAGAGCAAGAGAGAGTGTAGGCGGGTGTGTACCTGACCAACGACAGCGGCCAACGGGAAGTACTGGCGCCCATATCGGGAGGCATCGGGCTTCTCCAACGCGACGGCAACGGCGCCGTTGGTGGATTCAAGTGTGGCGGTGGCACGAACACGAAAGCGGGTGCTGGTGAAGCGTTTCGGGTACAAAGAAGAGGAGAGTCTAACGGGATAGAGCTTGAAGGATGAAAATAGGGAGGAATGGAAGCTGGAGAGAGAAGAGCACGTCGGTGGGGAGGGCGAAAGCGCCATGAAAAGGAGTGAGCGACACTTTGTCGTGAGAGGAGGGGAAGGAAGGAAGGAAGGAGCAGAGAGAAAATCCCCCGCTCTTATCTGTTATTGGTTAAGTGTTATCTGCTCATCACCTCTCTCACACGTATGAATTGCGCCACATTATTACCATATATATATATATATATATATATATATATATATATATATATATATATATATATATCATTTTCTGCGACACAACGTTACGACTTTTGCCTCGCACGTTACCGTTATGTTTTAATTATTTACATCGCACGTTCCTATAGGTCACAGTAATAATAATTAGGACGGACAGTCGTCTTTGTCCGAAATTGTTCGGGACAAAATAGTTTATAATCTCTCTTACTATAATTTGGGTGTCATCTTACTCTGTCCACTTATGAGTGAAATCTCTCGCATTTCAAGAAATATCGTTTTTTAGCTTGGATCCAACTCATTTAACCATGTGTAACACGAGCTGATTGACAGCTATTTATAAAAAAGAACTTTGCCTCTCTTGACTTCCACCCGCGTCAACCACCCTCCGCCACACAATTCCACTGACACCAAATCCCCTATCACCCACCTCACACACACAATACTTCATCGGGCTATGAGGAAGCGCGAAAGGAGCCCCCTTGTCTTCATTGTGCCGCATCATCAATCTCACCACCATCAGCTTCTCCGCCGATATCGAGCTTTAGCTCTACCACTCCAACAATTTCATTATTGTTGGTGGACAAAACGGGGTTGGATTGAGTACGTTGCTTAAATACCGAGACGCGGGGAGACATCGAGAGGAATGGAGAGATTGAGGGTTTTTGACTCCAGGGGCGGAACTACACTCGTACGAGGGAGGGCTAATACCCCCTCAGATTTTGAAAAAAATATATATATATATATATATATATATATATATATATATATATATATATATATATATATATAGTTTTATTTTCACTCTCTCTCTCTCTTCTCCTCTCACTCTCTCAGGTCATGACAGCGGACCGTCGACCTCTCACCGTCTCAACGTCTTCGGACTACTGTGCAGAATGGGTGATGAAATGATATTAACGCCCCAATTTTCTACACCCACACAAAAAAAAACACAACCACTCTGCATAACCCCCCCCCCCCAGATTGTGCAACTCCGAGGACTCTCCGGCGTACTGCCCAGCCAATGCCTCACTCATCCTATTCTTGCCAGAAGTCCGCGATTCCGTTGACATGATCCCACTCCATCAGAGTCGAACAGTGGCGGAACCAGGATTTCAATCCAGGGGGTGCTAAAAATATATCGAAGTCAATAAATTTTTTTATAAGTAAAATAGCACACAAAAATAAAGTGCACTTTTCGATAATACACAAAAAAACATACTAAATATTTTTCACTACTAAAAACTTTTACCATGCCCGAGGCATAGGAAAAGTCAACAGTCACAACCTATAATCATGATAATCAAGAAGGTTAATAACATTTTCCACTGAAAAATGTTTGCGAGTGTGCTTTCTCACTGTGTGTTTGTGTTTGTGAGTGTGCTTTCTCTTTTTTTTTTTTTGGGTGGGGACCTGGGGGGTTCAACCTCTGAACTGTTATTTCCTCTCTTAATTAGGTTGAATTTACTTTTACTAGTCTGTTCTTCCTCAAATTTCACAGAAATTTTGCCCAATTTTTCTTCTAATATTTTTTGCTCTCTTTCTTTCTCTTCCCTTTGAATACAGCTGACTGAGTTAGAGACACAATTGAAAATAGAATTGAAATCAAGGAAGAGAGCTGAAAAGAGGCTGACATCCCTAATGAGAAAGCTCGAGTATCTGAACATATCATATGTTTTAGATGAATCATAGAACCTAAGCTTTTTGGACAAGAGTGAAATTTCATATGTTTCATCTACAGCTTCTACCAAAGACCAAAGAACAAGAAAACAAAGAACCTAATACCCAATCTTCACTCTCCACAAAATATGTCAATGTAGAGCCAGTGAAGAAGACAGAGTCTAGAGTCCCTAAAAAGTTCAGAGAATTTGAAGCACAATGTTTCACAAGCTACATTTGTGGGAGCAAGAGCCCATGGTTGAGATGGTGGTGTAGGAGCTGAGGGAAGGGGGAGGTGAGCCAAGAAATGACGAACCAGTGAACGGGTAAGTGAACTCATCGAAGACAACATGACAAGCAATATATATTTTGTGAGTCGGAAGATAAAGGCAGCGGTAACCTAAGTGAGTTGGACTATAGCCAAGAAAGACACAAGGAGCAGAACGGTAGTTGATTTTATGCACATTATAAGGGCGTAAAAGTGGGTAACATAGGCATCCAAATATTTTAAGGAACCGATAATTTGGTGGAGACCCAGAAACAAGTTCAAAGGGGGACTTGTAGGTTGACACTTTGGAGGGCATTCCATTGATTAAAAGGACAGCTATCTCAAAAGCAAAATCCCAGTAAAGTTGTGGCACCGATGCATGAGCCATAAGAGCAAGACCAGTCTCAACAATGTGACGATGACGACGCTCCACCGCCCCTTATTGTTCATAAGTATGGGGACATGAGTGGCGGTGAATAATGCCAATTTGACAAAAAAGTACTGAGTTTGCGATATTCACCGCCCCAATCAGTTTGGATTGCTTTGATTTTAGGCACAAATTGGCATTCCACCATGACTTGGAATTGCTTAAAAATATTGAAGACATCAGTTTTATGAGCAATGTGATAATACCCCAGAAATTTTGAGTAATCATCAAGAAATAACACAAAATAGTGAAATCCATTCAGAGAAGAAATTGGAGCCGGTTCCCATACATCGCTGTGAATTAAATCAACACAATGCGAACTACGAGAATTTGTAATAAGCAAGGTACTCCGAGAAGCTTTTCCTAGTTGACATGAAGAACAAAGAGTTTGAAGCTTAGAACTTGTGCATGGTAATTTATTTTCAAAGATGATTTGACGTAGGACACGAGCATAAGGATGACCAAGACGTCGGTGCCAACCATCTGCGGTAGTATGAACAGCAGAAAGAGCAGTAGGGCTGGAGGAAAGTGATGATGGATGGACATCATTGAGATAGTACATGCCATTTTTACTCGGTCCGCGAAGAAGGATAGCCCTCATGACCTGACCCTTGACCAAAAAATAGTTAGGATGGAACTCAAAGAAGACATTATTGTCTTTAGTAAATTGATGGACAGAGAGTAACAACTTAGAAAGAGAAGGAACATGGAGAAAATGAGGCATATAAAGGGGAGCAGAAGAAGTGTGAATTAGAGACTTGCCTATGTGAGAGATTTGAAGGCCTTTACCATCAACAACATGGAGCTGATCATGGCCTTCGTATGGTTGCGCAGAGGTAAGTGAATGCAAGTCAGGAGAGGCATGATGAGTTGCACCCGTGTCTGGAAACCAGTGAAAATCTTTAGGAAATGTGTCACTAGAGTGGCTTGTGTAGTAAGCAGCTGGTCTGGAAGCATCAAAATTAGGATTTGAGGGGTTTTGACAGTAAAAAATGTCATGAGATGTGGTATTGCAAAACTTGCAATATCTATGGCGATGGTTGATTCTGCCGTCGTGAGTGCCGCCACGTTTGCTACCACCACCATGAGGTTAAAAGGGCTCACTGTTATGGCCTCCACGACCACGGTTGTTGCGATAAGACCCGTTGCCACGACCATCTTGACGATGATTGAAATAGGTTCTAGAGGAATGAAAAGTAGAGTTGGGGTGTGAATTGCGATGAGAGAGATGGGCAGAGGGCTGGGTATCGGGGACAGACGAGGTGGATGAAGAACTAAGTTGAAGTTTGGTTAGATTCTTGAAATGCAAGAATTCATGACTGAGAAGAAGGGACTGAAGCTCAGAGAACGAAACAGGTTTAGTCTTAGCACTGAGAGTGGTGACAAGGTCTTTGAAATCTGATTTCAATCCACGAAATACATAAACATTGAAGTCTTTGATAGAGATTGGTCTACTGGCAACAGAAAGCTTATCAAAGATAGATTTGGCCCGTTGAAGATAGGCAAAAACACTCTCATCCTTTTGATCGAGTTCATGAAGATTTCTGTGGAGGCTAAGAATCCTGTGTTGGATGAAGAGTTAAGAGATCTCTCGAGAACTTGCCATAGATCATGACTTGTGTCGCAGCCAACAACAAGCGGGAGAATTTCTTCAGAGAGAAGAAAGTAACATGCTCAAGATTGCAGAGTCTTGACGGTGCCAAGGCAAAAATTCAGGATTGAGAATTGGCATTATTTCACCTGTGGGAACAAGGTGCGTCGGAGGAGGAGGAGTGGTGCCATCAACAAATCAAAAAGGTCTTGACTGCGTAGGTAGGGCACGAGCTGCATGCGCCAGTAGAGGTAATTTTTGGTGGTGAGCTTGAGAGAAGTATAATGGTGGGTTTGAGAGAGAGTTGGAGAGGAAAGGTGGAGTTAACAGAGGATGAAGAGATGCTCCATGGGAAAGAAAAAAAAGGTGAGTCGTTGGACAGAAGGCTCTGATGCCAACTTGAGAAAGTAAATTTTGTATTGTGTCTCTCTCACATCCAATTGGTTGTGAGTCTTTGTATTTAAAGAATGTACAGAATAATGGATAAGGATGATACAAAGTATTGAATACAAATTTTGAAATGAAAATCCTATCCAAACTAATCAGGATTTCAGCTTAATCTATACAAACCTCTTCTGATCTAATATGGAGAATTAAAAGTTTTTGATAATGATGGTAGTGTTGAAGACGGCAATGGAGTCAAACTTCATGGTTTCTCATTAGCTGTGGTTATGGTATTTGTTGATGAAAGTAAGGGATTTAGTTTTGGTGGTGGGTTTTCAAGGTGAAGGAAGCAAGAAAAAGAAATAAAAAAGTGAAAAACAAATTAGGGTGCTCCGATTGAAGATGACATTGAAGCGAGCGACTGATGATGGCAAATCAGAGCCGTTGATGGTGAATGAGCAGATTCTTCTTTTATCAACAATTATCAAGCGGGATGATAAGTGTTTGACGTGTGGATATATTATGCTTGGGAACTCTACCCCTTTGAGCAGGCCATGTGGGTGAAGAAATTTGGATGGACTTGTACAGTAGTGGATCCAGGAAGTCTAATCGAGGGGGCCAAAAAGTGATAGAAAAAATTGACATCTAGGATAAAAAACTTTGGAAGATTCAGGTTCACAAAAATATAATTTATTTAATCGTATAATTTTTCATTCATTGTGATTTATTTAGCTTGGTAAGGTTAGTCAATAAATTACTAATTTTATATTAAAGAAACTTAACTCATACATGTAAATGCGTACTATTAATATGATAATTAATTACACGAAGATAATAGTGTATGTATAACTTAACATAATATACGAGTTTAAAATAAAAAAAATAACCTTGATCTATTCGTATTATTTGTAATCTGAAATGTTCCCCCCCCCCCCCCCATCATGCATTGGTTCCACCTTTGGATTTGTAACTGTAGATCCAATTACTTTAATTTTGAAATGTTAGGTAAGTTGTCAAAATTAAAACCTCAGGGTTTTAAGTATAAATTGAGGCAAATTATAAGGGGCCGGATCCAATTTAACCTTCCGAAAAATAACCACACATGTATTGGCAAATTGACATTCTTCATGAATGAACGGAGTGACTAAGTATAAGCTAGCACAAATAAATGGAAAATTAGCTAATGGCCCCTCTATTATAGCTCGGGTATGATGGCGGTCGGCGCTTCACTTCACAGTTACCGGTTACATCACCTCAGTCACTGGTCACTGGTAATGGATGGCGGTCGAAGCCCGAAGGCCCTCACCAACTCCTGCGATCTAGCCTGGATCTACGAGCCGACAGACGAACTGACGAACCTCACCGATCATGGCACCTGAGCCTCAGTCACCGGTCATGGACGGCGGTCGGCGGCCCTCACGGCCTCACCGCTCCAGCCAGATCTAGTCTAGTCTGCCTAGATCTACAACTCCGGCCAACTCCGGTAAGGTTCGAACTTCAAATTGAAAGTCTTAGTCTAAGACATACCTATGTTTATCAATCTTCAAAATTCAAATCATCGTACTTTTGGCCTGAAAATTTGAATCAATCTCATCAGATTCTTCAGAAATGGCTGTACCCGAAGAAGTAAGAACCCGAGTTCTTTTTGTATGATGAGAGACTGCTATGGATTTGGCTACGTACATCCCATGTTGCCACGTCACCTCCCTCTCAAACTTCCACTCCAACTCACCTTCCTTCCATCCATCTTATCCCCCTCACCAGTACCTTCGGTATCTGTCATCCCTGACCCTTCTCCCCCTAACACCTTTTCCAACCCTACCCGTACTCATCCTGTGACTTTACGCAAGCATCCCAAACCTAAATGACCCTTTGCATCCCTCTATGAAACCACTATTCTCTCAGAACCTACTTGTTACTCTCAAGCTCAAAAGCATCCTGAATGGCGCCATGCCATGCATGAAGAATTTAATGCACTCTTCTGTAACGGTACTTGGTCCCTCATTCCTCATCATCCTCATATGAATCTTCAGGGTTGCAAGTGGATGTTTCGGGTAAAGAAAAAGGCTGATGGTTCTTTAGAGCTTATAAAGCTCGATTGGTGGCTAAAGATTTCCATCAACAGCATAGTGTGGATTTTGAGGAAACATTCAGTCCAGTGGTCAAACATACCACGATTCGTACTATCCTTAGCATCTCTATCAATCATGGTTGGTCCTTAACTCAACTTGATGTCAATAATGCTTTCTTACATGGTTCTTTTGCCGAAGAGGTCTACATGCACCAACCCCCTGGTTTCATAAATCCATCTCATCCTCACCATGTTTGTAAACTCCATCGCTCCCTGTACGGGCTTAAACAAACACCACGTGCATGGTTCCATCGTCTCTCTACCTTTCTTGTCTCTTTAGGCTTTGTTCCTTCACAGACAGATCCCTCGCTCTTTGTGCTCAATCTCTCTGGCACTATCATATATATATATTGGTTTATGTCGATGACATCATTGTCACTGGGAACTCGTCTACTCAAATAATGTCCTTGATCAACTCTCTGCGCTCTGAATTCTCCCTCAAAGACCTTCGTCCGCTTCAATATTTCTTGGGCATTGAAGTTTCTTATACTCAGACTGGCTTGTTCCTATCTCAACGTCGCTATATCACTGACCTTCTCTCAAAAGCTAGTATGACTCATTCCAAACCTATCCTTACCCATGTCTCTACTCCTCCAAAATCATATGTGCCAGGGGGTGCTCTCTTCTCTAAGCCCACACGCTACATATCCGTTGTTGGTGCCCTACAATATTTAACTCTTACTCAACCTGACATTGCCATTGCTATCAATTAGGGATGCCAATACATGCACCCTCCAACTGAAACTCATTGGACTTATGTCAAACGCATTCTTCGATATCTTTGCAGCACAATTGATTATGGTCTTATGTTTACCCGGTCTCGCTTTTGGGATGTACAAGCCTTTACTGACGCTGATTGGGCTGGCAACGTTAATGACCATAAATCCATTGGGGGCTTTGCTATATATCTCGGTGGTAATCTTATTTCTTGGTCTTCTCTTAAACAACGTACTGTAGCCCGCTCTTCGACTGAGGCAGAATATAAAGCTGTTGCAAATTGTGCCTCTGAACTCACGTGGCTCCGTTCTCTTCTTACTGAACTTGGTACCCCTTTTCATCAATCTCCCATTCTCTGGTGTGACAATATCGGTGCCACGCATCTATCTGCCAACCCTGTGTTCCATGCTTGAATGAAGCACATTGAAATTGACTTTCACTTCGTTCGTGACAAAGTTCATCAAAAAGAACTAAATGTTCAGTTCATCTCTACCCATGACCAAATTGCGGATATTTTTACCAAAGGCTTATCATCTTCTAGCCACCGTTTTCTTTCTGGCAAGCTGAAGGTCCTCTCACGACCCCCTTCATCTTGAGGGGGTGTATTAGATCAGAAGAGATTTGTATAATTAAGCTAAAATCCTGATTAGTTAGGATAGGATTTTCATTTCAAAATTTGTATTCAAAACTTTTTATCATCCTTACCCATTATCCTATACATTCTTTAAATACAAAGATCTCACAACCAATTGGATGTGAGAGAGACACAATACAAAATTTACTTTCTCAAGTCTCCACAAGTTACCCTCGGTACAAAAAATAGCCAACTTGAAATACCTAAGCACTTAGATTTGCATCACCACCATCATCAGCACTTGAGAATGAAGTATTCTTTGGGTGATGATGGTGGACTGGGTTGGTAGGGAATCCAGCGTAGGGATTGGGTGGTCAGTCCAAGACAATGGCAATGGTATTGGCAGGTGTTGGCATTAAAATTTTGTCAAACTTGGCCTTCCTTTGATCCAAATAAAGTTAGTCCAATATTAATGGGTGGCCTTTTAACGAAAAGATATAAGAAAGTCTAAAAGTAAATGAATATGAGTTCACTATAAGATGCTGAAAATTATTCTTTTGAAAATGCTGCAAAGAATAGATTGGTATGAACCTAGAAAAATATAACATTCAAGTAAGTATTACTTTGCAAATATAGTACTTGAAAATTTTGGAGATAAAACAAATTAAAAATGATGGCTTATGATTGGAAGAGCAAGGGAAACTCTCTCAATACAAAGACTTATCACATGGAGCCAAAGATAATTTACAAGACAAGCTAAGGTTTATCAAAAGAGAATTAGCCTTATAAAGGAAAGAATTCAGCAGTTAAAAAAGAAAGGGAGATACTGTTTAGCAGCCAAACAAATAGAGAAAAAGAAAAAGACCGAAAAAAAAGAAATAAAGGGAAGAAAGCAAGTCCAAGAAATGGGGTCAAGGTGAATCAACCAATTATTTTATTTCAAATTTGATATCCTTTTACACTAATATCTACACTTTGTAGCAGTTAGTGAGCCCACTCGAACTGAAGGTATCTTTAGCGAAGGGATCTAGAGAAATTGAGGGGTGGGCCAGCCAAACTGCTACTAAGAATAGCAGTTAAACGGGGAGTTGGAGATTCATAACATTAGATATGGAATAGTTCCCCCTCCTATATATAGGGGCCGATCCACATCTACTGGTGGAGAAATAGACATACACACAGAGGAGCCGATCCACATCTAGCCGTCCACTTATGATTGTGGATGGTTCAGATATCTTATTTTTTTAGGCATTTCTCTTAACCACTCAAAAGAGAGGCGGATAGCAATTTTCCCAAAATTGCCCTTCATTTCACTTGTTTGATTCCCATACTCTCTCCTCTTGTTCTTCTTCTTCTTCTTCTTCTTCTTCTTCTTCTTCTTCTTTTCTTTTCCCACACCGCCACCACCCCCACAACATCAAAATCCTTACCATCACCATCCCCACCACTAACAAAAATCATAAAAACTACCACAAGAATCAGCATCGACAGTAGCATCACCACCACCGAGGTCCATCCCAGATGGTTTTAGCTCATCTTGATTATTCTGGGAAGGATCTACAAGGATCTCGATTATTATGTTACTCAACCTGTGGTGGGTTTACATGGTGGTGCTGTCTTTTCTCTCTTCTCTCTCTGTAATTTGTCGAAGTAGGTGGTTGGTTGTGGTAAGGTGGTGGTTGAGTTGTGTTGGTGGTGGCATTATAGGGGAGGTTGCGGTGGTGGATGGGTGTTGGCGGTGGCATTGTTTGATGGTGGCATTGGGTGGGTGGATGGTTACAGGTACGATGGTAGTGGGTGGTCATGGGTACGATGGATTGAGGGTTTTTGGTATTTTGGTCTTAAGATTTTTTGGGGGTGAATGGCTAGATTGGTGTTGGGTTTTTTGGGTGGTGAAGGGGTGGATTTCGTGGCAGAGGTGGTATTGGCGGTGCCAAGGGATGACAGCCCCAGCGACATCGATGCTGATACTGTTCGCAGACGGACGATGCCGCTAGTCTAATGAAGTCTATCATCTTTCGCCCAAGCTATCGTCGATATCTCAGTCTTCTGTCGCCGCTACTCATCTTCTTGTCCAGATCCGCCAAGTTTATCCATTTTTTATTTTTATTTATTGAATTGAAGTTGAGATTGAGGGTTGAGATTTTGGGTTCACAAATCCCATATTTTTGTCTAGATTTGCCATTCATTGTACATTGTTTTTTGGAAACAGAGAATTGAGATTAAACCCCAGATTGTTAAAATCAAGTGATTATGTGTATTTGGGCAGTGGTGGTTGGCATGGATACAGTGGTGTCGAATGTATGTAGGGTGGTGGCTGGGCGTGGACACGGTGGTGGCTGGACGGTGGTGGCTGGGCGTTGATGTGGTTGTGAAATAATGAAGCACAAAATAAAATGGATGTAGGAGAACAAGACTTAGAAACCTGGTTGTAACTTTTTTCTAACCGCTTCTCTTTGATGCGTTTAATATACCTAATTTGGTGTATGTGAGGGGCAAACTTAGAAAAATTGCTAACCATCCTTCTTTTGGGTAGTTAAGTGAAATACTAAAAAAAAAATAGGAGATCTAAGGCATCCACGATCACAAGTGGACGGCTAGATGGGTGGTGGAAAAATAGCTATTTCTCTACCAGTAGATGTGGATCGGCCCCCATATCGTGCGCGCGCACACACACACACAAATATATATATATATATATATATATAAGCATATGTTTATTTATTTACTCATTTCTTTCAAGCATTAACTTATAATTTTTGTGTGTTTGGCACGAACGAAATCACAATCTTAAAATTGAAATTCACGCAAGTGAACATAGGCCATTAATATGCTCATGCCCTTTTTGGGACACAAGCAATGACCACGAGTCTTCAAGGGCCAGCTCTTAAGGAACAAAAGTCAAGGCCAAAAGCTCCTAGGGGCTTCCTACTTGTCAAACATGGGTTACGACCCCAGTTTCCCTAGGATTTTTTTAGAACATAGGCTATGGCCACGAGTTCCTAGGGGCTTGCCACTTGTGAAAAATAGGCCATGGCCTCATTTTTCCAAAGGGATATATCTAATGGAGTAAAGGCTTCGGTATCATAATCCTAGGAGTACGCATCCTATAGTGTATGGGGCTAGGGTACCCAAAGCATTAAACCCCTTGGGCATAGGCTAAGGCCATAATACCCCAGATGGCACATCTAACACCACATAAGGATACCGGTCGAGACAGAATATTTTCATCATCGAGATGAAAGGTGCCTCAAAAGCCACCTCCATGTGGAATCTCTAGAAATTGTCAAGATAACCCATGAGGTTATGTTATATCCGCTCAGGTTCTCCACCGTTTGGTAGTAGCTGGACCGTTAGAGGTTGTGCCCTCTAAAAAGTCTAAAGGTTCTCGAAGTAACACTAGTAAAAAAGTCCACCATGGACTTAACAGTGCGAATACAAGTCAACCACCTAACAAATGTTAGTGAAAAAAAAAACCTCTATAAGGTCAGGTCTTTGGAAGCAATGTTAACTGAACAGACCCAACGTGTTAAAAAACTCCAGGAGGTCCGTTTGGCCACACGTATGCCCTAGAACTGAGGACATGTTTCTTCAAAAGCAATGAGATCAAAGCTAGAGGGGCATAAGGATGGATCTACCTCTCAAAGGCAATTATCCTAGGCTGATGCAGCTGCAATAGTTGCTAGTCTGAATAGGACATGGAGTTACTAACGGATTATGATTTCATAATATATTATCTTTTATATAATGCCAATGTGGTGGCTATATATTAAGTAGAAAATGTGTTGGCAACTTAGCAGCTTTGATTACTAGTCCAGCCAATTGTTAGCAGGCTTACAGAGTTTGGTGTTGTAAATTGTAATGGTGGTTTAAATGGCCAGTTGGCGGATTTGCAGGTCAAGCCTTCCATTATTTGGAGAAGTAAGTCTTGTTATATAAGTGATCTGGACTTCGTTAGTGTTTTAGGGAGTGTAAAGGCTTGTAAGTAGCCTGGTTTTTGTCTCAAGGATGATGGTACCTTAAGGATGGGTTCAAAGTCATGTGTCCCATTAGTTTAAGAGTTGAGGAAAAAGTTGTTAACTTTAGCACATAATTTGGGTTTTGTCATACATCCTGGTAGCGTTAAGATGTATAGGTTTAGTAGTTAAGGAGTGGTGTACAGAGGAGATCCGTCGATTTCCTATAAAGAGGTATGGTTTCTAAGTAGGTTAAGGCAGAACATCAGTGACCTAGAGGCAAGCTATAGTCATAGAGGTTCCTCACTAGAATTAGGAGCACGTGACAATGGACTTTGCACTCGGCTTATCAAGGCTTAAGGTAAGCATGATGCAGTTTAGGTTATTATTGATTGTTTGACTAATTCGCAACCCTCCTTCCTCTATGTGTTAACTATACCACAGAGAGGTTGGCCATATTATGATATGAGTAGATAATTAGGTTATACGGGATGCCAATATCCATTGTATCTAACAAGAATCCACATTTCACATCTCATTTTTGGATTAATCTGCATAGGGCTTCGGGCACTCATTTGGATGGCTAGTTCGAGCGTACTATTTAGACTTTGGGAGATATGTTACGTGCATGTTCGTTGCACCTTCACGATAAATGGGATGAGCATTTTCCTTTGCTTTAGCTCACTTATAACAATAGTTATCAGGCAAGCATTGAGATCACTTCATTTAAGACTTTGTACGGGCCCATATGCATATTGTGCAGAAAGTTGCCACAGAAACTACATTGATAACCATCATCATGACTGAGAGTTTGAGGTTGGTGCTCATGTCATTTTGCGAGTTTCACAGTCAAAGGGTTTGATGAGGTGTCGAAAGAAAGGAAATTTGAGTCCTAAATATATTAGACCTTTTGAGTTTTTGGATAGAATCGGGCATGTTGTCCGTCGTGTTGCTTTGCCACTCATTTGCACAATATCTTCCATAGTTCTGTTTTAAGAGTAAATGCATGACCCATCCCACGTTGTGTCATAAAAACCTTCTGTTAGCCCTATGGTTGGATAACCTAGGCTTACATCTTGTTTTGATGATAACTACACATTGATTATGTTCTAATGTGTGCTTTGAGTGTATTCTTAGTAGGCATATACATGCACACTCATGAAGACACATTTGAGAAGTTGGATAGATGGATTAAAGCCAAAGAAGCTTAAAGTTATAGTGGACATGCTATAGAAGCTTCATCAAGTCCAATGTCGAAGAGCAACAAAGAATGCATCGGCTAAGTTACTATCGATTATAATTGATCTTTACTATTATGTAACTAGTCTTGGTTTGATGCTTGGATTGATGACTATGACCTAAAAAGACCTTAGGACACCTTGTGCATTGCATGTGAGTTCATAACCTTTCACACAAGTGTGGTTCTTGAAAATGAGTGAACTTTGGAGCTCACTCAGATTTTCTCAAAAACTATTTTGGTGCTAATCTTTTCATATCTTGATAAAACTTTTCATTAGCTTTCCAACGCAAAAAACGGCACCTCAATCCGATTTTTCTAGAGAAAGTTATGCCCAAAATAGGAAAGGGGGTTCCGTGAGGCAGCTGATAGGCAGTAGGGTAATACAGTCGACTGTATTTGAATCCAGTCGACTGCATTCCAATGCAGTCGACTGCATTGGTCAAAATTCAGTTCCAACGGCTATTTTCGAGGACAAAACTCCAACGGCTATTTTCGAGGGATTACAGTCGACTGCATTGGGAATACAGTCGACTGCAATGGCAGTTTTGCCCATATTTTGCCTCTAACGGCTATATTTCATTTGCTCTCTATATAAATGATTTGGGGCTTCATCATACACCATGGAAACCACATTCTAAGCCTCCATTCATTAGAGAAACATCAAGGCTCATAGATTAAACTTTTCTCTCTTCATCTTCATGATTTTACATCATTAAAGAGAGCATCTTTGTGAGCATTTCTTTGATTGAGAGTGAGCATACTTCAAGTCATCAATTCTCTCATCTCTCTATTGTACTAGAGCTTAAATTTGTACTCATTTCCTTCTTGAGAGTGAAATCTTTGTACACATTTCTTCATTGAAAGGTTGTGATCAAGGCTTGGGTTTGTCAAGCTTTGGAGCTTTGGGATTCAAGGCTTGTTCTTGGTGTGGGCATATCATCAAGGGTTGTAAGGGTTTTGATCTTGACCCGGAAGAAGATTGTTGCTAGTGGATTCTAGTGCTCTTTCAAGGGACTTCCTTGAAGAGGTGGACGTAGGCTTGTGGGTATATCAAGCCGAACCATTTAATTCTCCTTGTCAAGTATCTCTAAACCCTTCTCTCTTTACATTATCGTCTTACATTTGTGTTGAGATTGGTTGTTTGCTTATTTGAGTTATTGAGATTGAGGTTTGTTGTTTGTTAATTTTTAAAAGTAGTCTTAAAACCCTATTCACCCCCCTCTAGGGTTATTTTATTGGTTTCACCTTCATTTATTTGTGAGGACCTATCAGTATAGGAACAAAACCCATCGTGATTTTGGGATAACGAGATCAAATTTTGGGTATGAAATCGATACATTTGGTAAAGTGGTTTGAAGGCCAAAGCCACACTGGTGAGAAAGCCACTTGGGAAATCGAGGAGTATATGAGAGAAAAGTAGACAACCATATTCGTTAACTTGAGATAGGTGAATTTCGTGGACGAAACTTTTTTTAAGAAGGAGAGAATGTAAGACCCCAAATACTTCTATTGTTATTTATGTAATAGGGGTTATAAATTTTAGTAACCTTTTAAGGTACTTTTGAATTGAAAAAAGGAGAAACCTAATGCTTGAAGGGTTTTAACTTTCTAAAGGGAATTCTAAACCCACTTTGATTATAAGGAGGATTTGAATCCAATTAGAATTCTACTCTTATACGCTACAATCCGTAGCTAAAAGTCCCTTGTATAAAAGCTCGTTACTAATAGTTTGGCGACGGAATTTTCAAATCCGTCGTGTAATATTTAAGTTTTTGCGACGGATTTATTTATTAATTAACGACGGAATATCCATCTTTAATTATATTTTAAGTATTTTAATTTAATTTCTTTTTTGTTCAATTAGCGACATAATAAATTTTTTAGCAACGGAATATTCCGTCGCTAAATGTCTTATTTAGCGACGGAATAATCTGTTGCTAAAAAACCGATAGTGATAAAAAAAAATTAGCGACGGCTATAATCCGTCTCCAAAAGTCAAATTTTTTTTAAAATATTTATTTTTATTTTTCTAATGGCCAAACCTGTAATAAAAAAATCAATTCTCAATAACAACTGCAATAATCAATACACAAAGAAATATGTATAATTAATCATAAAAAGACTCATCAAGTACAAGCTGGGAACCGGATACAGCCGGTTAGGGGAGGGGAGAAGAGTACAAACCGGGCGCGGGGGCCGGGGGGAAGCTGGGACCGGGCACGAGAAGGGGCTCATCAGGGGTTACCGAGTCCTGGATCTGGATCCTGCTGATTCGGGGCCTGCTCGGCATATCCAGCTGCGGTACCCTGCTGATCCTACTCCCTGATAATCATCAACACCACCGTAGCAATGCGCGCGATCTCCTCGTCGTCCAACGGATGCCGAGGAGCCGGTGTCTGTGGAGGGATAGCAGGGGATGAGGACGCTCCTATCACGGCAGGAGCAGTCCGACTAGGCAGGCCACGTATGCGGCCTTTCGGCCGATTGACGACCTCCGGCGTATCCAACCATCGCTTCAACGCCCCAGTACTCGCACTCGTACTAGTGGACGATGATGGCTGTCCGGACTGTTCCTCGGACCCCCTAAGCTGTTCATACGAGGCCTGAAAAAAAGTGATATAGAGATATGTTAGGGCATTAATTAACGCAACAGACATTGAGGATAGAAAGACAAAAAATTAACAACTTAAACAAATTGACTCACATCGATACGCCGGGCAATATCTGAAATATAGTCACCCGCCCGGTGCACCTCGTCCTTATCCTTCTTCCGCACGTGCGTCTGATTATACGTCAGAGCTACGACCTCATCGTCCTCCAGATCCGGGTGCTCGACCGCATTCTTGTGTCGGACGATGTCGTGTGGCACCGACCCCCCCGTGTGCGTCGGATCTTTGTTCTGTCTGTTCTCAACCCCGCTCTTACTCTTGGAGTCCCAACCTGGATCCGCAGCCCACCGATCTATCATCGCCGTCCATACAGTCGGAGATATCCAATGTGGGGGATATCTCGTCATCTCCGTCATCGGGGGCACCCTCGGGCAGCATCTTCTTTGCCCGGTCCCTTGCGTCATGGAGCCATCGGCGGTAATTCTTGCCGATGTAAGCAAAGAAGGCCTGCTGCTCAGGCGAGTCAAACGTGAACCCCTCCTGTAAGGCATTCAATAACACAAATTAACTACACAAAACAAACTCTAATTAAAACAAATACTATCGCTGAAAAAAATATTTCACCGTACCAGCCACTCCTCACATAGGGACTCCCTCGCAGCGACATCCCAGTCCTTCCAGTACAGGCGTGGCTCAAAGAATCGGCCCTTCACAAGAACGCCGATCTTCGTCCTCGCCTGATTCTCTAGGATCCTGCCAAAGAAGTAAATAAATTAATTAATACAGTTCAAATATAAATTAACACCCCAAAATTTTAAATATAAGGCATGATGTGATATTTTTTTTACTTACAGGCCTTCCTAGGTGAGCGTAACTCTCTGTTTACGCTGGGAGTCGATGCGTACCCTGCGTGTCGGACCACGGTTTCGTCGAGATCCTACAAAATATCAACATTAATACAGTTCAAATATACTTTAAATATAAGGCTAGCGAAAATGTACTAAACACCGTTATCAACTGTACATGTGGTAGAACCCACGGAAGAAGGAGAATCAACGCGCGTGTGGGATGAATCTGCGTCGGGCTGGGGCAACGGCGAGGGCTGAGGCTGGAGCTGGGGCCCCATCTGATGTACGCGATCACTCTGTGCCTCGTCATCAGTGGGCAATGACGAGGTGGGACTCACCGGGGAGGAAGCAGCTCGGCATCTAACCCGGCCACGAATAGCCCATATCCTATCCATATCTGACTTTGTATAGATAAATTACAAATACATGAACACATTAAAAACAATAATTTGGCAAAAATCATCATCGGCACTATATATATATATATATATATATATGAACGGAGGTGAAAAAATATATCAATATGAACCAAGTTCTAAAATGTTACTACATTTTTTCCCGGTTTGTTACAACATTACAACTCAATCATTTTCAGTTTGAGAATCATCATCATCTTCATCACTTTCCTCGTCGTCCTCTTCATCCTCTTCATCTTCTAATTCATCCTCTTCATCAGTAGACTCGGTCACATCATCTCCAACACTTTCCACGTCTTCCGCGTCATCATCTACGACTTCTTCTCCTACATGAAGTGTTGTTGGAAGAGGAAGATCGTCCTCCTTGTTATTGACCTCAACAGGGAACAAGACAAGTGGTTGGTCGGCTTGAAAGGAGTCTAGCTCACTGTCATATTTTCCCTCCACTCTCTAATAGGTAGTAGTCCTATCTCATTCAGAAAAGCACATGTTTATAAAACGGTGAATAACTCATGCTTAGTCCCATGTCTGCGAAAAATTCGGCAGCACCTCCCCACATTTCTCCAAGTACACGACATCGATTAGAAGTTCTAACATTCATCTAACCTTGCCTTGCAACGTTTGACGGATGTTAGAACACCAGATCTGTATGCACCCGGAGAAACACACGAGAACGTGTACCAAATATCCACGACATAGAACACAAAGCATGAGTCAAAACACTGTTTTATAAACAATTAGTTTTTCCAAATTATCCAAACTGGACATCCAAAGGCTCATTACAAAGCATTACTTTGTAACGAGTACCTTTGAACGGGAACTAAGGGTTTTTATGCATGCATGCGTTCAGAAATTGATAACATATGCAAGAATCTTTCCGAAATATCAAAACTGCAGAAAGATCGTTACATATGTTACCAATTCCACATTAAATAGAATTCGTTGGCAACGAGTTGAACAACTAATATAAAGAAGGCAGGGTTTGTAAACAACGAGTAATTAAACCATCTCTGGGCAATATGGAGTAATTATAGGATGTACAAGGGCTAATTAGGGCTAACTGGGTTATTAGGGTTAATTACAAGTATTAATTATAGCTAATTAAGGTTAATTAGGGTTATTTAGTCCTAATTAGGGTTTAATTGTGCCGAGTAGTGCTGATTAGTCCTAATTAGGGCTAGATTAGGCTTAATTGAGTTATGTTAGGGCTAATTATTGTTAATGAGGGCTAGTTTTGAATAATTATAGCTAATTATGATTGATTAGGGTTATTTAGTCCTAATTAGAGTTTAATTGTGCCGAGTAGTGCTGATTAGTCCTAATTAGAGCTAAATTAGGCTTAATTGGGTTATGTTAGGGCTAATTATTGTTAATGAGGACTAGTTTCGGATAATTATAGCTAATTAGGGTTGATTAGGACTAATTAGGGTTATTTAGTCCTAATTAGAGTTTAATAGTGCCGAGTAGTGTTGATTAGTCCTAATTAGCACTAATTAGGCTTAATTGGGTTATGTTAGTGCAAATTACGACTAATTAGGTTAACTATAATCAATATGCGCGTAATTAGGTTCATTTGGGCTAATTTGAGATAATTACAGCTAATTTGATTTTCATTGAGTTCTTAAGGTTAATTAAAACTAATTAGAGCTAATTAGGGTTAGTTGATTTATTAAAATATTGTTAATCAGGACTAATTAGGGCTAATTATAGCCAATGCTGGAGCCACGATGAGATTCCAGGGGGTGCATGCTAAAAATGTCGCGTTAACCTAATTAACCTAAATTTAATGCATAGTCAACAATCTCAATTTCGACACCTCATATAAGGTGTCGATATGGTGTCCGATACGTGTTTGACACCTTCGGACACGTGTCCGACACATACAGACACTTGTCCGATGCCTGCGGACACGTGTCCGACGTCCACCGACACTCACCTCTGGACACATCGGCATATGTTGATTTATTTTGTAAATGTCGGACACCGTCGATTAGACGTGATGTCCGTGTCTGCGCTAACTAACATGTATCTCAATCCAATTGAATTTCATCCTCCGTCAACAATCTCAATTCTCAATTCTCAAATACTCAATGCAATAAAAATTAACAAAAATCACACATTGAATCCAATTGGGTTTCATCCTCCTTCAATAATCTCAATATCTCAAATCACAATTAACAACCTAAAATCATCAATTAATAATCGTAATTACTTCAAATGCATAACAAATAACCTTTTCTCTAAGAATGTAATTTTTTATTTTTATTTTTGTATCAAGAAGAAAAAAAACAAAACTGGCCTGCAACAAGAATTTGACTTACGTAGGCAAAATTGTGTCCATAAAGCATGAACGTTTGAAAAGGCCAACCATCATATTAATTACAAAACAAAGTTTTTGCAAAGTACTACTATCGCTTCCCGAGCAGGAGGTGCCGAGAGCGGAAATGGCGAGAGTGATGGCAATGACAACCATGACCACGTTGCCATGAAAAAACAGCCGAAAGGGACTTTGTACGTTCACTGTGGCTAGCATTTTGAAGTAGTTTTTTTTTTTTCTGAATAGTTGCTTAGGGAGTTGAAAGGAGTGCACCGGATGGTACCTCTGTGCTTCGGGGCTCAAGACAGCATATAAATATCAAAATGTACCTCCTTTATGGACATTACTTATTTAGTTGCAAACTTAAATTAACGTTTAACGTGCATGTATATATAGCCTTTGTAAACAATAATCAACAAAGAAATGATACTACTTGAAAAGTCAGGTCCAAGAGTCACCAGTTACTTCAGAACTTTTTTGTTGCAATACTTTAGAACGACCGCAATGAAAACTCCTCCAAAGAAAAAAGGCATTTGGCACTGCCGACTGGACTAGACGTATTCTGATGGGCTTGCATGCTAAAGAGAAATGGGATCATCAGTGATGAGAACCAGCATCGGCCACTGCCTGTTTTCTTGTTTCCCTTTCTCCTTTGTGATTTGAAAGGTAATCCTGATCAGAAAAATTATTACAAATTGGAATGAAAAAGCAATTTGCTGATACTCATTTCCGGGACAAAACCCTCGTAGAAAGTAGAGATGACTGCCTTTGGCTGCTGCTCTGTATTTCGTTGTTAGGAAATCACGACTAGAATCATCATGCATTACTGATGACTGTCGCGACACCGAGGAGTACCATTACCTACAGGTAAAGAGAAGCTCAGAAAATGAAGCGCCTAATAATGCCAACGGAAATAGAACATGTCAGACCCGTGGTAATGCAAAATGACTTGTAACTATGCAGCTGTAAGATAGATACCAGACCCTGGGGATCAAGAAAAAGTGAAAGTGGCTGAGATGCCTGCAGGTCATGAGAAGGTTGAATGAAGCCAACAAATAAGAAAAATGAGACCCAGGGTATAAGAAAATGACTTGTAATTGTGATCAAACCCTATTTGGATTTTTAAGAAAGAAAAAGTGGAAGTGTCGAAGATTTGATGCGTGTACTACTGCTAACAGACATGCCGCGCTCGGGACAAGGGTATTGGACATGCCATACCAGGCTGAATACATAAGATCGACATGAATAGTTTACCTCGTCACCATGCCGTTGGACTGCAACACCGATGGAATTCCACTGTACGTGCCCGCGGACCTGGCACTCGAACCAAGAGCAAGAGCTGATTGAACCCATCAAGTCAAAACAGGAACTCCAGCCACCTAACAATTTTGTGTTAGTACTACGAGCAGGACAATATCAAACTAATCATGAGATTGCAAGGAAAATATGTTTCTCTAACAATGAAAAAGGCCCAAAATAAGTAATGACTTACCAGACTTCATGTAACGCATCCAGGGTATGACATGGGCCAGATAACTATACCTTTATAATGCTGAGGTGAGCTATAAGATACCAAAAAGATGTGCATGAAACAATTGCGAACAATAGTGCCAAAAAAAAAAAAAGAACAATACCAATTCATAACTTCTCCTTTTCATTTCGGTAACCAACACACTATATTTCCAACAACCCCCCCCACAAAACCCCCGGGCCACACTTCTTAAGCCAATGCATAATTGTAGTGTCTGAAGTTACACATGCGAGGACTGCATATTACAGAAACAAGGTTGACCAGTCTACTGACCAAGACCTTTTCATGTAATCATTTAGGCAGCTCCCACACTTCCAAGAAGGCAGCGCCAACTATGGAACTTGGGATCTGTAAGTCAAAAGTTACAACCAGTACTCATGAATGTGCAAATTGAACAAGCAAGCAGCAGTGTAAAATAAGGGAAAAGCTGAGCAGATTTCCCCAATAATGCAATTGCCAAGAGATGGAATATCTAACTTTTAACTCTCCGCATAAACACAATCGCTAAAAAAAGAAATTCGAATAAATCAGGACTAGAAGCACATCGTAGTGCACACCTCATCCCAATGACAGATCAACAGAAGCAACTATGTTTACGGCCAGAGAGTTGAAGAGATAGACATTCAACTTAGGCCCAATTTTCACAGAAATCAACACAACTTATTATACTTAAGATACTTGCCCAAACCAGCAAAAGTGAAACTATCTATTAAAGGGAGGGAAAGGGAAATAAGCATATCCAAAGAAAGGAATCAGTTAACAGCTTCAATGAGAACAATATGAGACGATCGCACGATTGTAAATCACAGAATTTTATAATACCCACTTTACCATGTTATAGAAGACATCCCCTTAATAATTCTGATGCTATAAGCAAGAGTCTAGTCAGATGTAACCAACACAATCTAGAATCAACATTACCCAAATACAGAAAGCATGACCACATGTGGCTCGTTGAGATCTAATTGACCTGCTACGCCAAGCCAAGCTCTTGATGCTGCCTTGATGCGATATGCAAGAAGCTAGCAAGCTGTCTAATCAACTAGTGGAAAAAGAATGTCAGTATACACGCTCAAAAGCGAAACACACCCACATATTCTGACAAGCTCAAACCCAACCCCCAACCCCACACCTTTTCCTACAGATACCACCAACCACAGAATAAAAGCCACCTACAAAAGTAAACTCCAAGTGTAGGGTGCCCAAGGTACAAATTTCCAACTCAGGCTTGATGCGACATATCGCAGCAATATCTATTGGGGTAAATCTGAGAATATTTTGCAAGCGAGTGACAAAAGCCTCAAATGAATCTTTTTCTTAAATTTGAGAAATCTAATCCAAGGTAGGTTCTAATTGTAATGGCAACTGAATCCCATCAGAAGTCTCACAAATGCTTTTAGCCTCCAATGTATTGGCCGCCTCATTACATTAGTGAAGTATAGATTGAAAATTATTCTACAAATTGTCTATCTACTATTTCACCCGAGCACACAATTACTTGTGGGGGTAACTTAGAGGAGTCAACAAGAGTTTTATCTATCACCGACCCCAGGGTAGCTGTTGTTTTCACTAAACCATTCTTCACAAGGGTATAATCCCCTAGCGATTTTACTTCATTGGCTATAACATCCTTCATAGGCATGGAAACTGGCGGTTTTGTTTCGACAAAAGTTGTCACGTCTACAACATGTGGTTCACCCAGTTCAATTGCATTATCTTCCGATGCAGTATTCTCATTAGGCCTCATCAATATATCCATGCATCTCAGGTCTTTCTCGTCGGACTTGCAAATTGCCTCACTTCTGCACTCCAAATTAAAGAATTCTTTTGGATTTTCAGCATCCACCATAATTGTCTCACTCGTATCAGGAGCAGTCTCTGCTTGCTGCTCCTTAGGACCAGACTCGTCAGTCAACAAATGATCTTTTGATTCTTCATCCAAATTGAAGTTTTGTGATCCCTCACCAGAACGAGATTCAGAGTTTACAAGCACCTCATTTTGAAGTGGAAAACCAGTCAATACTGTCTCAGCGTATCCAGTCCCTTCATCAGTTCTAGACCCACCAAATTGGGCCTCATCAACTCTCCTAGCAAGCGAATTGGGACATGGAGGAGGGATCCGATTACAGCACTTGTGGCACTTAAATCCAATAAGGTTAACAATATTTGCAGCTCCAACCCCAAAAGCATCTCCATGGAACCAATCTGCGTGATACATTGACACAGCACAAAAATAAGACTAACATGCCTTGTAATTCCACGAAACATGATTAAAAACTTAAAAGCTCAGTAAACTAGGATATTACAACACCCACAAAAAAACTTAAAACACCATACACGTATGAGGAATGAGATGAAAAGGGAGGTACCTCCACAGGTGTCACAACGAATATAACTCAACACAGATGTAGATTCTGGTTCAGAACAAAGACCACATTTGGGTTGATCAAGGGTGTCGGCCAACCGTTCTGATGGAGCAAGCAGTTTTTTACTCCTAAAATGCATCACTCGCTCATCATTTGGCTTCCTAGTCAAATGCAGGCCATTGAACCAGTAAGTGTGATACATATGTGTTCTCTTTCTCTGACAAGTACCCTTTTTGGGTTTCTTTGATGTCCCTTTTCTGGATTTTGGTTTTTTCCCTTTTTTGGGTCGTCCAATCTTTTTCTTACTTGGTGCGACCACAAATTTAACTTTCCGAGTAGAACGACGCAGAGGTACAACAACAGAATTATTCTTTTTCTTGTCTTTTCCAGCTTTTCCACTGATCTTGGACCGCACTGCCTTCGAGACTTTTGAGGCCTTTTTACCTTTCTTCAACAGTGATTTACCCTTCTTGTTCACAATCTTTATATGCACCCCCTGGCATTTGTGGCATGTGTACTTGCATTCAGCAGTGATGGCTCCAGCAGACTTCCTTACATGTCTTTTATGGAAAAAGCCTGGAAATTATCATTGTAACTGAAATGAGACTGAGCCAAAAACATCTCTTATTTGTACCATTACAGCGTTCAAACAACTTAGCATGTACCCATGTCAAAGTAAGCAGTACACAGTAAACAGATTAAAACAAATTTGAACCACACCTTCAAATTCAGGATAAAGAAAGAGCAAGGAAAGCAGTAAGAGTACACAGACCTTCACCTCTCATGATACATGATGAGATCTCAAATTCCAAAACAAAATTTTAGAATTGCATCGATGCTTCCTGCTTCCAATTATAAAGAGTACAAGTAAAGACGCCACAATTAAAGATAAAGAAGTAGACTACTGATCTCGATTTGGTCTTTTAACTTGACTAGTACTATCTTCGCAGTTTACTAGAGATCAAGATTTACTTTACCTTGTAATTAACACAACCATTTTCCTAAGGATCCTACAAAACGAAGCACCAAAACAACGATAGACCATATATTTACAAATTTTTAATGCCAACACTAAGAAGCCAAGTAAGCTGAGTTGCCACCATAATTATCTGGAGCACAAAAAGCTGATAAAGTGAGCAGCGACCACTGGCTTTGCATCCGGCTAGAAATTATAGGATAAACCATGGCTAGATTGTGGACATAGTAGCTTTCATGAGATGGTATTGTGAAGGTCGACGACGACAAAACAACTAATGCTTGCCATCGTTTGCAGCAAAGTCATGTGGCAACACAACAGATAGTACCCAAAAGAGTAGTACAGTCAACTTGTGGAGGTATCTAGGGACAAGGAAAAAAAAAAGAAACAAGAAGTCCTCCTTGCCACAGGGACCATATGAAGACCCGGCAGAAACTAAATACACGTTGAAGACCATAGGTGAAGTAGGGTTTAGCCAGTTAATGATGGATAAAGGATTCCTTAGGAATGGATTTCAACTCTACAAAGAAGCAAGATATGCATGCTCATTCAAAAGAAAGTCTCTTACACAAGCAACTTTGTATCAGCCAGCCACTGGCTACAAATTTACAACCCTATACATGATAAAATCCCTCTCACACTTTAAAGACTTTAAGTTGCATCAAAAAAGCTATGCCACATGGACTCTTCAAAATGCATGAAGTACCCATGTCGGACACTCGACACTCAGACATGGGTATTGGTTTTGTTTCCGACACGTCCCGTAGGATATGCCCACTAAGAACACCATATTGTAGTGTTTCTTTTAGTTCGTTATTGCTTTGAGATGATCTCTGTTTAAATTAGAACAATTCGCGTAACTCAAAACACAATGTAGACTAAGTAATAAGTAAAATACAAGAATAGATAGGAATATTTTGCTATGTCCCCGTGTCTTGGGTTTTGAGAAATAGACAAATCCAACACTTGACACATATCCGACTCGGACACTCGTGCTGAATCCATGTAACAGAGATCAAAACACTAATAAGTCAGCAGTATCAAATATAGTCCACCCAACGCTGAAAGATGCTGATTCACATTGTAGTGTCCACTATCGAACCCCAGCTATCATATCGGGATGTTTATCATGTACCAAAATTCCAACTTTGTGTATCGAGTAATGTACTGGATTGATATCATAATATACACATCAACTTTTTAAAGTTTCGGAAAAATACTAAAAAGTTGAAAAATAAATCATCGTGATCTTTCAGTTGTGACAAGTGCTAGATAGTACAAAATTTAGAAGTGAAACCCCAGACAATATAAACAAATAAATCGTGGCTAATGAATTAACTGTATCATACTTTGTAAAGTACATATTGCATGTCAGGACCAATGTCTTAGATATAAGCGATACAATTTTCAGCCGCATGACTGGGTCCTACCCCTTCTTATCCATCGTACCGGCTTAACTGATTTTATGAAGGTGTCATATCTAGTCTTCCTTTTTATGTTTTTCCTCTGAAAGACAAAAAGAAAAGATCCCAAACCTCTAGACCTCAACCTGATATTCGTACTCTTGTGATATATATATATACACATCTATCTATCTATCTATATATATAGATACGGACGGACCAAATCAAACTTTTTTCAAAAAAAAAAAAGTCATCAGATACATAATGTAGCGGACAGGAATATTGACCAAAATACCTCGGAGGGACTTAATGAGTCGGAAAAGCCCGCGCCAAGGGCCGCGGGGGGGGGGGGGGGGGGGTGTGGTAAACTTTACTGTCCGCTACATAATGTAGCAAATGGTGAAGTTTACTTAAAAAGGAAAAAAAAAAGATCTGGCCAATCCGCGATGGATAGACGGCCGGATCGTGCTGGCAACTTAGCTTAAGTTGCCAGAGTTGTGTGTGTGTGTGTGTTGGGGGCCGATCACTATCCACCGCTGGATTTATCCAATGTCCCATCCACCCGTCCACAAGTGATTGTGGATGGCCCAGATCACCCCTAACCGCTACCGCTTAGTAGTACTTAGGAGCCCCCGGTCGATCTGGGCCGTCCAGATCAACTATGGACAGTTGAATAGGCGTCAGATAAATCCTATTTATCCAGCGGTGGATAGGGATCAGTCCCCTATATAAACATATCATTCTCGCCTCATCAATTATAAATAGCAAGGCAATGTCAAAATTTAACCTTCTAATTAGTACGCAAGCTCCCACCAATTAAATCTTAAATTGTGAACAATGCAATAGCTCAGCAGTTAAAGCCACCAGTTTCAGGAAGCACTGGTGTTGGGCACAAAAGAGTGGGTGGCAGTTTAAAAGATCATATCGCTCCAGGTAAGCAGAACACAAAGCAATGTCTTGGGATCAAAACCAAGTGTCCTGTCTTATGCTTTATCTCCTAGCAATTATTTATGTTTTCTTTTTTGGCAAATACTAGCATTTACTAATAGTAATAGGTTGGTACGCTATTGTTTATCCATAACATTTGGGGAAAACAAATTCCAACCTCACAAAATAGTTCTCCTCAAGTGAAAAAGAAAAAGGAATCTAATGTGACAACAGCCATAATCAACAATCAAGCAGCGTTTGAAAACTCTTATTTAAACTCATATTATTACCTGTGCAATATTGGCAGCTAACAGCCTCCCTGCAAAACATTAAAAAGGAAATTAATCAGATGGAAGTGGTAAAAAGACTGACAAGGCAAAACCATCTTGGCATGCTTCAGGTATTAAATATATATAACTGGTAATGCTACAAGTTTGTTAAACTTATATATAAAAAACAGCCCTTAATGGAGTACAATGAAATACATACAATTTGATTACTAAGGTGATGCACATATTATATGAAAATAGGAAAGGTAGTATGAGATTAGTTCTTAACAAACAGAAACTGACCACACTTTTGAAGCAACACATGCTAACATTTGTGTAATGACAATTCTACCCACTTACCTTTTAGACTATGTAAATATAGCCGAATAACGTAGGAACAAACCCCGCGCTCACTTAACATGTATAAACACTTATTCATCTAAAGAAAGCCCAATTTTCTGTTCTCCAAAACCATCTAGATATAAAGGTCACTAAAAAGTAAAATTCACTTGCACGGTATGTAGAGTTTTTTTCATATGATATAGAAAGACAACAGTGCGCCTTTTTTTTTTTTTAACCTTTTGTAAATCACAGATTCAAATCAAATACAAAACATTACTTCCAAACTAAATTATTTGCAACAATGTCTCAGACAAGGTATCCAAAGTGAATATCAGTTCCGGAAAGAAATGGAGAAGTAGACGCAGTAGCAGCAGTTGTAGTAGAACAGTAGCAATTCGTATAGTGTATAATAACAGTTTGACATCATGAGATAGGTAGCATATATATAAGTACCTGATCAGGACATCTTTGTTACAGTGGCCACAATGATAATTCTCAGATCTTTCCGCTCTCGAGAAGAGGTATGCAAAACCCTTTTTACTGGTTGGCCTCTTGATCACTCTCCTACTCTCCTGAAGCTTCGCAGAGCTCGTCTTATTGGACTTGCGGGCAATTCTTCTCTCTTCAAAAACTTTCAAGAGATGTAAGGGTACATAAGATTCTTCCAGCCAATACTTCTTCCTTCCGCTTGAGGATTCTTCAACCACAGATCCATGTCTTGCAACAATGTCAGGAATAAATCTCCTCTTGCCAAAATCAAGAAGATACTTGACCACTGCTCCTTCTGAACACTTACGACGTATTATAACCTTTTTAAATGATCTCATCGATTTTTTTAAGTCCCTCTCCATATTCATGACAAGGTTAGTGTTTTCGATGTCATCCCATCTAATATTTGCATCAAGCTCCCTAACCTGAAAAAATGTTTAACAAAATTCAGTGGACAAAGAACAGTATATACTGATAACTATATCCTAGGCCACAACTCATATTGGTTAAAATGGATAGGCAGCACCAATTTCTGTCTCATTCAAAGCCCTATCCAGGTCATCCTTCATCTCCTATTGTATTTATTATTATGGTAAAATTTGTTCGTCATTACATGTTTTTTGGTGAATTTGTTTGATTATGATTTCATGCTATTTACACACTATAATTGAGCATGTCTTACGGAAATCCAACAAACCATACTATTTAGATCTGATTGGGCCTTCTAAACGGAAAATTTGATCCAGACCTAAGGTCGGCTGAACAGACAAAAAAGAATTAGGTGACCATGTGGCTGTTAAAAAATAATCTTGATAAGTTTGATTCAATTTGGATGGAGATTAATGTTATGGTAATGGATCGTTATTGTAATATGTTATTAGTGCATGCTTTTGTAAGTTACAAGTGCATTACATGTGTGCTTAGTGGAGCCATAGTAAGTTTACGAAGTAATCGGTTTGTGATAATGCATGGCTAGGAGATGCTTCTAGTCATAAGATGTAGAGACAAGAAAATTGTGTAAGTGAGTTCCAAATAAAATTAAGATTCATTTGCTCTCTACAAGCACTCTACATTTCCTCCTAATAGTATGAGTTTGAGAGGAAGTAGTCCTTCGTCTCCAACAAAATGGTATCAGCCACAATGAACCTAAGAATAGTGGTGTCCTTAATTATTTAGAATTGCTACGCTATGAAAGTTTATCCAAATTGGAAATTTGGTTTGAGAAGTTCACGTTCTCAACGTATGAGAATGAGAAGTGTACTTTGTGTCTCAAAATACATGAGTCCTGAGATGTAGTCAGTGAAAACCCACATAGAGAGTTTGACAAAAGAAAGAAGAGAAGGCCATCTCAGTTTTGCCGCCGGTCGCTCGTACAGAGATCTGGAAGCATATTGAAGATTAAAGATCTACAGGTGATGTTTAGCGTACCATCAAGATTATTGCTTCCAACAGTAAAGGTTACCATTTGAGCAACGAATATTGTGTACAAAGCTGGGAAACAAAGGAAGATTGTATGCATCTCGATGAAGACACTCCAAAAAAGGATGTCAAAGTGGTCAAAGCTTATGAAGCCAAACAAAAGATGAAAGGAAAATGAACTGTTTGAAATGGAGGAGTAAGAGATTGAGAATGAAGCAACTCAATAAACTGTTGAAGAAAGAAAGGAGAAGGAGAAAAAATAGCCATTAAAAACACCAGAAATGAAGAAAGAGAAGTGGTGAACATGTGCATTTAGAAACGGATAGAAGCAAATGAAGCTCGACAGGCAAAAACCTCAGGTATAAAACTTGACTCTGTATAAACTCAAGAAAGTAGCTTGACTAATCTATTACATGACTCGTCAAAGATGGAAGAAGAAGATAAAAATAATTTTGACTTAGTCAAACAAGTTGAAATGGTAGCCACAAGAATAAGTTACAGGAGGTAATATTTTCATGAAGTATGTTCAGAAAAGTTATCTTCAAACTGTGTCATACCTGTCAAGGAAAATGATTTTGTGGCAAATGAAGTATATTATTCACAACTTGATCAGGAGAATATGTAAAGCTCTAAAGGTAGACTAAACATGAAAGCATTTTTTTATCCAGGAGAGCGTCAAGAAATGTTCAGAGAAAAATGATTGTGAACAATGCATACCAGTTAAAAAAAAAAGACTTGGCTATGTTACAAGAAGATGGCTTTGGAATTTGATGCCGTTGAAGCAATTGGAGCTGAGATATTTGTTGCCAGTTCATCACTCTGAGTAGTAAATCAAGGTTTTCCTCTTTTTTTTTTTTTTTGAGGGGGGGGGGGGGGTGTTGAAGTGGGGGTGGGTAATAAATTATCACTATTATGTATTTGTAGTGCATGGTATGTAAGTAACAAGTGCAATATGTCAAGTGCTGGGTAGCACGGACACCGACACCGGACACCGCAATTTTCAAAAAATCAGATTTTGGACACCGCGGGACACCGCTATTTTTTAATATATTTTTTCATTATATATATATATAATAAATATCAAATATATTCTATAATCTAAAAAATGAAAAACTGTCAAAATAAGGAATTTAAATACAAGTCATAATTTATTTGGTCAATATTTATTTAGTCTAATGTACTGGAAATGCAACGACAAAGGGAGAAAAGAAAAAAAAGAAAAGAAAATAGGGAGAAAAGAAAAAAAAGAAAAGAAAGGAGGGAGAAAAGGAAGAAAAGAAAAGAAAGAAAGGAGAAAAGGGTGAAAAGAAAAAATAACAGGAAAGAAACAGAGGGAGTGACGACAAAGGAGAAAAGAATAGAAAGAAAAGAAAGAAACGGGAGGAGAGGACTGGAACAGGAGAAGAGAAGAAAGAGACCTGGGTCAGCTGCGGAGGACCTCCGGCGAGACTCTGCGACCACGGCGAGACTCTGGCGACCACGGCGAGACCTCTGGCGACGGCAACAGCAGCTAACTTCTCTTCCTTCGGCGACTATAGCCGTCAGATCCGTTGGCTTCGGCTTCGGATCTTCGTCGACTGAGCTCCAGCGACACCGGCGACAGCTCCGTCAACACCAGCGACATCCTTGATGTGGTCGGCAGACATCAGACTCGAGGTGAGAGAGAAGAAGACAGCCGTGAGGTGAGAGTGAAGAAGACAGTAATAGTTCAATAAATCTGAAATTGGCCCCAAACCTTCCGACACTGCCGATTGCCGTGTCCGACACGGTGTCGGAAAATAAAAATAAATTCCGACACCGATTGGCGGTGTCCGACACGTGTCGGACGGTGTCCGGAGGGTGTCGGGGTGTCCGTCCGTTTAGGACACCAAACCTCCACCTAGGAGAGGTGTCCGTGCTTCAGAGGTCAAGTGTGCTTAGTGGAGAGGAGCTGGTAATAAATTTATAAAGTAGTGGGTCGTGTTACACTTAATACATGGCTAGGAGTCACTTCAGAAGACTATATGAAGGCATGTAGTCTTATCATATTGAAAGATGCAGATGGAAGTAAACTGTGGTGAAATAAGAATTCATGGGATCTCTATAAGCACTCTCCATTTCCTCATCCGCATAGAGCGAGTGGCCCTTTGTCACTAAAAGTGGCAAGATGTGCACCCACTCACAAGACTGAGCCAAACCATAGGAACAAACCTGGAGAGCAAGCTGCTCCGCGCTTCTTGATGCTTCCACAGAAGCTTGCCAGGCAACAAACTTGCTTCTCTTTGCAAATTCTGAACTTTCAGGATATAATATGCCTGGTATCTTCTTGCACCCACCTGCAGAGATTGCTTTTTATTGGTGTTTAGAATCACTATATTGGTTGAAAAATGCGGGGGAGGGGGACGAAAGAAAAAATGACAGACCTTGTCGGGCAGCTTTAGAAGCCAACGAGTGAGGCAAAGCCTTCCAATTGAACAACTGACGTGAAAGCCTACCACCCCTCCACCAAAGTAGACCCAATCCAGTGGCCGCATTTGATGAAGGCTTGGGCTCTAAATCTGGACACCTGGCCCTTTTACGGCCAATGCCATGTTTTGAAGACACGCGAAGGGAACTAGTCACAACATGAGAAGCAGAACCCGCTGTAGCAAAAGAATCCACGTATTTTACCCAATCTGTTGAATGAGCAAGAGGTCGCATGTTTGACGCTAACTGGTATGAAAAAGTAGCATAAAGTCAAACGGAGAATCAGTTGGTAAATTATGTTTCCAATGCTTCAGAAACACAACATAAACAAATTCAAAGACAAGATGAATATCCAAAAAGCAGCCTCTTATCTCTTATAAGATGTTCATTGCAGTTTTGCTCCCAGCTTTTTGCATATTCTGCAGAATCTGAATTCAACTTAAAAAAAAAAGCCTCGACCCAATTACTTAGGATTAACTACGAGAATCCTTTCACCATCATGCTATATCTAGGCCACATTTTCGGTTTGGCGTAAGCTAAGTGGTATGGCAAGACCAAGGAAAATATAGTTAAAGACATCTTCAAACCCTCAAAAGCTCTCCTGTTCCTTTCTCTCCCAAATACAACAGAAAAGACAACGAGCAACTGATCTCTAAAATGTCCCATAGCTCCTCTTATATAACGGCCACACCTCAGAAGCTCCACAAAAATAACCTGCCACATCCTAACTCAAGCAAAAAGAAAGAACCACATCCCAAATCCGCTTGGCAACCCAAGAATGAGAAAGAAGATGATCTACCGTCTCCCAATCAGCTTCGAATACGAAACGAAACCGCCAATCAGCATAGAGCTTCTTCTCTTATGCAGGTTCTCCCTGTTAGAATTGCATTCCTAGCCGCTTCCTAAGGGAAAGGAAGAAGAACAAGGCAAACCTCAAGAGGAGCCAAGTACCTCCAAGATTCTACCAGGGAAAAGAAGAAAACTCTCCATCACGAGAGAAAGTACCCTTTGATTCACCATTCCATACCACCCTATCCTCATCTCTATGACCAGTTGGCGTAGAGAAGAGGCTCAAAAGACTAACACCAACTCCCATTAACAGAAACTCGTCCATGCTCTCCAGAGAATAATATCCCTGTCCAGAAATGTTAATATCACAAGGGATTACTATAGAGGCAGGAAGGATATAATTGAAATCAAAGCCCCAAGGTAAGTGTTATTTTTTTCTTCCAAGAACAGAAAAATGTTTGGCTACTCTTCAATTAAAAAAATTTTGACCAAAGGAAAAATCATTATAGAAAAATCAATTGTAAAGCACCAATATTGAAAGTTCCTAATTTAAAAGCCCCAAAATTCAGAACTGTTTCATGCTAATATAAAGAGCCCTAAATTGCAACTAAAACATGTTGGGGGCACCTTTGTCTATTCTTATGGATGCGTCATCTCAAACTATAAAGGAACCATTCTAACTTTATGGGTACAGGCATAAATTTTTGATCCAAGGCTAATTCAGTTTAGGATTTCCAAAAGTAAAACCTCTAAATATAAGTAAACTTTGATCTGCGCATAGCCCAAGACCATCTAAAATATATTAGGCCACACATAACCTCAACATGAAATCTTGGCAGAATCCAAGCCTTAGGCCCCTTTTCTTTTCAAGAGCTATAAGAGACCAGACCGGTCAGATGCTGCCAGAAGTTTAATGGTAATATGAAACTATCATAACCCAACACCTAAATGAATAAGTCAATCAAACTCTTCCGGCCCATTTCGTAAGCTTTCCCACTTAGTAAGACATTATAAAAGCAACATTATTGCAACTCTGCTCTGTTATGCAGCTGAAAATCTACATATGAGTCCTATTAGAGCAACACCACGAGAATATGACATATAACAAAGGTATCATCAGCTCCAAAAGCTTAATCAGTAAGAGGGTACCAAAAATGTATACCATGTTGTAACACTTCCCATTACGTGCCAGCCCCCATTGCAAGTGGAGAATCAGATCAACGAGATGAAAATAGAGGTGCACTAGTCCCAAGGGCACAAAAAACACAATAGCAAATCAAAGAGAAATATCAATGGGTTGAATGCAAGTAGAAAGAATGAACCCAAGACCTTGCACAGCCAAGAGCTCCAATACCATGTTACGTTACCATCTTCTCTAAAAGCTTAAGCTGCTAGACACTGTATATCATGCTTCACCAGGTAGCATAAAACAAGGTAATTACAAATCTAAGGGCCTTCTGCCCCTTCCACGAATAGGCGTTGTAAGAAGCACTAATAGAAAAAACCTGCTTTCTGGAAGATGAATTCTTAAATTGTTTAGACTACCAATATCCGGCTGCTGAGCTCTTAATTCTATAATGTTAGGTCATATATTGGATAACAACGTCGTGCTTCGTGAGTGTTATAACTACTTAAAAAACATGGTAAAAAACCATTCCAGAGTAGAGTTGAATTTGTAGAATTTACAAATCCTTGCAACTCTTATTTTTCTTTTTTTGATATTTACAAAATTATTAGAAGGAGAGACCCCAGAGTGGGGGGTTGGGTTGTTTTGGCTGGGGGGGGGGGGAGAGGGACAACCCAGTTACAAAGATACGACGACCAAAGCACCAAGAAGGTGCCCTAGCCACAGAATAGTCCATACAGAAAAATCAAGACAACATCAGATCCACCTCAAATAGCTGACCCTATACTGACATCATCCATAAAAACTTAAACAGCGTAAGTTGATCTGGGAGTTCCTCTTCCATCGGAAAGAACAGGAGGTTCAGAGGAAAAAAAATGCAATCAAGACAGAGGAGTTTCAACTCCTTCAAAAGCCCGCAATTTTCTCTATCTCCAAATGGACCACATAAGGCATAGAGGGGCTAATCTCCCTCATTTATGTAAAGCCTTCGAAACATTAGCCCCATTCCAGCTGCGCAAAAATCACTGAGTGACCCCGGCATCACCCACACCATCCCAAACAAGGTATAAAAGCAAGCCCAAAAAACTTCTCGCAATATCACAGGGGAGCAATAAGTGATCAACTGATTCCCCATCCTTGCACATAAAACGCCAACTAATAATAATCTTTACGCTTCTGTCAAAGGTTACCAATTGTTAAAATAGCGTTACTGAACAGCAGTTCACACAAAGAAAGCCACACTCTAGAAGGAGCATGGGAATGCCAAACACTTTTCAAAGGAAAACTTAAGATCTTTTTCTCAATACTGTATCAAAGGAACCACCTGAAAAACCTCCATTGTCGCGGGCCTCCACCAATGCAGATCATCAGATTGGACTGGAGGTCGGTCTCAACCAAAACAACCAAATCGATGCACCACATTCCCTTCTAAGATGTGGAATCCAAACCCTTAGCCCATTTGAAAAAGACATATATTCCGAAACCGCAGCCTCTATATTAACAGCCAATTGACACAATTCCGGAAAGCAAACACTTAAAGAAGTCTCCCCACCTATGAAGCACAGATACGGGTGCGGGTGCGGGTGCGGATGCGGATGCGGCGTTTTTGAAATTTTTAGGATACGGGTGCGCCGGGGATACAGCAAATTATATATATAATGCAATTTAATTTATCAAGAGCTGTTATATATTTGCTTGTGATTATAGGAAGCTATTATAATCATTGGGCTTGAAAATGCATAGACCTACTCACATGTATCTGCATGAGAGCTATTAATATTGGTGATGTGGACTTGCATGTGCATAATTAGTGGGCGTGCATGTGATTATGGAGTGCCATGTTGCCGAAAAAGAACCTTGGCTCAGTCCAGTAAATCCCAACCCATCTTCACAATAGAGAAAAGATAATTGTAACAGAAGAGAGGAGAATAAACTGCTCCAGTTGCCGAGTGGCCTCGCGGAGGTCTCGACTGGTCCCCATCGTCGCCGGTGGTTCCCTTCGTCACCGGTGGTTGCGGGTCGTCGTTTCCGGTGGTTGCAGGTTGTCGCCGTCGTCGCCGGTGCTGGCCGTCGTCTCTCTCTCTCTCTCTCTCTCTCTCTCTCTCTCTCTCTCTCTCTCTCACACACCCCCACAGTTCTGTTCTTCTCACAGATCAAGATCAAGCCCTACCCATAAAGGATCTGCCATTTATTACGTTAGTATGATTTTTATTATTTAGGATTTGACCCCAAAACTTCTTTTTTTTTGTGTTTTGACCCTTGAAAATTGTATTTTTCACCCCATACGATCTGTATCCTGCGCGCACCCTAGCCGCAACTGCTATTTAAATTTTTTTTAAAAATAGACAGAAAATACTGGACGAGCACCCGACACGGACCCATGCAGCACCCGCACCGCACCCGACGCACACCCGATGCTGGTGCTTCACCCTTCTAGGCGCACCCGTGCTTCATAGCTCCCCACACCAACAATGTAACCAAAATCTGATCCGATCCCCACTTCCAACCACAAAGGAGGTGTTTTCTACTAACTCATGCCAACCACTCATTATAAACTTCCACACACCCACACCATAGTGAAGTCTCCATAGCAGAGAAGTTTAGCAACGAAGGTACTTATGAAATATACAATCCACCACCCTCCACAACAAACCTTCCTCTCCAAAAGTTCTCCACAACCATTTCCTAAATAAACCGGATTAAACAGTTAGACTCCTTCAAGCCC
The DNA here is from genome assembly GCA_033070095.1 of Escallonia herrerae. Taxonomy (NCBI): domain Eukaryota; kingdom Viridiplantae; phylum Streptophyta; class Magnoliopsida; order Escalloniales; family Escalloniaceae; genus Escallonia; species Escallonia herrerae. Next base: position 19,994 of record JAVXUP010001822.1, on the reverse strand, counting down.
AACCCACCGTCTCCAAACCGAGAACAAACAGTTCTCCAGTTCAACACGTTATACTTAGAAGTATCTTCATTTCCCTGCCGAGAAAAATCTCTCCTTAGTTTCTCAAGCCTCTCTAACACGGTAACTGGTATGTGGAAGAGAAACATAGTGTTGTTGGAATCCCCTCCTTTGGAAAGATCCTGAGTCTTTCACCATGACAACCTTGACTCAAATCTCGCGACAGTAGAACACCAAACTGAAGATTTCTTTCTACTTTGCTCCCAGAGAAGCCCCAAAAACGACTTTGGAAAAGAGCCTACCTTACACCCCCAAAAATGTCTGCCGACACTGGTACATTATTTACCTCGCCTACAAGGCAAGATTAACATTTAAGAAATTAGTCTTCAACTGAGACATAGCTTCACACATAAAGGAAGCCCCGAAAATATCTCATTTGAGGCGCTTCAGCCCCACAAAAAAGAAGTGTATTGTCAGCAAAAAGAAGATGAGAGATAATCTTAGAGACTACCACACCACCGACAGCACAAAATCATCCAAGAAAACAAAATCCTCAGCCACAGCGTGACTAATCGTCTGGCTAAGGGCCTCCATGATCACTAAGATAACAAAATCCTTGCAACTACGGTTTCTCCAAGAAAGATCAAGTGTACCAGGCAACTGTTTAACATGGATTCTGTTGCATAAGTGTTCCGTTCTCAATAGACAAAGCACTAATTCAATTTTAAAAGTGGTACTAGATGAGAACTTAGGTACCCGACAAAAAAGGCCAACAGATACACATATACAAACATAAGACTCGATGATTTTACATTCTTGGTTTCAAGCAATTTACGCAAGATACACATATACAAACATAAGACTCGATGAATTTTACATTCTTGGTTTCAAGCAATTTACGCAATTCCCATTACTATAATCTGCAATTGAAATTAATTAATTTTTGCATACCCATTTTGAGTTTACTACAGTAAAAATGAGATCGTTCAAGTGTATCAGAATACAGCAACTGCAATCTTCAAAACAAAATACGTGGAAGATGGAAGATTCTTACCTTGAGCAACAGATGTTTTACCGAAGGAAAATCAGACGAACTAAGAACACTTTTACGCCAGAGCTCTGGATAATGTGGATTCAACCATGGACCTAAAAGAAGCCCCCGCAAGCGCTCTTCAATACCAAGGATTTGGCACATGACATCCACAAGACGGCCTCTCCTATTCTTTTTGGAACGATAACCTAACAATGCACTTGTGAATTTCTCCAAAACAGGACTAGTATCATTCATGACAAACAAGCAACCCCTGTCATCCTCAGGAACTTGACAAGGGAAGCACCAGCCACATTTTTCTTTACTAGCGTCAACATCTAGATTGCGAATGTTTGACCAGCAAAATACGATAGATTTATTTGATACCGCCTTCACCTGTGCTAAAATTATTTCCTCAACTGATCTTGCAGGGACTTCTGCGACCTTTTCTGATGACTTGCGTGTCAACTCTTCAGCAACTAATGAGGACATTCGAGCAAAACCATAATAGTTCACATACCTATTTAAACAATGGCCCTCTGACATGTCTCTTTTCGTGCTTATTTTAGACAAGGTACTGCCACAATCTGCAGATTGAATATTCTTGCCACCTTCAACCTCTAAATTTGTCAATGAATAGTCTCCATCAAAAACAGATTTTCCTGGAAGCTCCATAACAGCTGGAACCCTAGTAAGTCCATTTGAATTATCCAGCCCAGTTTTCCGAGAGTTCTGAGTACCTCTGACTTCTTGAAAGGATTCAGCTGATCCTTCTGAACAAGACAATATATTCTCCCTCTTCCAGGAGCTGTTTACAACCAATGGATCAATATTCATCAAGTCTGGAATCTCGCATGTGACATTATCAGGACGTGAAGAAATCGTAGAATTTTCTTCTGGCTTTCCTGCACCCGCAGCCTCATCCTTAACGCCGTGTTTAGAAGGTACCAAAGGCAGCATAAGAATAGCAGGCATTTGCCCCTTGATAGGAATGTCTAAGCACACTGTAGCATTCTGTGATATCAGGTCACTCTTCGCACCTTTCACTGTAGCAGATGCATCCCATAGTTTGGAAATTGCACGTAAAATGGAGTTATAGAGAGTATATGATGATTTTAGCGCTTCAATAACAACATACAAATCATTTATTTGATAATAACTGAACAAGGAATCAGTATCGTCCGGATCTAACCTGCAAATTGAACCATCAAGACATGTTTAAAGCAATCACGAGAGACATAAGAAAACGTGCATCACTAAACAGGGTAATATTCTGAGCATGAAATTATATTCGTGGTCTCTGCCATAGATGAAGCAGAAGATCAGATACCCCAATGCTGGAGGAAGTAGCACGTGCAAATTAATCGTTTAGTTAGCTACACTATACATCCAGGTGAGGTAGTATTCTCCTGTTGTTTACTCAAAAAAGGGTAGTCTGAGCATGAAGTTAGTAAATTGGTAGTCTCTAGTCCACCATATATGAATCAGAAGATTAGTTACCACAATATTGAAGGAAGTAGCATGCACACCATGGTACTTTTAACTACCTACAACATACATCTAGATGCGGTACCCTCCTGTTGTTTACTCGAAAAAAAAGTATATTAGCTATTTAAATGCAAGAGAGAAAATAAGAAGAGCATTCTGAGAAAGTAAAACGAGGTAACCATTATCCATATAAACCTAGGTTTTTAGGAAAATAAGGATCCCTAATTGATCTATCTTATGTAAACTCTAAGCTAGATAAACATGATACAGCTAAGATTCTCAGATTTACCAGCCAAGAATCAGTATCTTATCCTTTTACATGGAATCATCAAATCTAGGATCTGTGCTACGTATAATTGAATTACCTCAACTAAATTAACTTAATTAAATTGTGAGGGCACGGTTTGATTTTCCAATTTCTCCCATCTATCAGGATTTCAATCCCCAGAACAAAGTATGAGTTTCCTTTCACATAATTCAGATAAAACTACGCAATTAGAATAATGCACGTATAAGTGATTACATTATCTTCAGTATTTGTTAATCTACAATTCTTAATCTATATCCTCCCCAATCTATCATTCTTAATCTAATACGAAGGTTACTTACCAAATGACTATGTCTATATCTATATCAAGACATGAATCTGGACAAAATACCAAACAACTGTTAAGATAGACTAGTTAGAAATAATTTACTAACTTGTTGGATCACAAAACACTAGCTGTAAGGTAGCGCTAAAGAGATAAGGGCTACCCGTGTACACAAAAAGTTATGTCAGAAAATCCAAACGGTGAAACATATGAAGGACACAGTACTACTAACAATTAAGGCCCACATATCTTCCAGGAGTAACAGAATAGAAGATGATGCCGCTTAATGTCGTCACAAATCACAATCGATATATTTTTTGTGATGTTATAACAAATTGCTATACCAAAGCCTAAAAGAAGCAACCACCCATAACTTCTCCAGAAGCATTTGAATACATCTCTTCTTTGAAAATAAACGTAAAAGAGGACAAAGCCCCGATATGGAAAGAGGCAAAGGGACAGTCAAGGAGAATGTTGTTCAACGTCAGGTTCGCAGATTAAACATGAAATGACAACAGAAAAACGTTGTCCTCCATCATCAAGTCATTACTCGTCAAGATTTTATCTAATACCTGCAACAAATCCAACATGGCAACCTTTCAAGGTACCTAACACTAACAATGGCCTTCTAAAAATCATTATCTGAGGGGACTGAGCCTCATGTATTAAGAGTGCACTTGAAACTTGCCCTTATACGACAGAAGCCATCTCCAAGAAGCAGCATCATCGTCCTGAGACTGCTGATCAAATTAAAAAGAACGCAAACAACCAATCTAAGAAGCTTGAATGAAACAAGCATACCATACCACTGATACCATCAACCAAAAAATATAAGCTTAAAAACAGCTAATTTCTCAAAGGACCTTTATATATTCACTTAGCTTAAAGTGATCTCCTAACCTTATCGTCGTCTATAAATTAACCCCGTGCCACTCTGACCTCTATGACAACCAATGCCCCACTAAATTTCACCAAAAATATGTTCAACTTTCTCAAAACCTCCAGAGCCACGTCTCCGCAATGTCTGTTCAAAGCTTCTGGAAAAGAAAAAAAAAGGTGAGCAACTTCCTTCTGCTCGACTAATTAATTAACTCCCACCTACACCACATTCACCCCTAGAAGGACCTCAATAAAACTATCGATCGATGCAACCAACCCTTTCAACAAACATGGGCACGGGAAACAAAGTGTAAACAAACAGAAAGAACACTTAATCTGAGTCCATTAGCAAAATATTGCTACTCAATCATCCAACAAATGTCCAACTGATCAACAATCACCCTAACTATACTTGGAGGTTAGCAAAGCCCCAAACATGACCCTGCGTATGTCGAAAGGAAACATAGCATAACTTCTAGTCTGAAGCAAAACATTACACTCCAAAGACACCGGAATTAGTTCCTACTTTGGAGAATATCTTCAATCTTCTGCAAACATCAAGCAAGAAACCACTATGTCCCCATCTTTACCAATGTCAAAACCTTGCACCATTCCTAAATCCACTGCCACTTCTAGGAAAGCATCAAGGTACCAGAAAAGGAATATAAAGAATCCCCATGCCTAAAACTCCTCATAGTTGGAAAAACCCCCCGAAATCAATCCTGATTAAAAAACTTCTGTATTGATAAACAGTGGGATCTCACTTCTACCATCCCAGGGGTTTACTAGTAGGTATACAGCAAAAACACAAAGTAGCTACACATTATAGAAAAAAAGCTAACAAGCATTAGTTGCGAACGACAGACCGGTACAGGCTCAGGGGATTATTCTATGTAAATCTTTTTTTCGTAAACTGAGATGTGAAGATAAGCATATGGTGAGTAGCCACGTTCAATCATAATTGAGTTGAAATTTTTTGATAAACCATTAAGCACTCCCAAGTTGAGCTGAATTTGGGCTTTAAGCACGTGCGTAACTATTAATTTGCAGAGTTGTATACAAACAAAAAATCCCAAAACCTTAATTTATGCCCTTGCACTCGGTGTCAACACAGAGCCGGCAGCCTAAGCCAAAATGTAAAATGTAGTGGAAGAGTCGGACAACGCAGTGAGCAACCCACTTTGCTAAACATTAAGTTCTAGGCTCTCAACTTATCATGAAAGCATGCAGAACTTGGATTATCTATGTTTGTATAACACCGGTACCCATCTAACCAAGGCTACTTTATTCAGGAAAATGAGAGTACAAGAACTATTCTCCCTTCACACACATCAAATAATCGAATTAAGTGATTTCTTGGAATAGAATTGGGATCGAATTCATCATTTGCTGCGCCATATATGATTAGATAAAGATATGAGTTGATTTACAATCAAAATGCATGGACTCATCCCAGAAAGGCGATAAAAAATAATTGTTTTGGCAAAACCGCTGAATGACTTAATAGTCAAAAAACGGTCAAGACATTATTTTCTGCATGATACTGGGCTATGATTCTAGATTATTAGTAGTGATACATATCTAGCATTACAATCTATCATCAACTTATGACGAAATATAACTTCTAGCGGCTGATATTCTAACTGTAATTCCACAAGTTCCCTCATCCGAACCTGGTATGAACCTAGCATACATATCAGTTGTCGAGCATGACAACTTTCGCCATAGCTTTTCTTTCTGTTACTTCAGATTTTTGGTAGACTACAAGAGTCGACCAATTAAACCAAGAGCAAGAGCTATAAGAAGAAGAAAAGGTGGAAGAATGATGAATTCAGCAGAAAAGACAAGGGGGTGCAACAAAGAATCTAGCAAGAAAAACCAAAATCCAGCGAGAGAGATAAGTAGCACTGCATTCATAAACAACGGAATTCATTATAGAAACTATATTCTTATATAAACATCTGTGTCTTTATGTTTAAACTTTCAACACTGTCATGTCAGAGATCCCATGCCAGTTTTAATACTTCATGCCCATAAATTATAGGATCCTTGCCACAAAACATAGTTATGGTAACCACTAGTGCAGGAGCAACAAGCATGCACACCAATGCCGGCAGACACAATATCAGATTTACATGGAACCAATTTAGAGTTAGAGTAACAACTGGTATCCGATCCAGAGACACCAACAATTTAGAGTTAGAGTAACAACTGGTATCCGATCCAGAGACACCAACGCAACCTATACGCTTTGATCTTTAACTTAGGACTCTCTGCGAAACAGCTTTTATCGTGACACACATCGTGAAAATAGTCTCATAAGGAGTTGCAGTTTCAAGCAAAAAACATAACTTTAAGTTTTAACTTTGGTAACTATGAAGTAAATAACTTACACCAACAAGTAACCGCAGCTGCTATAATATAGCCGGCCATAAGGATCAATTCCCAACAGCTCTGCTCCTCGAATCGACTTTCCAACTTTCATCCAGGGCTTATCTTTGTCAAGCATACACTCTGGGCAATACCAGTCACCCTCTGGCAAAAGATTATTAGCAACCCCGACGCACCTTGAGTGAAATGCTGAAGGGCAGCCATCACAGCATATTAAGTTCCCATCCATCTTACAAAGGCAGCATTCATCACTGTTCCAGTCAGTGGTTCCATCAGCAACCTCCTCGGTCATGCTGGATGCATCCATCGCAATCCTCCTTTTCTTGGAAGCATCAAGCTTCACATTGCGATCAGAGTCCAAATCAGGTTCAGCTGCAATCGTTCTTCTGTTGAGCTCTGACCTTATGGCTTCCACTTCAATTACATCGTCACAAAGACACCGCAATACCTCAATTTTAACCGTTGCTGGCTGTTTGTAGTAGTCACTCTCAAATAGCTTCAATTGACAGAGATCAAAACCAGGTTTCAAGCCAGAACTATGTATTAGCAGGTACTCAGCCATAAAGATGGGCCATGTGATCAAGTCCAGCAAATCCCAATTAAGACTCCTGCATTTAAGATACAGGTAAGAAATACATTAAGCACCATCAAAAAGAAGTGTCAAACCAGTTTGATTGACTTTTCGGCACAAAAGGCAAGTACCTGAGGCAAGCAGAAGCAGACTGGGAACTTTCGTCAGAAAGCAACTCTAAATGCTTCCTCAAAGTTTGTAACAAAGAAAAATGAATGAAATCAAACAATAAATTAGGACTTTTGGTCACTAGTGCTGCCACAAAATCCTCCAACTCAAATGGACTCAAAAATAGTAAAGTACTAAATGACCTCAAAAAGGCATAAACGGAGAAGAAATCCAGTATTGGCATCCCATCAAGATTCAAATTTCCTGAAGAAGGGGGTAACGGCAGCTTTGAAGGGAGCACATCATGTTCTTCTGATTCTTCATAGCAGGAAACTGTTGGCTTTTCCTCCGAAACTGCACTAACTGCAGGAGAAGAGATTGCATCATCTACAGCGTCAACTTCTCTTGCACTGGACATGTCATTTTGTGCAGAAACATTGACCCTTCCTCTACGAGTGCTCCTTCTCAACACAGTTTCTGTCACAGACTTCCCAGACTCGGATAGTTTTCTTTTCCTTCTACCTTTCCTTCTTTCCAATGCGCTTCCTGACTTCCCATCACCCTCCACTATATTACCGCCATCCCCAACACCCTCTACTATATTACCGCAATCGTCAACACCCTTTAATGCTATATCAGAAGAACTACAGTCATTTAAAAGGTTAGCTTCCAAAGCTCCCAAATTGGTATCACTCTCCGAATTTTCACGCATAACTCCATTTTCCATTTGAACTACATCACTAGAGAAAATCTCGGGGCCGCCACCTGGGCCCTTTACCGGGGTTTCTTCAACAATTTCCCCTTTCTTGGTTTCCATCAATAGCCCGTCAGGATCGGTGTCCAAGTACTTGTTTTCGTCATCTAAACCCAAATTCAAGTCAAAGCAATGTTCTTTCCGCTGTCCGGAATCGCCCCGTTTCAGCACCCCGTCATCTTCTTCGTAAATACCCACATTCAAATCAATAAGATTACCATCACTAGCATTCAAATTAACCCCACCCACATCATTTTCATTCAAGTCAACATTCAAATCCAGCCCGCCATTCAACCCACCCACAAAGGCACCACCTTTAACAAATTCCCTACTAACCCCCAATTCCCCTCCTAGGGCTTCCCCAAAACCCAAAAGACCGACCTCGTTTTTCAACAAATTCACATCGGGACTTGCATTACAAACACCATCACTCAACAAACTAGTCAAATTGTTACCAGAATCACGCTGAATTTGGACCTTTCGCCGTTTCTTTGGCTTCCGTCCCGCTCTTGCAGGCCTCTTTGACTGATCAACCACCATTATTTCTCCTTCTAGAAGGGAAATCACCTCGGAGAACTCCAATTCCTCGGAATCACCGTCCTCGTACGCGATCTTGAACAGCCTGGTCGACGAATCGTACGAATTGACGGTTCCTGAGAAGATTCCGAAGCCCTTGAACTCTTTCCTCAGCGTCCTACCCACATACTCCATCTCTCTTCCTCTATCTACATACAGGGCATGTGAAGGTTGAAAGTAAAAAAATCTCTCCCACTCTAGAAATGAAGCTGGTAGTACTGTGACTCTCTCTCTCTAGAAATGCTTTTCGTATGTATGGGGGGGGGGGCTTCCCAAATGTGCACTCTCTCTCTCTCTCTCTCTCTCTACAAGACCGTGAAAATGGTTTTCTGATTTCCCCAGAAAGGAAGGGGCGGGGGAAGAAAAAATCTTGGTAACGTGCGAATCAAAGACGAGATCGAAGGAATGGATTTGATTTTGCTAATAATTTCGTAGCACGCAAATGGAAAGCATAGGACTGCTCACTTGATGTGCTAACTTCCCCTTTTTCTCCCTTTACAATTAATTAATAATAATGGGTAAGTGCATGATTATCCATATTAATTAGTGACGTGGCCGGCCTGAAAAACGTAAATAGGCTGCTACGCTCGCTCCGCCCCCCTTATGAAAGCCCTAGCTAATGAGTAATAAAACAAAAGCGCCTTATATTACTTAGTAAAGTAAGTTTTCACATGGGCATATTATTAATACTTAATTAGTGATGCAATAATATTTGTCGCTAGAAATTTTGAGAGGAAAATTAGATTTTAGCGAGTGGTAAGCAGCATTCGGTGTTGGCTACCAACATTATATACTCTTAACGTCATTGTGTGGCAAGCAAACGACATTAACCGTAAGATCTTATACGTGCTAATCCTATACAAAGTCGTTCTTATTGATTGGATCAATTATTTATTTAGACCTCGAATTTAGAATGTATTTACGATGTTTTTGCAGAATTTCTTTTATGTTTTTCAAGGCTTCTTTTAGTTTTCCATCAGGTTTTCCTTTAGAAAGCCAATGCAATGTACATACAATAAAATTCACTCGAAAATTGAAATTAGGATGGCTAAAAAATTTTCTTCGTAAAACATTCAAGAATAAGGTGGTGCGCTGCCAACCACGTCGTCAAGGAAACACATTTGCGAAGAAAGATAAGAAACACCTTGGCAATTTTGCAGCCCTCACTCTAGCCATTTCTCCATCTTTGAAAGATGATGTTTTAAAACCTGGCTTCGACTCTACTAAGCAAGCATTGCTCAGATGTTATTCTACCCTCAATTGCCAATCTTTTGGCACACATTTTTCTCCACCAGATCCAAGAGCATTGATGGAGACATCTACCATCAGTCAACCTCTAAAACCTCGTTACCAACAAATAAGGAACCATGAGGATTCCTAAAACTAATTTGGTATATAAAAATGATATTTATCGGTTTTTGTTATTGAATATATGAAGTCCATGAAAACTTCTATACATCTTTTCAACTTTCAGATTAAAGCGTAAAAACATTTATTTTTCCTTTTCGGTTGATAGCTAAAAGCCCAGTACTATTGAAGGTAAATGAGGTTGGGAAGAAGTATTGTAGATTATATGAGGAATTGTGATATGGCTGTTAGAAACGACTCAGAAGTGTTTGATTTCAACTGGGACTACATCCGATGGGTGAAATAACTGGTAGGTGCACCTTTAATTGTTCCCCTTATGAAAGAGGTTAGATGGTTCTTTATCCTTCTTGATATAGCTAAAAATACGCCTCTAATCTATAGACAACAAGTGACAGTTATAACATGTAGTCCAAACTAGATTATTATTGATTAGGCACTTGCCATATCGGTCATCAGGCAGAATTCTAAAAGGACTCTGCCTCTATCAAAGATTGAGATGTGATCCTCTAGGATCCTAATTTGATTCTGATTGAAGCTATGCAAAACCTAATTCTATTAGGATTCTCCTTCCTACTACTATATAAAGGGGTCTAACCCCTCAGGTATGGACAACTTCATACATAATTACACATTGTGTTTTACTGCCTCTTCAGAGTTTTACATTGTTAGCCATCTCCGACTTAAACATCAGAGCGTTCCCCCTGGAACCCTACCTGGCGGTTACTCCATGTTCTCTTTTACAGACCTACTTTTTGGAGTGGTTCCCGATCCAGTTTTTAGCTGCATCTGTGGGACCCTCAGGGAACATGGCCAATCATTCTTCATCTAGCGACTCTTCACACAGTCGTTCTAAAAAGCGCCATAGCTCTCGTTGACTTAGTCGTTCTCGCGACCAACATTCGACACCTTTACATCGACGTGCCAGTTCTGCGGAAGATGTCCATATCAATGTGACATCTACCACTCCTGAATCAGAGACCAGATCTGCGAAAAACCAGTCTCCAACATCTACTCTGAAAAATGATGACCTTAGTCATCATTTGAACCGTCGACTGTTTAAAACACCCCATGTTGACCTTACGAAAGAGATCCACAAACTGAAAGATGTTGTAAACACTCTTCAAAGAAAAGCTCGACATGGCAGTGGATCCACTATCCACCCATCATTCTCATCTTGACCTTAGCGACCTTCGTCTCCATCTCACCTCCAGATTAAGCTACGACCGTAAATACAGATCAGTGGCCGATCTGACATTCAATCTCAAGGAGAAGGGCGAAGAACACACAACCAGGAGCGGATCATGCTATCGTCGTGATCCATCAGCTGAAGACAGCACTGACTCCTCTCCCGAACAGGTCGCTAGAACTGAGACCCCTCGAAGATCTATCCACAGAAAGAGGACGCCTGAGTTTCGTTCCTGAGAATGAGACTCCTGGAAGATTGTCCCTAGATATCCATCTCCAGAACGATCTCCCCCGAGGGAAGAATCTGGTTATCCGTTATCCGAGGCCATTGAGAAAGCAAAGTTACCTCCTAATTTTTGAATGCCTCAATGTGACCTCTACGATGGAACTGGAGATCCGGGAGAACATGTTTACCAGTTTGAAACAAACATGCTACTCTTCCAGTTCTCGAATGTTGTCATGTGCAGAGCCTTTCCTACCACACTGAGGAAGGCTACACATGCATGGTTTAAATCTCTACAACCGAGATCCATTTATTCCTTCGGCCAATTATCGGATCTCTTTCAGAAACACTTTGTAAGCAGTCGCTCTCGAAGGAAAAACTCGGCGAGTCTTTAACATTGTGCAAGAGAAAAATGAGTCTTTGGCATGCTTCCTCGAAAGATTCAATGCGGCCACTTTGGAAATTGATAACCTGGATGAATCCGTGAAGTATACTGCATTCCTCCGAGGCCTCAGACCAACATCCAAGTTCGCATTCTCTGTTAACAAAAGTCCTCTAGGTAATATGAAGGCCTTCCTCGAGAAGGCCAACAAATACATTCAAGCTGAAGAATACCTGGAGACACATAGATGACGATGTGGAGAGGGGAGGGAAGAGCAGAAGAAATGATCTCGAGAATTAACTCCCTAGGTGGGAAAGTCAACAAAACGTTCTAAACGAGACGAACTGTGGCCCAATGACCCATTTGCCTTGGAAAATTTGACACCCCTCAATGCCAAACCATCACAGATACTTCACGAGATCAAAGACAACAAAGCTCTCCAGTGGCCCGAAAAGATGAGATCTCTGCCGAACAAACGGAACAAAGATTTATGGTGTCACTTTCGTAACGATTATGGCCACTCAACTGACAATTAGGGGTCACTCAAGCGAGCAATCGAAGCCCTTATCAAACGTGGCCAGTTGCGAAAGTTTGTAGCTCACAAAGAAGGACAATAGACACCTCCGAAAATAGAAAAAAGAGAAGATTGAGAAGAGCATGCAGGTACGATCAACACCATATCTAGGGGATTAGCCGCAAGAGGATCGTCAGGACAGGCTCAAAAAGCATACGCCAGATAATGTGCATGACGAGTCAACCTCTAAAGAAGAAACAGAAGACAGTACCCTTGGCTACGATCACCTTTTCTGACGAATATTTAAAAGATATAAAGACTCCTCATGATGATCCATTAGTTATCACAATCAAGGCTGGGAACTTCGATGTAAAGCGTGTTTTGGTTGATAGCGGGAGTTCCGCTTAAGTTTTTATTTTACGATGCATTAAAAAAGATGAACATTCATGGACCGTCTTCAAAAGATTGATACGTCGTTGTATAGATTCTCCAACCAGCCAGTTACAGTCAAATGCATTATCGTACTCCCAGTTGCAGTCGGCACACCTCCGATGCAAGCCAACTTCATGATCGATTTTGTGGTGGTAAAGGTCCCCTCTGTATACAACGGCATATTAGGACGACTAGCCCTCAATCAATTACAGGCTGTGGTGTTGACTTACCACCTCAAGATGAAGTTCCCTACAGAGTACGGGGTTAGAGAGGTGAAAGGAGACTAGACTACAGCTCGTCAGTGCTACATGGCTTTGTGTCGATCGAAGAACAAGGAAGCACTCATTATCGAAGACCTCCGAGAAGATACAAAGATGCAAAGGGAAAAACCAGTTGAAGAGCTGGTAAGCATTGAAGTATATCCTAGAAAGGAAAACAAGATAGTTTAGATAGGTTCGAATCTTAAGGACGACACCAAACTTGAGCTGGTGAACCTACTGAGAACCTATGCAGATGTCTTTGCATGGGCAGCCGCAGACATGCCTGGAATTGATCCCGAGGTCATCACCCATAGGTTAAATGTCGATCCATCCAAAAAACCTGTTAAGCAGAAGAAGAGAACTTTTGCGCCAGAAAGATAGGAAAAGATTGAAGAAGAGGTAGATAAACTTCTAACTGCCAATTTTATTAAAGAGATCTACTACTCAGATTGGATCGCCAATGTTGTCATGGTTCCGAAACCAGGCGACAGATGGTGAATTAGTATTGATTACACAGATCTTAATAGAACATGCCCGAAGGATAGCTACCTACTTCCACGGATCGACCTTCTTATTGATGCTACTTCAGGTCACGAGCTGCTCAGTTTTATGGATGCATATTCCGGATATAACCAGATCATGACACATGAAGATGATGTCTCCAAAACTTCATTCATCATGGAGAGAGGGTTGTACTGCTATAAAGTAATGCCCTTTGGACTCAGAAACGTCGGGGCAACTTACCAACGCCTGGTGAACATGATCTTTCGAGACTTGATCGACAAGAACATGGAGGTCTATATCGACGATATGCTCGTCAAGAGTGTAAAGTCTGAATTTCACGTCAAAGATTTGAAAGAAGCTTTCGACATCATTCGAAAGTATAAAATGAAGCTGAACCTACTCAAATGCACTTTTGGAGTTATATCGGGAAAATTTTAAGGGTTTATGGTTTCCCAACGAGGAATTGAGGCAAACTCAAAAAAGATCAAGGCCATTCAAACCATGACATCCCCAAAAACCATCAAACAAGTGCAAGAGTTAACATTTTGTGCCACTAATCGAGCTACTGGTGCATAAGTTTCATCAAAATCAATTCCTTCCTCTTGGTTATAACCTTGGGCCACTAATCTAGCCTTGTTTCTAACCACGATTCCGGATTCATCAAGTTTGTTTCTAAATACCCATTTTGTGCCTATAATCCTATAGTTTTGAGGTTTAGGCACAAGGGTCCAAACTTGATTTCTTTCAAATTGAACTAGCTCTTCTTGCATAGCAAGCATCCAAGATTCATGATGTAGAGCTTCGGAGAAGTTCTTCGGTTCAATTTGGGAAAGAAACGCTAAATTAACATGTTGTTGAAGAGAGCGTCGAGTTCTTACCCCACTCGAAGGATTACCTAAGATTTGATCGCTTGGATGATCCTTTTTGTAAGTCCAATCTTTTGGTAATTCTTGAGAGTAGTCCGAGTTTGAAACATCATTGCTTGCTTCCTTGTCTTCCTCTTGAGAGCTTGATTGTTGTTCTTCTTGAATAATTTCTTTGTGGTTGTCTTGTATTGTTTCACTTATATCCAAAGTTCTCATGTCATTGTCCACATCATCTACATTAACAATGTTAGTCCTCCGAAGAAAAGGATTAGTCTCATCAAAAGTAACATTAATGGATTCTTCAACAACCAAAGTACTTTTATTATAGACTCTATATGCCATACTATTATTAGAGTAGCCAAGAAAAATACCCTCAAATGTTTTGGAATCAAATTTGCTAAGGTGATCCTTAGTATTTAAAATAAAGCATTTGCAACCAAAGACTCTAAAAAAGCTTACCTTATGTTTCTTATCATTAAAAAGCTCATAAGGGGTTTTTAACAAAAATTTTCGCAAGATAACTCTATTGAGAACAAAACAAGCACAATTGACCGCCTCCGCCCAAAAGTACTTAGGTAAACCATATTCGTTAAGCATTGTTCTTGTCGCTTCTTGCAAAGACCTATTTTTTCTTTCGGCAACACCATTTTGTTGAGGAGTTCTAGGAGCCGAAAAATTATGTGATATCCCAAAGTCATCACACAAGGCTCCTATTTTTAAATTTTCAAATTCTCTACCATGATCACTTCGAATGTTGGATATCAAATATCCTTTTTGATTTTGAATACGTTTTGCAAATGAAGTGAACACAATTAGAGATTCATCTTTGGTGGCCAAAAAGAAAGTCCAAGTATAGCGAGAATAGTCATCAACAATAACAAAACAATATGATTTACCACCAAGACTAGTAGTAGGGATTGGTCCAAATAAATCCATATGAAGTAATTGCAAGGGTCTAGAAGTAGATACCATTTTCTTCGGTTTGTGAGAGACTTTCTTTTGCTTACCCATTTGACAAGCATCGCATACTTTGTCTTTCCCAAACTTGATCTTCGGGAGTCCCCTCACAAGTTCTTTGCTTGAAATATCCTTCAAATGCTCCATATGCATGTGTCCAAGTCTTTGATGCCAAAGCCAAGATATCTCACTAATAGCACTAAGACACTTGACATCTTGGTTAGCTAGATCATTCAATTGAATAGAGTAAACATTGTCATCTCTATTTCCTACCAAAATGGTTTCATTATTCTTCAAGGATTGTATAGTGCAATGAGAAGCCTCAAAGATTACTCTAAAACCTTTATCACTAAATTGACTAATACTTAGCAAATTATGCTTCAAACCTTCAACATATAACGCATTCTCAATTGAATGTGGTTCCTTACCTATAGTTCCTTTACCTTTGATTTTTCCTTGTGCGTTGTCACCAAAGGTCACTTTTCTTCCTTCTATAAGATCAATTGAGGTGAAAAGAGATATGTTGCCGGTCATATGTCTTGAGCATCCACTATCAAGAATCCACTTCTTGCTACTAGATTTTGCTTTGAGACATACCTATAAACACAAATCAAGTAGTGACTTTTGGTACCCATATTTTCTTGGGTCCTTGGGTGTTAGTCTTGCATTTGTAATCTTGACCTTTCACAACCCACATCTTCTTTCTACCTCTAACATAAACAATTCTACAAGGACAATAATTAGTCGTATGCCCTTTCTTGTTGCACCAACCACAATGTGTAAATGGTGTGCAATAGTTCTTTGGTTGTTTTGAATGAGTATTCAACCTAGCTTGTTGTTGAAAGATTTTAGGAGGTAAGGCCAAGGGATCTAATCCAAGACCACCTTTGTTTAGGCCAAATCTTTGGCGTCCAAGCATGACATCCAAATTGTTTTGACCATCAACAAATTTTTGAAGACATTTTTTCAAATCACAAATCTCAAGTTTTAAATCTTCATTTTGTTTTTCTAAAACCAAAGTTTTGCAAGATATTTGTTTTGAGCTAGGAGTGTTAGCAATCAATTCAACCAAGTCATTATTCACATGTTTTACATATAAATGGTTGGAAATGCAATCATTCTTGGCATGCAACTCAATATTTTCCACTCTCAACTTCTCAATTTGCTTATTAGCCTCACGGAATTTTTTTGATAAAATAATATTTTTCTTAAAAATTTTCTTGAATTCCTCATATAGGCTATCATAAGCATCTTCGAAGCTTTCACTATCACTATCACTACCGGAAGAAGAGCTTACCTCATCATTTGCCATGAAGCACATATTTGCTTGTTCGTTCTTCTCATCATATTCATCACTTGAATCGAAGTCACTCCAAGTTAGAGTATGTTCGGCATTCATTGCTTTTTCCTTCTCTTTGTTCTCTTTCTTGGAGAGTTGTCTCCTTTTAACTTTTTCCCATACATCTCTTCTTTCCTTCTTTTCCCTTTTGTATATGGGACAATCCATCTTCATGTGTCCCGGCTTGTGGCATTTGTAGCAAAGCTTCTTTTCGTTGCTAGCATTTTGTTGTCTTCTCCCACCATTCCTTCTAAATCTCATGAACTTCTTGAAGTTCTTTGCAATCATTGCAACATCCTCTTCATCAAATTCTACTTCATCATCGCTTGACTCAAGGTTTGAAGATGAAGCTTTAAGGGCAATTGATGTAGGCTTCTTCTTGACATCTTCTTGATCAAATGTCTTGATTTGCATTTCGTACGTCATAAGTGAGCACATCAATTCATCAAGAGGAAAGATATTGAGATTCTTCGATTCTTGAATGGCGGTGATCTTTGCATCTCAAGCTCTTGGTAAGGACCTAATCACTTTTCTTACAAGATCACCATTAGTGAATTCCTTGCCCAATTGCTTCAAAGGGTTTACAATGTTAGTGAAACGAGTATTCATATCCGTAACGGATTCATTTGGAAGCATATGGAATAACTCATAATCTCTAAACAATAAGTTCATCTTGGAATCTCTAAGGAGAGAAGTTCCTTCATGAGTAACTTGAAGAGTATCCCAAATACTCTTAGTGAAATTACACATAATGACTCTATTGAGTTCATTAGTGTCTAAAGCACAAACAAGACAATTCTTCGCTCTTGTATTCATACAAATCATCTTTTTATCATGATCACTATACTCCGATTTGGATTTTGGCTCTTCAACCTTGTCAACCACCTTTATCGGAATGTATGGGCCATTCTCAACAATATCCCACATCTCGTAGTCTTAAGACTCTAAGTAGATTTTCATCTTAACTTTCCACACACTATAATTGGTCCCATTAAACAATGGAGGCCTAGTGGTAGAACTACCCTCCATACCCCCAACGTAAGCCATGATCGATTAACTCTCTTGGCGTTACCCAATATAACAAGAGCCGAGGCTCTGATACCACTTGAAACCAATAAAATAACCCTAGAGGGGGGGTGAATAGGGTTTTAAGACTACTTTAAAAATTAACAAACAACAAACCTCAATCTCAATAACTTAAATAAGCAAACAACCAATCTCAACACAAATATAAGACGATAATGTAAAGAGAGAAGGGTTTAGAGATACTTGACAAGGAGAATTAAATGGTTCGGCTTGATATACCCACAAGCCTACGTCCACCCCTTCAAGGAAGTCCCTTGAAAGGCCCTAGAATCCACTAGTATGATCTTCCTTACAGGTCAAGATCGAACCTCTTACAATCCCTTGATGCTATGCCCACATCAAGAACAAGCTTTGACAAACCCAAAGCTCCAAAGCTTGACAACCCCAAGCTTTGATACAAGAACCTTTCAATGAAGAAATGTGTACAAGATTTCACTCTCAAGAAGTAGATGAGTACAAGTTTAAGCACTAGAACAAGAGAGATGAGTGTATGATGACTTATGAAAGTGTATATCTCTCAAATGTAAGCTCACAATAAATGCTCTCTTGAAAAGGATGAGAAATCAATGAAACAAGAGAGATTTGAACAATTGCTTTGATCTTTGAGAATATGAAAGATAAGAGAGCTTTGAATGCAATTGATGAATCAAAACTATGCCCAAGATGAGTATTTATAGAGGTGGGAAAGAATATGACCGTTTGGAATTAGGTGGAGCATTAAATGCGCCAAACGGCTATTGCAGTCGACTGTATTCCCAAAGTAGCCGTTGGAAATTCAAAATTTCCAACTTGCAGTCGACTGTAATCAAATGCAGTCGACTGTAATAGGCTACTGGAAGTATTGCAGTCGACTGCATTCCAATGCAGTCGACTGTAATACTTCACTGCCCGGGTGCAGTCGACTGCAATCCAATGCAGTCGACTGCATTCCAGAAAATGCAGTTTCCTAGATTTCAAAGAATGAAAAACTTTTATGCATGCAAGGGAAACCTATGGGCAAATTCTAGGTATACAGTCATCGTAACGATCATCTCTCTACGTCTAATTTACAAAGAAGGAAATAAAGCATAGTAAAGTTCAATCGACGAAATCCTTCTTTGATGCGTTCCGTTGAGAGTCTTTGAACGATTTGCTCGTCTAATTTTCCATTTGCATGAGTGTGAGATTGTTCCTATTGCTTCATCAACTCAATGCATGTTAGACAGCATAATCATCAATGTTAGTTATCATCAAAATCAAATATAATCCTAGGTTAAATAACC
Organism: Escallonia herrerae; assembly: GCA_033070095.1. Classification (NCBI taxonomy): domain Eukaryota; kingdom Viridiplantae; phylum Streptophyta; class Magnoliopsida; order Escalloniales; family Escalloniaceae; genus Escallonia; species Escallonia herrerae. Next base: position 1,229 of record JAVXUP010001822.1, on the reverse strand, counting down.
GCAGGGTTAACAATCTCCCCTTTTTTTATGATGACAAACATTGATTCAAATAATATGAGATATATAAGATAATGAACGCAAAGAAGCATGACAATCTCAATTATAAACCATAAGGGGTCATGAGAAGAAATCATAAAAGGCTCCCCTATCTTAAGCAATATAAGGCTCCCCCTAACTCAAGTAATATATGCTCATATCAAATCCACATGAATCAACAATATTCAACAATATTTTCTCCCCCTTTTGACATTATTGAAAAAGATCAAGGGTGTGTGTGAAAGTGATCAACTTATGTATCCATCCATGGATAATCAATATAGCCAACAAGGGCATTGAAACAAGAGAAAAAAAATAAATACTTGAATAACCATCAAAAGGTGTACCAAGCACATGTATGAAAATAACACATAAATTTTAAACCAGAGGCAGTAAGATAAGCGTGAATTCAGAGTGCTAATGCAATACTAAGAATAGGATCCATGATAAGTTTTTGAGATACATAATTGAGTTTGATAAGCATATAAAAAAACATAAAGCATGTCCTAATGCCTAAGGACCCAATGGTGGAGGAGGGGGTTGAAAGATGTCCTCCTCGGGACACTGAATCCCACAATGATCCTCCATGCGAGAAAGGCGTCGACTGAGCTGGCTGTGGGCAAGATCCATCCGACTGAAACCGGCATGCATATGCTGTTGCATCATATCTAAGCGTGTAAGGATCGCTTCATATCCGGAAGTAGAAGGACTGGAAGAAGTGCCCGCCTCATGTGTACTCGGAATGATCAACGGAGGTGGATCACGATCAAACCCATCACCGGCATCTCCCCCAGCATCATCATCAGCATCAGCAGCATCATCATCAGGCCATCAGCACCATCACCATCAGCACCATCATCATCAGCACCATCATCATCACCATCATCATCACCATCATCATCATCCTCATCATCATCATCATCGACAATGACATTTTCCAACTCAGGCTCAGGTAAGAAACGGTTACGATCATCTAAAAGGCCCTTCCTACGAAGGGTAGAGCAGTCTAGTACGATGTGCCTAGTAACCTCAATATACTCACCCAGAAGAGGTATGTCAAAGGCAGCAAGAATGTGAGTGAGTAGGAGGCCATAAGGTATAGCTAAGGCAGGATGTGAGGCGCTCCTAATCATGTTTAACATGATGAGACGAGGGAGGTTAAGCGGTGTGCCTGAGCAAAAGAAGGTCAATAG